>JBBBDQ010000601.1:785000-1107500 GCA_037127315.1 Ascarosepion bandense
ACGTAATCGTATGATTTGGTTTCTTTTGAGGGTATACATTATATAGAATATTTCCGAAAATTTTGTTAATTTCGAGTGCTTTCGCTTATACTTTTACACATTTTCGTGGATGAATTCCATTTTATGTATAACAGAATGTATGTAGTGTTATGTATATTTTTAGAGTAGTGTTTATGTGTTATGTACCAAACATAGTAAGCATGTGATCGGTGTGTTCTTAGTTCAATGTCAATATAATCAATATAATAAAAAATAAAAGATGTTTTTCTTTTTATTCAGGACGTCTGGTGGAGATGATATTGGTGTTATTTTCTAAGTCTTTTAAAACTAATTTTAGTTTGTGAGCATATGTTTGTGTGTGTAACGTGAAGAACGGTCTTTTAAAGTTTCGGCTTTTAGAATATATCTCAGATTTGAGTGTTCTGTAATTCAATTTGTTTTTAGCTGTTGAATAGAATAGTAGATTGCATTTATCTTTTGAATGAAGTCATATCGAGGCTGGAGGTGACAATTCGGGCCGATATTTAAGAATTCTATTTGATCATCGGTGAGTTTAAGATCGAACAAGATTACGAAGATATTATTTGGTAGTAGAAATTTTTTGTTTTTAGAATATGCTAAGTTTTTCTGTAATTTTGTGATTTCGGTTTAGTTCTCAAGTGCTACTGACGTGTTTCCAATAATGTTCGATAGTTATTAATTATGTCTTAATCAGTCGACGCTGTGGAATAAACTTGTGTTTTTGAATTTTCGATTTAGCATTCAGAATCTGTTCTATGTCTATCATCAGTTCCACGACTTTTTTCCGAGAATTGCTAGTGTCATGTATCTTGCTGGCTGCCGGCTCGTGCAGTTTAATTAATGTCTAGCTAAACAGCAATCCTTCATGTATACACTACCGGCCATAATTATTAGGCCACCCAAAAGTTTTAAAGAAATCGATGCGTTTCATACTATTTCTTAGTATTTATTCGCAAGTGAATAATTGTAAATGAAAATAGAATGTTTCTCTTGATAATATCGCACCATAACATGTGCATCAAATGAATTTATAAATATGAAATAATTACCTATATTGAAGTTTCATCAATGAAAGTATGAGGAACATTTAGGGTGATGTTGACGAGTTCATCTTTGCTTCCTTGCCTTGTAAAATTTTGCAAAGTAATAATAACATCCACTTTCATTTGGCAATAAATACTAAAAATATTACGAAATACATAATAGGAGGAAACTGTTTCATATAAAATGTCTCTTTTATAGCGAGGTACTATTGATATTGCGATTTAAATTGCATTGCATTTCTTTAAACCAAAATTGTTTTCAAGGATTCTTGTAAGCTATGGGTTAATATGTGTTTTTTATTGCATTATAATTTTAAGATAGGTGGTATGTAAGGCGTCTACTCTGAGAACTGTGATGTGGTCAATATCGGTAATTGATTTATGGCAGGAAACAATTTTGTATAGGACATTGAAATCCATATACTATATTAGTTCATACACTTTAGTAGTCTTCCATTTTCTATAATATATTAAACGTTTTACATATTTGTGAAGAAAATTGGCAGAAATATAGTGTTTTGTAATTTTACGTATAGCAAATTCATCCTGTTTATAACTATTGTGCATTTGGTGTAAATAAAATATATAGATATTTTTTGTGTTATTTTTAATACTAGTGCCATTTTTTGTAATATGTATATATTTATATATCCTGTCATCACGATAAACTACATCTAGTAGTAAGGCCTATGATCGTAAGATTTGATGTAGAACCACTTCTTAATTGCTATTTTTCCCAGGTCTACACAGACCCCGATTGGTGACCCCTGTCAGGGTCCCATGTATTAGCCAATAATTAGATATACGTCCGAGGACATGGAAATATCTGGATTGATTCTCAGGCTTGCGGTAAACCCAGAGAAACAAACGGTAATGTAAAAAGCAGCGGCCTCGTCTACTGTTTAATCATCTTGCGATAGGTTTGTTATCAAATATTTGATGATAGAGGAGGAGAGGATACTATGTTCATCATATCCAAACTACCTACTCAAAAATACGGCCATGTTAAAATAAGAACAGAATAAAAGCGAATAAAATATAGTTCTATATGTTTAGTTATATCGACGTGTTTTGTTTTATCAGTTGGGAAAAGGCAATTCATTTTGATTCTTCTTGGGTTCAGGTTATTTCATCATTTATTTTATGTGAAAAGATGAACAACATTCGGTTGAGCAGATTCACCCCGAATGGATAGTCGTTTATGGTCCGTCATGTACGAAAAGAAACACGGGACAATCGCGCGAGACGCCAAATTGTTAGAAAACTTTATTTTCAACAAAGGAGAAGAAGACATTTTTTCTCAGTCACTTGACTTGCAGTTTTATTCGTCTTCATCTTTGATTCCTAGAAATATATATACCCGCCAAAGTCAGTATACAATAAAAAATTGTTTGTTCACACTTTTTAATCGTCAGTCTTCTGTGGATGATAGTTGTTCATTCGTGCAGGGCAAATGCTAAAATGTTACACTTTCAAAAGAGTTTTCAAATATCTGTAACATCACTTTGTGTTCGCGAATGTAAGAACACTCCTTGATAATCACAATACAAATCATCCTCAAAGGCGCACAGCTCTTGTTGCTAAAGAGGAACCGGTTATCCAGTAGATATTGCTGCTCTTTCCGAAACCTCCTTAAGTAGACTTCTGATTGAAAAAAGATCCTAGATACATTTTCTTCTGGAAAACAAAAGCTCATGGTATAAAAAGTCAGGCAGATGTTGCATTTGCTCTCAGATCTTATTTGAAAAAGTACCTGTTGCAGCCTCATGATTTTAGTGACCGTATCATAGTGTTGGCGGATGTGCGTAGTCGAGCAGTGGATATCGACTCGGAACGACAAATCGGGGTGCCGAGTACGAATTCCAGTTGAATTCCTTGCCTTCACTTATGCACAAATACCCTTGGGAAAAGTATTAATCAGACTGTTCCCTCCAGTTATGGGTGAAATAATAGAACAGATTATGTTCCATAGCCTTGGCTGGCAACCAGTCTACCACAGAAAGCAATGATAACATACTGCGCTATGATCTTCTGTTCAGTCAGTCATTTGTTTTTCAAGACATGATCGCCACGAGCGTGTATCACGTATGGCACTTAACTGACTGATTATAGTGTTGAAGTTTGTTTTGCTTCAGAAACGCTTCATGACCGCCATCTACGTCTATGTTCCCACTCTCACAAATACAGAAAAAGTATTATGTCTTTCTACCAAGATCTCAAAAAGGTATTGAGAAAATTTCTGAGGTTTTATAAGGTTCCTTTGCTTGATGATTTCAATGTCAGGGTAAGTTAAGATTGAATGCTATTGGCGAATATAGACTTGGTATAATGAATAGCAACGATGTCGTCTTTTTCAGTTATGTATTGAAGTTGAAATTGCAATTGGCAATACATTTTCATAAAGTCACTTGGTTGCATACTCACTCAAAACTAGTCATATTCTTGACTATATTATTTGTTGTAAACTTGGCCTGCAGTATGTTTGTAACGTCAGGGTAATGCGTGAGGCTGAGTGTTGTAGTGATCCTTTGATGTTCAGAGAAAAAGTGATAATTATGCATTCGACGAAAAGTAAGAGCAAACTGGGTATCTGTATCAAAACGTATAAATATTTCTAAGTTGTGTATTACAAATTTGTGTAAAGATTTATAGAATATATTTGAGAATTCTGTATTTGCTTATAAATGGAATATCTTTTTAAAAAGGTTTATAATACCAGTGCCGAAATATTAGAATTCAGGAAACACGAATATTAGGATTGGTTTGACGAAAATGATGCAGCAACTAATGAACTACTAAATAGGTAAAATGAAACTTACCAAAGCTATCTTACTGCATCTGAAAAAGATAAGTCAATCTTGTTGCAATCTTATAAAAATCCGGATTATTTTTTACAACGGGTTCTTCGTCAAGTGGGCATTAATGGTAGTATAAATATTCCAGCCACGTTCAAACAGCTTCTGATCGGAAGGAATCGAAATTAAAACTTGTTAAGATAGGTGTTTCGTCCCAAACCTTCATCTGTAGCGTCTATGAAACTTAAAGATTGATATAGTATTTTACAAAATCCAAAAGATATCATGAAACGGTGGAATGAATATTACTGACTTGTTCTACAACCTATCCATTGCTGATGACTGTGATTAACAGCCATCTACAGAATTATTTTTATCCAAGAGTTGTTAGACTTTCCATCTCTGGCTTTACAGCAAATTAATACTAGAAAAGCACCTAGTCTGGACGGTAAACGCGCAGAACTTTTGCGTTTTGTGTGTGCTGATATTCAGAGAGTGGTTTATAAGTTTATTGTAGATGTGTGGTCATGTGAAGCTGTTTTTCAAGATAGGATTGACGCAAACATTATATCGCTTTATAGAAAGAAAGGCTGTATGTACGTAGTGATTATAGAAGGATCAGCTTGATGGAAGCTGTTGGTAAAGTATTTGTAATGATATTATTGAACCGTCTTATAAACTACATCTGTACTTTGATATTCTCTAAAACCTAAAGGGGGTTCCGAGCAAGTCGTGGCAATATGCATATGATTTTCCCAGCACGGCAGTTGGAAGAAAACGTTTAGAACATCAAATTCCTCTCTATCAGGTTTTCATTTTATCTCACTAAGGCATTCGATACCGTCTAGAGAGAAGCTCTTTGGATCATTCTTGGAAAATAAATACAGTCTTCTGATGTTATCTGAATAGATCGTGATTTACATCGCATTTGTATTTCGACGGTATGTTATCAAAGCCTTTTGATATTGATAATGGTGTAACGCAGAGCGGTATTTCTGTCCCTACCTTGTTCTCTATGTATTTTTCTGTGACATTTTCATTTGATTTTTTCAGAAATGAAAGTGTCTATCTCCCATTAAGGACATCTGGAAAGATATTTGACCTCTGGTGATTCACTAAAGTCTAAAGGATTTGATTTCGTAGTTAGAGAGCTACTCTATGAAGATGAAGCTAACCTGGTGTTTTTTCCATACCATAAGCTTAAAGAAAACAAAAGTTATGTATACACCAAGCCCCTCTCAGCATTATATTGCACAAAATATATTCGTTAATGGACATAGATTAGAAGTGGTTGATACTTTTCATTATTTAGGCAGTGTTCTTTCAAGAGACGGCTCACTAGATGCCGAAAAAGTCATTCTGTACAAAAAGCAAGTAAGACCTTCGGAATGTTAGAATCTAATGTATGGTCAGATAGAGCTATTTCAGTCAAAACTAAGTTAAGTTTCTAAGACGTGTATTTTAACTGCCCTGCGATATTCTTCAGAGACACGGGCCACTTACCAAAATTACATCCAGATTTTGGAGCATTTTCATCAAAGGTGCCTTCGAAGGATTCTGCTTATCAAGCGGTAGTTATTTGTGCCGGAAATAGAACTTTTGGAAAAAGCAAATACGTTTAGTATTGAAAATATGCTAGCACAAAACCAGATGATTCGGGCTGGTCGCATCAATTTTATGTAAGAGGATCACCTTCTAAACCAGTTGTTCTATGGTAAATTGACAAGCTGCAAGCGTTCTTTTCACAAACCGAAAAAGCGTTTCAAGGATGTCACTAAAAACAGTTTAAAAATCTTCAGATAAGGACAAACGATTGCGAAAAGTGATAAGTTTAACTAGTCGGAACTTGTTTATGATGGATGAACCAGTTTTAAAGAGAAAATATTTGAGCATGCAAAAGTGAGACGAGACTTAGGTGATGCTAAGCTGTTGCCTGTAGATTCCAAGACTAAGTGTATTACTTGCCGCAGAATTTTCTTGTACAAAGCTCGTTTAATCAGCCACATTATATAACATTGCCACAATATAGACCACGTTTCTTAGACCGAATGGTTTTCTCCCTGTACAAATGGAGCATTATGCTAGTTTTGCGAGAAAATGGGCAAATTGTCAGCTGGTCTAAAGAGTCACAACAATAGATTTTATCAGGACGAAGTAACTGTCAAGACTCTTATTGTAAGATTAATTCGTAATTTATATGAGAACACATGTGAATTTGAAGCAAGTTTAAAGAGAGTGTAAATAAACGAAGCCAATGCTCTGTAAGGTTGCAGTCACTAGCATAAATGCACTAGTTGCATTTTGTTTAAACATTTTTTTTAACCTGGTGTCATTCCTTTTAACATTTACGAGATTTCCTTCTTCAATAAGTTTAATTTTCTTGGACTGTAAGTGTTTTAAGACATAATAATAAGGATAGAGTTTTATACAGATCGATTTATACGTATCAAAAGCGTCTTCGTTGTATTAGAAAGAAAAAAACTTTTGTCTTTTCTGGAGATACAGCAAAAATCACATACATATATACATACACAATTATAGATATACATATATACAAATTTATACATATATATATATATATATTCTTGTAATATATATATATATATATAGATAGATAGATAGATAGATAGATAGATAGATAGATAGATAGATTCGTGTAAAATCTTTGGTATAATAAAGAGAGAAGCTGGTGATGGTTCGCCTAAAATAGACCTATACATCCGATTTAACATGAAGTCACGTATCGGCAATATTCTTTCTTATATTTGCTCTATATATATTTATATACATTTTCTTCACTTCCAGAACATTAATTACAACTTATGAAAGTACTTTTCTCGTTTTTGCTCCTTAAATGTGCCTTATTTTTGTATTTTGGTGCCAGAATTAGAAAGTTGAATGGCTAACATATATATATATATATATATATCCTCTCTAGCTATTAGTAGACTGTTGTGATTATATATATACATATATATGTGTGTGTGTGTGTGTGTGTGTGTGTGTTTGTATAATTATCTCAAATATTTAGCCGTTGTTTTGGACGGCAGGTGTACATTACTAATTCTAATTGTATTAGAAATGAAAAATTGATTATTTTCACTGTCAACACAATTTATCTTCTCCTAAGCATGCCAGAAGCTATATATATACATATATATATATATATATATATATATATATATATATATATATATATGTGTGTGTGTGTGTGTGTGTGTGTGTGTGTGTGTGTGTGTGTGTGTGTAAATTCAGATAATACTTAGAATGGCGAATAGCTATTTCATCATGTCTGTTAAAACATGCATTGTCAACCCCGTTTAATTAAATAATGGGGAAAGTTTCTTATGCCGAAAGCAAGGAATTTTAAAGGAATAGGTGGAGAATGTTACTTACTATAGCTTTAGGCTAGGGAAGTCATAGTAGTAAATTCTCCCTTGTCGTGTAAGGTATGGTGCGTGGTCATTGGTTAATACTGGTAGGTTGGAGGAAAAGGTTACTTATTCACCAAATTTTAAAATCTAGTTTATGTAAAGGACAAATTCTATTGTGAATAAATGGAAGATGTTTACAATTATTGAAATTTAAATTTATTTCGTTGACGACACATACTAATGATTTCTTTACGTATATTCAGAAGTACATTATGATATTGAAATTTCAAAATTTCTGTTAAACATAGATTACGTCTATCACCTAAGCTATTAGGAGCACTTCTGTGCCTATTAGCTTCCACTTTATCTGTGGATTTAAGGACATGTCTTTCAGTTCTAAGTAATTTTGGGAGGGAAAGTGCTCTCGGATACGTTTAATTAGGCTTAGTAAAGTGTGCCTGTGTGTATACAGTCGTTGTTTCTATATTACCGCTGAAATTCCAATATAAACGTTATATTTCTTCTTGTTTTTCTTAGGGTAGACGGTAGCTAAATAGATCACATTTGTAGATCTATATTTACCTTCAATCAGAGAGTTTTCTCCAGATCTACAATTACAGGGGTGCATAATCATATTTTCTGTATTGGATTCACTGAATATATATATATATATATATATATATATATATATAGTGTATCGAGGCAGCAGATTGTTTTTTAACATATACTGTTAAATATAAGAGACAATGTTATGTATAATCATGAGCCGTTCCAAACATCTTATATTTTAATTTTATTTTCAATACAAATTCTCGAACATTTGGATAAATTTTTATTACGTTGCTTCTAAGCTGTCGGCTCACATGAGCCATGTTCAGAGAGGTTATAAGGACGTTAACACTAAAACATCCACTATCAGCGACGATTTTATCTTGTGTTGACATAAAACTCCGCTAAGCAAAGGCAATAGTTACCAAAAATAGCAACCGCAGTTCGCAAACTTGCAATGCGATTCTGTCGTCACAATGCGTGATAGCTCGAAATGACAACAAAACCATATGTTCAAATGCAATGTAATGTGTTATGACCTGATTTAAATGTGATTTTATTAAGTGTGGGTTGTTTAGATTTAATGTAGCTGGCCTCCAATATCTGAAGATTCTTTTTACTGTGCGTTAAGAGTGAGGATTATTGTACTTGTTGACTAAGATCTGTCTGATATTACGTACATGGTTATGTTTTTTTCTGAGAAATGTTGTTTAATTGTACTCTCTCGCTATAAATATATTTTATATATTAGTTTGTTTAAAGTCCAAGGAAAGTTCATTGCTAAGGATTATTTTTATTTGTTTTATATTCACAGAATACTTGACTAGATTAAATTTATCTTGAAAATTGTTAAATACTTCTTCAATCTTATTTGGTAAATATTAGAATATTTTATTTAATTTAATAAAATATTATTTTAAGGTTTTCAGAAAAATGTGCTGCTTTTATCCTCTTTGTTTTACACTTAATAAGAAGTAATATTTGTCAGTGTATATTTTTAAGACATTTTAATATTTTACGAAGTGGATGTCTTTTCAATTTGATTTTTTCTAGATTTGCATATTCTTTCAGACAGAAATTCTAAAAAGGTTTCCATTATTAGCAATTCCCATTGCAAATAAATTTTATTATTTTTTCCTTTTTAATACTTAAAGATATTTTTATTTCACTCATAATCTAACTACTCGATAGTTCTTGGCGAATATTTTCATCGTCACTGGTTCGCTACAGCAACTAAAACTGGGCTAATTTTTCACAATCAAAATCCACACTTAAACTAAAATGTCATCATCTTACTATGGATTTAATAAATCCCTGATCTTATTTCTGTTGCATCACTAAGTGGTCGAGTGGGGAGAACATCCGATTTTTGACCATGATAACGGGTTTAAAATTTCACCATGTTGGATTTATCTGGAAAATGGATTTCTCCATATCTTGAAGAGGAGATCTCGCTGAATGCCAATCTTTGAAAAGTGGCTAAAAACTATGACAGCGCTAGTTGGGACACGCCAGGGTTTGTGCTAGGAAAAATCACAAGTCATAGTGAAAGAGCAATTAAGCATGCTGGCCTTGATCAACTGTTTATCAAACCAGAATGTGTACTTTTTCCGAGAAAATAAGTGAAGATTTGCTCAACATAACTGATGGTTGATACCGTGAGAAACAAACACAATGTACCTAAACAGATATCTGTAACAGGTATTGCACTATTCAACAGGCCTGTTTGGGTAATGTCGACCAGCTATTATTAATGTAGCACATGACTAAAAACAAAGTTATGCTTTTTTCGTTGAATAACTTCAATGAACTTTTAAAAATAAACTCAAATTTAAAAAAACTCATCCCCTCACTTCGATAATAAAGACCGTTATATATATATATATATATATATATATATATATATATCAAGATACTCTCGTTGAAAAAGAGAAAACAGCGAGGCAGCGTCGGTTTACTTCATTAAAGAAACAGTATTGAGGCGGCATTGGCTCGCTTCATTCTGTTTACTACCAGTTTTAAAATTTACTACCAGTTATGAAAGCACTTTCTGCGTGTTTGCTTATTAACAGTAGCTTATCTTATTTTTTTGAAAATATTTTTTATTCCTTTCAGGCTTTATGATTTGGATTTTTGTTCTCTTATGCTTTAATTTAAGATACACGGTAGTATCAATATATGTGTTTCTTCATTTGAGACAGCATATTGGTATTTTGTCGTCATTTTTAACGGTACTGACCCGCTCTTATTTTATTAGGTTGTGCGAAGAGTTCGTAAACACTTGCGAAATGGGTCTATCTGATCCAGCACAATCGAGACAAGCGATGGGTTCAGAAAGGGCAAGAGACACCATCGGTTCGAAAACAAGATCGATTCGGCAAGAAAGTTATGTTGTGCGTTTGGTGGAACTTTGAAGGAATCGTACATTTTGAGTTGGTTCCGAATGGTCGTGCCATCAGTGCTGAACTTCACTGTTATCAACTTGAGCGGGTCTACGAAAAGTTGAAGCAAATGTACCCGGCTCTGATCAACCGAAAGCGCGCTTTGATGCAGTAGGACAATGCCAAGCCACACACCGCCAGGAAGACCAAAGACAAGTTTGAAGAGCTGGACGGCGTTGAGGTTCTGCCACATCCAGCCTACAGTCCTCCATCAGATTACGGCTTTTTCCGCTCAATGCCACATTTCTGAAAGGGCCGCCGACTCGACTCGTTTCATGAAGTCGAGGAAGCGTGTCAAGAATTCTTTGATTCGAAGCCGGATGAATGGTACTTTGACCAGACCCGAAAGCTTGCAGATCGGTGGCAGAAAGTCTTGGAAAATGATGGTCTTTATTTTGCGCAAAAATGTTTGATGTTTGTGCGAGTAAAATTTCAATTTTTTGCAAGTGTTTTCTGGTAACCTTAGATTACTTGGCGAGTAAAATTTCAATTTTTGGCAAGTGTTTACGTACATTTGGGACAACTTAATATAATGTTATTCTTCAGTTCACAATTTCTTAATAAAGCATAATCCTTTGAAGTGTTTCGAAAATTCTGTGTTTAAGAGTTTCAAAAATTAATTTTTTAATTCTAATCGTGTGTTTGGTTTCTGTGACAAGTTTAAACATTCTGCTATCGATTTACAGAACTACCTATCAGATAACTTTTTTACAGATTGATAAACTTTCTTTTGAATAACAGCTTCCATAATAAACGAAGATAAAGATATGAGAGCAAGGCTTCAACATTAGCATTGAGAATAGAAAAAAATCGCCGAATTCATTCCTGTTGTTGAAATAGCAGTGCCAGCTGTTCAAGGAGATTCAAATATTCATTCATCATTATTTTCATCCCGGACGATCCCTAATGTTTTGGATGTGCGTTGTGGTGCAGTGGATATCGGATTGAGAAATCGAGGAACCGAGTTCGAATTCCAGTTGAATTCCTTGCATTCACGTACGCAAAAATAACCTTCGGAGAGGTATTAATCGGTCTCTTCCATCGAGTTATGGGTTAAATAACAGGACAGATTAGGTGCTATAGTTTTGGTAGGCAAACAGTCTACCGCAGAAATAATGGCAACCTAATACGGGATAAATTTCTGAACAGTTAGTCATGTCTCTTTCGAGATATGGTCGCCCAAAGCGTATAGCCAATATGGCACTTAACTGACTGACTGACTGACTGAATATTGTGATATAATATTTTTGAGTCAACACCAGCAAAAACAACAACAACAAAAATAATAATAACAACAACAGTAATAATAATAATAATAATAATAATAATAATTTTCATATTTTTGCCGCAATAGTCAGTTCTTGGCTTCTGTTTTGCTTTTCTACAGAATCTACTAAATGTAAATCTTGTTTTTGTTTGGCTTCTTTTATTATTGAATTTTTTTTTAAGCCAAAGTTAAAGCTCTTGAACAGATGAAATAACGCTGGCAAGACAAACCTTTGCATGGCCATTATCCAGAACGTGCCAATACATCCAATGTTGATAAAGTTAATACTCATTGATGGTTACGTGCATCTGGATTAAAGTCTGAGACTGAAGGCTTTATTCTTGCAGCGCAAGACCAAAGTCTTTTCACTAGAAACTTTCAGGCAAATATTATACATAATAATATGGATCCAAAATGCTGGTTTTGTGATAAACAGGAAGATACAATAAACCATCTAATCTCGGGCTGTTCTTTACTTGCCCCAAATGAATATAAATATTGTCACGATAGACTGGGGTAGTATTTACATTGGACAATGTGCAAACACTAATGGAAAATCTGTAAACAAACACTGGTATGAACATCACCCAGCACCGGTTAAAGAAATAGAAGATGTCACCATTCTATAGAATTAAACTATCCACACAGACAGAAGCATTGAAGCAAATAGGTCGGACATTATTGTTAAAAACCAGAAAGAAAAAACTTGTCTATTAAGTGATATGGCTTGTCCAGCGGATTGTAACATAGCAACCAAGGAATTTGAAAAACTGGTCAAAATATAATGACCTGGAAATTGAAATAGAAAACATGTGGAAATTGAAAACAGGAATCTTGCCAATGATGGTAGGTGCGCTTGGAATGGTAAAAATGCAACAAAACAACACATTGAAAAAATCCCTGGAAACCCCTGTTTAAGAGATATACAAAAAATTGTTTTATTCAGTACAGTCCGCATACTAAGGAGAACTTTGTCTATGTAACGCTAGGAATAATAGGGGAGATAGAAAAACATGAAACGGAGCCATAACAACACACCACGACCTGCCGTATGTCTTCCTGCAGACTTGGTTGGTAGTGCGTCCATAGCAAAAATCGAAATATGATGAAAAATGACATAATAATAATAATATATAAATGGCTGGCAGAACAGTGGTGGAAATTTTGTCAAATAGACAATCCTTGGACAAAACATACAATGAATAGGAGGTTGTTTAGACCAATAATTGGCCAAGTCTTGAAATGGCACAACACATAGAAGAAGATTTTGATTGATGTTGATCGAGTAAATTCACGTCTTGTATGCGTATGTATATAATTTTTCCAGATAGTCTCGTATGATATTTTGAAGAAATGATTTGTTTTGTTTATAAATCCAAATAATTTCTTTCCTTTTATTTGAGTCAAATATTAGACCTGGAGCAAATATGCACAGAAACCGATTTTCTTCATTATACTTTTGGCTATTAGACGACACATGTCTCGAATACCACAGCAGTTGTCGGCGAAAACCTTTGATATTGAACGTTTTGATTGGGTCAAAATTTATATCTATTTTGGAAGGTTACAACAAAGATTTTTCCACTTAGATAATTTGTGCAACAGAAAATTATTTGCCAATTTCTTTCAGCTTAGCCTTATGGTGATCTATGCTATGCGGAAGAAATATCAATATTCCTCTTCCAAATTTTTCAAGCAGTTTACTGAAGTTTACAAATAAGGAGACTATTATTTAGCCTAAAGCACGTAGAATTTCCCTCAACCGTATTATCTTGGCCAAATATTTTATTTTGTTAAACAGGTACGAATTAAGATGATATCGAATTTGAAACTGCAAGCAATTGTCGTCAATAAAATTGGTATTAACCAAAAGGTATTGGTTAAATATTCAAACTATATTCATATTTAAATTAGTACTAGAATGTCTTGGACAAAATAAGAAAGGCAGACACAAATATGAACGGCAACGGACAATCAAACTAATGATCCAGAAAACTTATCATTCGATTTCTGATGAACAGAAAGCCTAACGGACATAGACCGAAAATATGGCAAGAACAGTTCAGTTTAGTTAAAGTCACTGAAACAAAAATTGCTTTATTTCATTCAGAATGATATAAGAAAATGTAATACATATGCAAAATAATAAGCGTATGTCTTACAGATGATGCGAAAAAGGTTTGATCAATAACGACACAAAGAACCTTTGTAACTGCTAGAGCAAATTGATACATTTGTGAAAGATATTAGAAAAACGCAGAACATATACTAGGAGCTAGCTACATGCATTATGAAGAGAAAATATATTCAGCAAATAAACAAATCATGAAAAGGCTGTAAGGTATTCACGTGTCTTCTCACCGGACTTATTCAAGCTATACATCGTGGAAATTCTAACATAATTAGAAATCTCACGAGGATTCATTATTGGCAGCAACAGTCTAAACAACATTACATATGCAGATGACAGTGTGTTGATAAATGACACAGAAAGGAAACTATATATGTTTCTACAGAATATATTGAACGGAAGCAAGAATAAAGGACTAAATATCAATTTTAAAACTGTAGAATGTCACTAATCAGAAAGAAACAGGTCCTAATATTTAAATTACAAATTAACCGAAAACAAAATCAGGAACAAATATGTAAATTTCATGGAAGTGTTTTTACAGTGGAAGAATAATAAAATACCGAAATACGAATGTATATTGTATTTGCGAAAGATACCTCCCAAATGCAAAGCAAAGTATTAACTTTCGAAGATAAAACCATTTTATCTGAAATTGAAAGATTTAAGGAAAAACAAAAACAAAAAAAGAGTGAAATCACATGGGTGAAAATTAACAAAGTGTCTAGTAATATTTAAATAAGTGAAGACATGACCCAATGGGACAATCTCAAGTAGATATTGACCTCGAAATTCCATCAAACATGCAACAGGCTCCTTTGTTCAAACCACCTTTGAGAACAGGTTATGATACCTCGCCGAAAAGAAGATACCTATTTCTGGTATTATGATTATGAAAATAGATCCATATTTCATATCTTTCAACGGGCATCTTGATTAGTTTTCAAATATTTATACAAACAGATTATTTTCAATAGGAACAAAGAAAAGAATTGAAATATTATGTAATTTATGTCCCTCTACTTGGTAGCCAATGTTAGACACACAGAGGAAGAAACTTGCGACAACAGAAATGTGAATATTGAAAAAGATGCTGAGAAATCCACGGACGAGGGACGTGACTAAAAACAAAGTTTACAGGCAAATGCAAAAATAGGGACAACAATTCATATTATAAGAAAGAAGCAACTGAAATTCATAGTGCACATAATGTTGAAAATTTGTTTGGGACATTTGTTAAAGGCAAGAGGGAGAAGGGAAGACAGTTGCTACCTATGTAAAAAGCTCATGGAAATTGTTGACATAACAAGGATTAAGAGAGATCGTAAAAAGACACAAATTTAATATTTGTCTATAGTCAGAAAAAAGGTAGTATTTACAGTATTTACTTTATTCGAACTATTGTACTCAACTTTGTTGCTAGTTGTACGACGTTTCGGTCGTTGTACGCTCCGGTTTCTTCAGGTGCTAGGGAATTTTAAGCAAACCCTTTATTACAATAACGAGGGTATATCATTCTCATTACTTGGGTAGTAATGCCCGATTGTAAAACATAACTTATCTCCCTCTAACTTTGCAAGTTACTTGTTCACCACTGCTGTAGCATGGCATTGATCTCACAACTCATTTGATCAATTCACACTTCAATACCAGCCTACAGCAGTAGTGAACGAATAACTTGCAGTGTTGAAGGGAGATAACTCATGACTCTGCACCAGGCCACACAAACTAGAGAAGGCTGTATATATCTGTCGGATCATTTCTGCGGTGACACCGCACCTTAATTTTGGAAGATATAATTACCTAGACTGCAAACCTCTTGATTACTTGTTAGGCAAGGTTTGAGCCAAAGAGCAACACAATTCTCTTTAACACCAGAGAAGGATCTGAAGGCAAGCATCATACAAACAAAGAGACGGTCCAGTAAAAATGTAGAAGTTCCCGATGTCGTCTGGAGGCTGTGATTTAAATCAATAGCCATGTTTTTAAAATAAATCTAGTGTTTAATATTTTACGATATTTTTATGTAATTGTGGTAATGTAATAGTTAGTTACTCACGTTTATTAATCATACACGTCTTCTGAAGCGGCTTTTCTGATATATGATGTCTACAATTGCCAAGACACCATTTTTCATAAAATACAATGAAGCCTTTGTTATGTTCTCAGTCTTGACATGGCAATCGTGGATTCAGTCACTTTACTTCTACTATAACGTAGCTTCCTTGAATCTTTCCTATAAATATTTTCTCCTCATGTGTTTGCATGAACTTAATTGTTTGTGTGTCGATTTCACGCATTTAAGAACAGAAATAGATTTGCATCTTGATCTGTTAATGTTAGATATCGAAATGTCCAAATGTAATTTTAAGTTTTATGTTAGCAATTTGATCCCTGAAATTTCTTTTTTGTATAACTTTCCTATTGCTTTACATTAAACATTCTTCCTCAAAAATTTAAATGCAATTTCATTATAAAACTTAAATTCTGCATTCTTGTTAGTTAAATTTTTCTCTTCTTAATATTTTTCTTTTCTTTTGTTCTTTCACGTTCTGTTACCACTTGCGATTAGTAGCTTTATTTCCTTGCTTTGGATGAAGTGAATTAAGAAAAGCTATAACTAAAACATTCATACATAACACAAAATATTTGTTTCTTTTTTAACAAAGAATTTGTTAAGTGATTTTTTGGAGTCAGAAATGGTTTCAGAACGCTAGTATATAATCAGTAACCCACATCGCGGGCAAGAGGTCATTATAGCTTGTTTTGCTCCATCAATGTGTGAATGTAAATGCGACCTAATCAGATATTTCTTCCCTTTGTTAACGATTCTCATTTAATGATATAGGCAAAGTTTTCATTTTCTTAGTATGAACCGTTAATTCACAGTTGTGCGGGGGTAGGATAAAGTGATTTGAATTAACTGGAAAGTCGATATGACTTTTTACGCTACCGAATGTGAAACCACTAAATGTATTGGAACTGGTAAATCGTGCTGACAAACAACATAATCTTATTTAACGTAATATTTTCCCCGACAATGGTACTTTTCAATCGATTTGTTAATCTCTTATATTTATGCTTTTTGTCGACAGAATCAACCATTTTAAGTTCTGCATTCGTTTCGGACGCCCTGATATTGTAATTTTCCTATTAATTTCTGTAAATTTCTTCTGACATATTCTGTTCGTAACTCATGTCCTCATTGGTGTGTCTGGTTAGACCGTATCAGGAGAGCAACGAGTTAATCAATCTAGACATACAAGGGATAATAGGACGGAAACATATTTACACAGTAGAGAATCTGATCTTGTCGCCTTAGATTTGATTGTTGCGTTGGGATTGGGGTGGTTGTCTGAGGTTGAGGCGGTGACCTGTATTGTCGAACAAAATCTAAATTCTGTCGGTGACTTTAACATGGGGAATGTTCGCGGATATTTCTGAAGGAAAATATAAATTCATGGAATGATTTTTATTAGATAATCCGTGCAAAAATAAGACAATAATTTCTACAAAAATCACTTTAAAAACTATCGCATTATTTAAAAAAGGACTTATAGAGATCACAGGAAATATGTCTTTACTTCTCAATACTCAAGGACACATGGCCCAGTAGATATAGGTGTTGGTTTTGACTCGAAGAGTTGTGAAGTCAATATCAAGATACAGCAAGTGTACAAATAGGTTTGATTACGGTTTTATTAAGCCAAATACGTGATACACGCATGGGCGATCATGTCTCGAAGGAGACATGACTGAATGGGCAGAAGATTATCCCGTAGTAGGTTGCCATTGCTTTCTGCGGTAGACTGGTGGCCGACCAAGGCAATAGAACCCAATCGGTCCTGCTATTTGGAAGGAAGAGACGGATGAATACCTTTCCCAAGGGTATTTGCGCGTAAGTGAATACAATGGATTCAACTGGAATTCGAACTCGGCTCCCCGGTTTCTCGTTCCGAGCCGATATCCACTGTACCACAACGCACATACTACGCTTAAATTCATAAAGTCTAAGCAATATGTTGATGAGCTCATCTAAACAATTACCATGAATATATTTATAGAAACGTTACAGAGAGCGGCAACTTTGCAGCCGTGGCAAAGTGCCTGAAACCGTGATCACAGATCAGAGCCAGTTAATATTGTTGATTCCTTTTTTCATTTTATCAAGAATATCTACAGATAACATATATGGCAGCAATATTCTAAGTATGAACATGTGGTAGTTTTATAGATATAAAAAATAGATTCTAACAACATAAATTGTCTAGCACAACGCAGTTGGCCCAATTCTCTCAGTAGCTGATCTTTAGAATTGAATATATACTTTTAGCAAAAGTACACATCTGTTTTTTAAATAGAGAATCAATTTAGATTTGAAATGAATTTACCATGTTGTAATACAATAGCTATTGGTATTGACTTAATAAATTATTAACAATCTGAAACAATAGATAGCATGCAATAGTTTGTCCTGTGACTTTAAACGTATTAAAGTGTTCTCTCGGATGATATACAATTTGATTCTTACGAAGGTTAATTTAAAATATAAATAAATTGAATAAGCAAAATTGAATTTATTTATGCAGTTTATACTTTACAAAATTTCAACTTCTAAAACCATTTCTTTTATTTAAACCAATTGCAGACTATTTTCTCTTTACGTCGTTACTTTTACATTTATTCAATCGTTTTTCTATTACATAGGGAAATCCAGTATTCCGTGAGGACGCAGATAATTATTGTTCTCTTTATTCTGTTTCTTCATTGTCTGAGAATTGCACTGAAATCTTGGGAAATATATTCGAATCGTTTCTTGTTTCTGCATGATTTTTCAGATTAATATTTCACGAAACTTTGCTATTTAAGTCTTGAGAAACCCGTCTATCCAATAGCTGCAATGGGTACATAAGTAGATCCTTGTCTTTACAAGATTCAAAATAATTCAAGATACTTTCTAAGCTCTACAAGTTCTGCCTATCTGCTTCCTGCTTTCCTGCCTGTTGGAAATCTTCCTCTGTAGTTCCTATATTTAAAAACACTGGAGAACCCTCGGACCCCGCAAAATTATCCGCCCTATCAGCCTTCTTCTGATCTTTGGCAAAGTGTTCGAAGCCATTATCAACGCCGAGGTGGTTCAGCATCTCACATCACACAGGCTCCTTTCGGACAAGCAGTATGGTTTCCGAGTCACCAGATCTACTGCTGATATGCTAAACGACCATCACCGAGTACATATATCAGGCACTCGACAGGAATGGTAAAGCCTGAACCGTTGCCTTGGATATCTCTAAAGCGTTCCACAAAGTTTGGCATGCTGGTCTTCTATGCAAACTGCGGAGCTATGGTATAGCTGGACAATTGTTTTAACTAATCCAGTCATTCCTATCTAACCGCACATTGAAAATGGTATTAAACGGACATGCCTCCCAGAACTACCATACGAACGCGGGTGTCTCTCAAGGGTCTATCCTTGGTCATACGCTCTTTCTGATCTACATTAATGATCTTCCCTGATACCATAAGATTCCAAGCAGGTATGTACGCCGATGACACCACAGTTTATTTTCACCTCGATCAAAAATCTGGTGTGGGCGACAAAGCTAACCTTGCAGCCGAGGTTGGAAAGGACCTCCAATCCGTAGTGGACTGGGGTAAGAAATGGCTCGTAAATTTTAATGCTTCTAAAAAGAAGATGCTATCAATTAATCATCATAAACAATTGCACCTACCTCCTATTAGCATGGACCAGGCTTGCCTCCCAGAGAGTAAAACACTACGCCTCCTTGGTCTCCGACTTTCAGCGGACCTCAAGTGGAATGACTATATCGAATCCATTGCTAAATCCGCTGCTATGAAAGTCGGTTCTCTGTGCAGGGCCCAGAAGTTTTTTCCGTCTGAATCTATCCTGTACATTTATAAATCTACCATCCGCCCGTGCATTGAATACTGTTGCCATATCTGGTCGGGTGCCCCTGCTATTCTCCTTGGGCTTCTAGACAAAATACAGCGGAGGGTCTGTAATGTGATCGATACCGACTTAGCAGACCACCTGCAGTCTCTCTGTCACCGCTTTCCTGTGTCTCTTCTATAAATACTTTCACGGCTTCTGCTCCGATGAACTTAGATCACTGGTGCCCCCTAGGTTCAAATTTGCAAGAGATACTAGATTAGCAACTAGATCCCACCCTTTTACAGTGAAACCGATAAAATGTAACCGCAACTTCTACTCCAACAGTTTCCTTTCTCGCACTTCCCGACTGTGGAATTTCCTTCCACATGACTGCTTCTCCGACAGCTACAATCTCCAGGAGTTTAAATGTAAGGTCAACAGACACCTCCTAACAAACAAACTCGCTTTCATTCTTTCAAACACTCTTCCCACCCACCCAACTATCTATCACCCCCCCTTCTGACATTTCCTATATCTAACCACTCTTTCTATTTACCTTACCCCTATGTAGCCCCAAGCGCAATAGTGGCGGTGGAATGCCTTGCTTGGGGTGAAATGATTTTTTAAAAAAAAAATAATAATCCTGTCATAATGAAATTTTTTTATAGCCAAACCCGTTTAGAAATATCTAAGCATCCATTTATACACAGTCGATGTCTTAGATCAATGGTTAAAATCGCTTTGAGCAAGTGAAGCGTACGGGCCTTGTTGATCTTTATGAACTGATGCTACAGAATCATAAGGAAAGACTATACTAAATGATAGAAACTGCATCACTTAAAGAGTTTCAACAACAGCAACACCTAAAATGAACGTCACATTACGAGAAAACGATATTGTCAGCATTCACTCATTTTCTAAAAATTTCAAAATTCGGTCCACAAAAATACAACACAACTTTCGATAAAAGACAACGCAATAAGAAATGTTGTATAAAATATAAGAAATATTGTATTTAACAATAAATATCTAAACTTATATATAAATGAAAATGTGTCTATGTGTGTGTGTGTCCGTTACCTATAGACTCCAAAACGGCTGAACCGATTTTCTTGAAAATTCACACAGTTGTTCTATAAGCGTCTGCGAGTGTTCTTAGCTAGGTTCTGTGTCTGGATACCCCCGATAAATATCGAAAATCGATAATCGAAAAAATCGGGTTATAGAAGGAGTGGTCCGATCTTAATCAAATTTGATACACTCATAGACAAATACATAAGAAACGATATTCAGAATGTTGCAGTTCTTACAATAGTGCAGAAAATCGATAATATACATATATATAAAAGGTAAGTGTGTGTGTGTGTGTGTGTGTGTGTGTATGTTTATCTGTCTGTATGTCCTTTATACAAATCTACAATATTTATTCGATTCCTACCAAACTTCACACAAATATTTTTTAAGCTGAGTCTGAGCTCCAGAACCATGGATTAGTTTTAAAGCTTTCATTACATCCAAGCAACGCCGGGCTATACTGCTAGTACAATATAAACAATTTGTACTATTTGGGTATCATTTGTTCGTTAGAAAAGTGTCTTTTACATTAACGTGAATGTTTGTTGAATATAAAAGTGTCTGGTGTATTTGAACGAAATATGTTTAAGTATGAAAGTGTTGGTTTTGAGTCTGTAATTACACAGAATAGTAAGACAATGTTTCTTTTCTTTATATATATCAGCCGTTAAGTAGTTCGAAAAGGAAAGTGTTTCGAATTGTGTAGAAAAAAAGTGTGAATGAGAATTCCCGATGAGAGAGAGAGAGAGAGAGAGAGAGAGAGAGAGAGAGAGAGAGAGTCAAACGTAGATAGTAGTAACTGGTAGTGTAATGTGTAAAACGATGAATCAGTCTACTTAAATTACTAAGTCTGTGTTACTTTTCCTTTCCTGTTGCCGAGAGCTGTGAAAAGTTTTATGGCCGTTGCAGGTGTTTCTTCTCTTCTTTCGGTTTGTAACGGTTCAGTGGGCGAAGGATTAGTTTGTCGGCACTAGTTTCTTTGATGTCGGCGCCTATCAGATTGTATGTATCTGACACTGCGCCTCTCGGTATTGACTGGCGTGGTTGACTGAGAGGTTGACTGCTTGCTTGAGTGACGGATCGACCGAAATGCTGTCTCTCAGTGACCCTCTTGACTGACTGACTGACTGACTGACTGACTGACTGCTGTGACCGGTCAGTCAGTCAAGACTTAAATATTGAATTCTTGTCACGTGGGAGGATCCAAGAACGATTTTTTTTCTTTAGCTTTGAAAATAAAAAACAAAAAAAAACGTTTCGCTGACGTATTTTGAATTTCTCAATTTGTCAACCAATCAGGATACATGCTATCGCTTTTCACATTGACTTGTGAAAAGAAAAGCTTTTAGCTGTTTGGATCATCTTTTTGGGGTGTGAAATTTTACCTTGGGTTTTTCCCAAATGTTGTAGTTGTTTGAATTTGATTTTGCGGGCGTGCAATTTATTCTGTGTTTTTTAAGCTGGTTGATGGATAATATGTGATTTGTCTCCTATAAGTTCATCGTATAGTTTTGGATTAATATGTCTAATTGTCTAACAGTCAGATAAGTTAAAAGGCATTAGTTCTGGTTTATCCAAACTGTTTTTCCTGAGACCTTGCTTTCTGAAAGAGGGGTCCTAATAATGCTGACACCGAAGTAGAATCTGAAAAGTGTTGGCATTTCAAAGACTCTTCAGACTGACCCGGAAAATTGCCACCGCAGATTAGTAACCTGAAATGAACTTTGAGTTCATCACTTCATACCTGAATCAAAGTTTCAATGTAAACAGTGGAAACGCTCTGCTTCTACACTATCGAAAAGGTTCAGTCAGGCAGCGTCTGTTGTCAAGGTGCTGGGTTCAATTTTTCTTTTATTCTAAACCCGTAATGACAAACTAAGTAGAAAAGAGAAAATATTAATTGATTGTACAATATATCGGAATCAGGAAACCTGAAGGAAGCTATAAAGTTGAAATGCGATGTGAAGCTAAGAGTAGGTTTGCACTTGATTTAAGATAAAGCATTGATTCACACTGCTCAGGTTGAAGTAACTGAAAAAAGACAACTGTGGCTTTTAATTACTACCCCATTCTCCAGCTCCATATGATTTCTTGTTTCCTACCTGGGTATTTGCTATTTACGTATCATATATGGCGGCTGGTGGGGAGTCATTAGAGGATTAGATGATAACAGCCTTCCCTTGATCAGGATGAAATTCTTAAGCATCTTTGAACCAAGAGCATTGATGACAGTGAGTTTCATATTGAAAAATAGCGACGGGGAAAATGGCTTGTCTCTCCAAATCATGCTGGACGATGCTTTAAATTTTTTGTTTTGAACGACTCTCGCACAAAAGGTTTCGCAGATCATTGATTTAAAATGATTGCAAACGAAACAAAGATATCTCTCTATCAGAATTGTATATAATGTTTCTAAATAATAATAATAATAATAAAAGCTTTACCGAATAACATGAAAATCACTTGAACATTTTCAGGAGCAGCAATGTAATTTTTTTTAAAAACACATACGAACGGCAAATAAAATAATAATATAATCAACCTGTTAGTTTTCCACACTAAACAAAAAATAATTTCAAAAATACATAGAACTTTTACGAAGAGCTATAACATATGAGGAACTTGAAAAATCGAATTACCTATAATATTCTTTTATATTATTTTACAAATTAAATCTACACTAACAGTAACTCCTTGGTCAATGAATGTCAAATGTTTCCTCCTCGGAAACGACTAATTTCAATAGTTTTACTATTGTTACTAATTCGAGTAGACATTTCCAAACTGATGAAATTGATAAAAGTATAATGTTCCGACTGACTGATGTTTTAAACACCAATAAATCAAAGATATTGTTTCAAAATTATACAGAATAACCCTTACTAAACTCACGCAATAAAAATCATTTGTCTATTTTTCTAAATATTTTATGTGCTGCGATATGTACGCTTAATTATAATGATGATTTGTTTCAGAAAATAAACGTTAAAATAGATACTAATATATTTATCTACCCTGAAAGAGCAGGGAAACATTGAAATCAGTACGATATAGATAACAGCCCAGCGACGGATCGTGACATGTGTCACATATATTAGCTCTATATTTGCCACAGTTATCTTTCGCCTCCGAGGAGGATTAAGATCTCCCGTATTAGGTCCGTTCTTGAGCTGTTCGTGGTTTTGTAAGTTTTAATGCGTGGCTTAAGCTTTAAGACAATCATATGACTACTATTACGATGAATCAAGTATTTTTTTTTATTGAGGTCGGCAACGACATCAAACAAAAGCTGGAGGTAAGTAGACGAGAGCAGACTATTTTCAGAACCAGTCCAGGTTTCTTGTTGCACGATTTCGTTCGACAGCACATTCACCTTTTTTTTTTTATCAAAACAGGGCATATGCGGAAGCGGCGTGCAAAGCGAAAAAATTATACCAAAGGAGAGGCCAGATGCGCAATCGGCACTTTTTGCGGCAGTTGCAGTGACCGAGGAGGAAACGCGGCAATAGCCACTATATCGGGTGATAGTAATCCTTTATGCCTACTTGAACTTTAATTAGATACAGAAATTACATTATCACATTTCCACCCACTATATTATAAAATTAAAAATAAAAGTGAAATAATCATAGTTATTACATTGTAACTATTTTAAAATTGTATAATTATTTGAAACAACTTATAAACATTTTTCGACTCTTTTCTTTTTAGGAAGGGTGCTCGGAGACAAGGTCCTCCTTTTAGCCTGTATTTCAAGCTTTATTTACAGGGCAGTCCTCCAGGAAACGACGTGACATTATGATTCGTTGTAAATGTTAATCGCCTGAATCTTTGAAGTGTCAATTTGTCATTTACATTTTAATCATGAATGAATAAGGCCAATATTGTTGGAAAGGATATAAATCATCAATTAGTGATAGCCACTGATCTCCACTATGGACACATCTTGAATCTCGTTGTTTAAGAGTTAAGCATAGCTTGATCTGGAACCAAAATACAAGAATGGTATACTTAATAAAGACAGAATTTTAATCCCAGATACAAGGGTCAAACTAACATCGCATTTTAATATATATTTACAAGACCGAAGTGCCAGGTCAGAACCGATAACATAACAGAGGATTTATTGAATTTGCGAAAAATGTATCTTAACAGGTGTAGACAGCATACATTGTACAATCGTAAAAACGAGATTAACGAATATATATATAATCGCGGACTGACGCCAATTCGGTCGGATTTCTTTCATGGGTGAAAAGCAATTGGAGTCTAACCGTACTGATGAACTGTGATACAGCGAAACAGATCTGTCTGCGGATGACTATTTACGCTCTCACACCCTGATTGAGCACTCTGGAAGAATGGTAGACTTTGAAAAACAGTAGCTACTCTAGCATGTACGCATCGCTCATTTCTTAATGAATTAGAGCACTCCGGCTATTGGGCGTGTATAATGATAATGTATACGCTAAAAAGTTTAGCCTTCTTCTACTGAACGCACATAGCCCAGAGATAGAATCGCTGATTGACGCTAATTCGGTCGGGTTTCTATCATGAGTTAAACGCAATCGGAGTCTAACCGTATTGATGAGCTGAGCTGTGATACAACGAAACAGATCTGGTAGCGGATGACTATATATATATATATATATATATATATATATATATATATAATTTACATGGTGTTGCAGCAAAATCCGACAATTGACAAAAATAAAACAAAACAGCCAACAAAAATAAAAGTTGCATATGCAGAGACCCGACAGTTTATTTAACAACTACATTATTTTTCAATATAACCGATGCCGCTTGCGACGACCATCTCAAGGTGGGCGCGAAATAAGTCACACGCTTTGGCGACCATGTCCTTGTCCATAGCGGTGAACGCCTTGACGATGGCAGCTTTTAGAGATTCGACCGTGTTGCGAGCGTGCTTGTTGATCTTGATCACGCCCCAGAAGAAATAGTCAAGTGGGTTGAAGTCGAGTGAGGTTCTTCTCTGATGAAAAACATTTCATCCACGAGCAGATGAACGACAGGTGGATCTGCAAAGACATAGAGGAGGTTCGGGTCGTGAAGGAAACAAAGTTTCTCTCGTCCGTCATTTCCGGCAAGAGGAATTCATGTCTCCGTTCTTCTTTCAAAAGGGCCTGAGAGTCATCGCCTAGATCTAACAGAAGATGCTGGGAGCGTTTGAGAAACCCTGGATTGACGAGATCGCAGCTGGACGCCCCTGGAATCTCCGCTTCTGTATACAAGGCCAAGACGACCCATGTGTGGCTGCTCAACAATGTTTCTCACTATATATATATATATATATATATATATATATATATATATATATATAAACATGTTACGGATATTAACGAATTTTAACGAAACTTAGTTATAAGCAACAGGCAATTTGTAATTAATTATTTTGAACCTTATTTTTACCAATACTCGTATTTAAGTAGATATTCTGTTTTTAATTAAACAGTATTTTATATTTATATCTAGCGGCCTGATTATTTTACGATAAATTTTATTACGGAAATGTGTGCTATCCAGCAGGATTTGAACCTGCGACCCCTATTTACATAGGGGAAGCTACCATTTGATCTGGTACTGTCTTAACCACTCGACCATGAATAGCCTCTTGATCAGACGTTATATTGTGTTATATAAGCATGATAAAAACCTTTTTGTTAATCTATCGCTCAAGTGCGCCCCACGTATAATAATCAAAGAAACTCACTGACAACCATGATTTACTCCTCTTGCTTCTGTGCAGAGTCCTGTTGACAGATATACGGTCTTTCAGCATCTACCCTCTTGACGCAGTGAAGCACAATCTCCTCAAGGCACTTACTTCAAACACCATTAAATTAGCTGTGTATATTATCGATGTGATGAAATGTGCGTTGTGGTGCTGTGGATATCAAATCGGAACGAGAGATCGGAGAGCCGAGCTCAAATTCCAGTCAAATTCGTTGTATTCACTTACGCGCAAATACCCTTGAGAAAGGTATTAATCAGTCTCTTCTCTCCAGTTATGGGTTAAATAACAGGACAGATTGGGTTCTATATCCTTGGTTGGCAACCAGTCTACCGCAGAAAGTAATGTCTAGAACATTAAACCCCACTGAACAAAACCACTCCTCAGTAAAGAAAGGAGACAACGCGATCATCAAAACCATCAGGAAATGAACTCATGACTTGAAATAGAAATATTTTATTCTTGTTGCGGACCAAAAAAAAACTCTATCCTACAATTTTGATATGCGTAAATGCTAGAAGATTAAAACAACAAAATTTATCGCTGATGAATTGAACATTCCACTTACATTTATGGTATCATATATCGACTTGACATCAAAATTAACAGCAGTAAATTATGCTTAAAGAATTACATCATAATCTGTCCTCTGAAATATTAATAATTATGCATTTTATCAGGTCGAGAAATCTGATCTAACAAGACAACCGAGGTAACCATCACACCACGTCGAAGTACCCACGGATTGTATATATTGTTATTTACTAAGCTCAGTTTTGGCACACATTCGAGATTAAGAAGCAGCAAATGACGATCAATCTCACTATTTGGTCGTAATTGATATAACGAAACAAACTTGCTAAGCATTACACCACATTGAAAGATCCACTTGGTATTTGGGGGAACCTGAATCCCAATAGACGTTGACTACACTGATCCTATCTGAGAGCACAAAGAGTTATGACATATAAGAATTCAATGTCGGCTCACCGATTAGGAATTTTGTTTTTGTTTTTGAGGTGTTCAATGATTTAAGCCATTACCTACCCGCGCCGATTGGTATCTTAAGGCAAGTTTACATGAGAGATCAGCTGCTAGATTTTGTGGAGGTTCACACATAGACTCTAGTACCATCTACATAGATATTTACTACTGATTTGAATATGTTCGTAGGCAGCTCGTTAATATAACGCCTAAAATTGGAAGAACTAATGAGTCGGCTTTGTAGTTGATATTAATTTATCATGGTCTTTAGAAACCTAATCATTGGAAATGACCTTCAAGTAACCCATACCTGATGGAAAGGATTTGATGATTTCCCGGACTCTTCCAAATATTTCAAAGCTATAAAGCTGTTTATATATATATGTATATATATATATATATATATATATATATGCGTGTGTGTGTGTGTGTGTGTGTGTGTGTGTGTGTGTGTGTGTGTTTATAAACCCCCTATGCATCACCATGTCAAAGACTTTTGAGTTAACTAAGGAGATAAATCTCTTATGGAATTTATTATCAAGTGTCCCACTGAGAGTTTATTGATCGCATCATAAGAGTATACATAATGGTAACACTCATATAGATATCGTACCACCGTGTAAAACAATGTGGGGCTGCTGAAAACTCTTGCTATCTTCTTCAAATTATCAGACATCAAAATTTATTTTCAAAGTGTTTTTAGTTAGACAAAATATTCAGAGAATTTATTAATTTTTGCAGTTTATCAATCATTTGCGGGTTATTTTCACCCAGAAAGGATTTTTAGACACTAAGAGATTTTTGAGAAGACATAGATTTACTGTTACAAGATCTAACAATTAACACATAGCTGGAGGTAGAATTAGTGGATTCATACATTTGACAAGAGTATTTGCGTGCAAGTTAATATAAAATCAGAAATCTCCTCTCAGATTTCTAATTCTGAGCCATTATACATTGCTTACTCGCACATTCATGCTTACAGTACTTTGTATTCCCAAGTGGCCATCCATCACAATGCAAATTATAGATCTGTTCAAGTTTCTTCAACTGAAGAAATATCAAATCCAGGGAGAATAATTAAAGATTCTATGGTGAGTTTCTCTCTCCGTTGTTTATTTTTATATTTTCCTTTCTATGAGTACGTTTGTGCTTCTTTATTCTCTATATAGACAAAAATACAGCGGCTACTCTTAATGTTTGTGAGCTATACAGGTCCGACTAACACATGTTTATTTTAGTTTGAGTATTTAGTCAAAATTTAGTGTTTTTTTCTGCGTTCATCTTCTTCCAACCTCATCTCATGACCATAGTTTGCCACGTTCTACCGAGCGCCCATAGCTCAGAGGTAGAATTGCCGACTGACGCCAATTCGGTCGGGTTTAAATCCTAGGTAAAAAGCAATCGGATGTCTAACCATACTGATGAGCAAAAAGTACAGTGAAACAGATCTGTTCGCGGATGACTATATATATATATATATATATATATATATATTTATAGATATAAATTTATATATTTAAACATTATTTTTGATCGAAACTCGTATTTAAGTAGATATTCTGTATATAACTAAAAAGTATATATATTCACTTCTACTGGCCTGATCATTTAGGAAAGACTTTTGTTATGAATATGTGTTTCATTAGGCAGAATTCTAACCTGCGATCCCTATCTACCTAGGGGAAGCCACCAATTGATCAGGCGTGTCTTAGATCTCTTGCCCACGAATGACCAACAGTCTAAATGGAGTCACACCAAGCCTATATAGCACAATTTTTGATTCACGCAAATAACGATCAATTGCTGATTTCACACCTATATGGATAGAAATTACAAGTACGATTCCTGCCAAATGACACACATTTATCGAAAATAATCAAGCTGGTATATATATATATATATATATATATATATATATATATATATACTACTTGGATATAAGAAGAATATCTACTTAAATACGAGTATCGATCAAGAATAATGTTCAAACAAATAATTTCAAATTGTCGCTTTGTTTATAACTATTTCGTTAATCGTCATTTATATATATATCAGCATGCGGTGTAGATACAGAAGAATCCAAAGAAGTATCCTGTACAAACAGTGATAGGATAATTCTCTAAGAGAGCTCTAAATATACATGTATGTAAATACATATGGAGCAAATATAAGAAAAAATAAGGCAGACACGTTATTCCATGGCAAATCGGAAGAATAGGCCTATTTCTGTACAATAAAGACGGAAGCTGATAATGGTTCGCCTGAAAAGGCCTACACTTCCGATTTACCATGAAATAACGTGTCTGCCTTAATATATTTATATATATATTTAAAAATTATTAGGTCGCGTGTTTTTATAGGTTCCATGTGAATATGATTTTGTACTACATGGATGATTCATTGGGGATGGGTGAGGTCTTGTGGTGTTAATTCTAATGAATGGATAGTTCATAAAACTGATTAGCCTGGTTTAGCATAGTTACTGTTGACCAGCTTTACCCCACTTCCCCTTTGTCGTTGTGCTGCAATTAATGTACTTTTGCATTAATAGATAATGACTTAGCGGTGTATTGGAACAAGGCTATAAGGAAAATTTTGTGAGGACATTTTTGCCTAACAGAAATCGGAACCCAAGCAAAGTAAACAGTAAAAATTAACCTAATAATTATTTCTTAATTTTTTTCCTTTATGGCGTAGATGTGGTTAGGATTATTTGCATCCGTTTAATGTTTAATATAAAGAAGAGTGTTAGGAAATTGTCAGAACAAATATCAAACAGCAAAATTTATTTTCGGAAAGGATTTTTGGTTGGACCGAATAATTTTTTCAACACGTCCACGTATGTACAAGAAAATAAAAAAAATATAACCAAAATTGAATCGGTGTGAATAGAGATGTTGAAAACGGTTGGATACAAAATCTGCCTTAAAAAGAACTGATTCCTTAAGGAAATCTGAAACATGTGATCAGTGAATTTGGTAGTGTTGAGAAATGTGCAAATATGGCGATTACAACGTTGGCTATTTCAAGATTATGTGTATACAAAATTCTATGTAGCCTGAGGAAAAGTAAATATAAGAATCGGGTGTAAGAAAACATTTCCAAATTCAGTATATAAAATATGTCTATTTTCCAGTGCATAAAAATATTTCATTTTCATATTGCCTATGGGCGGATGACTTGAATATTTCTTTGTGGATGGGCTAAAGTTAATCCGAGAAATGTTCAGAGGAACAATTCCCAAAGCAAAATAGATTTCCTCAAGCAAATTAATAACATAAGTATGTAAGAATGTTTAACTACTAACGATGTAGAATTTGTTAAGTGACTGTAAATGTTCGCTTAACATAGAAATAAATTGCACAAGGCTACAGAGATATAGCGATAGGTTTACAAATTCTTACTAATGTATACTCATCTATTTAGCCCTGTGTCCAAAAAGGGGAGGATACTTGGATTCAGTCCTAGGGTGCTCCCCAGAAAATAACTCAATTGAGAGGAAGTGAGCGTCATTATGATCTTGAAACATGAATTATTAAATACCAGTCACAGGAATCTATCTTCACCTAATCAGTACAACTCACGGTGATATATATACTGTTAGCTGTGACATTCCTAAAACACATGTCAAGACAACTGGAATAGTTTCAGGCTTTCATCATACCTTCTAGTATAAACATTGTGTGTTCGGTTCGTATGTCTCCATTTTGCTTCGATTGATGGGGTACAAGTTAGTATCTTTTATATCTAAGCGTAAGATAAGGCCAATTTATGCAAAATTTAATCATGGAGAGACGCTAGAAAATAATAGATATTTTAAACGTTAAATTCGTTGACCATTCTTTTTATCTTTCTCAAACTGTGATGATTGGAAATTATTTTGATTTAGTAAGACATGCGTATGTGAACCCATGTCAAACCGATGGTTTTTATGTCTTACATCATGCAAAGAGATAATATTACTTTATGATATTTACGGTGCTCCCACCATGCAACAGATGTGAAAAAAAAGGTCAGTTTAAGGTATGTTTACTTAGAGTGCCGCGGAAAAATTTTTAAATCCCATATGAGAACGCCTCACGCGTGAGGTGATAAACGCAGCCCCCTTCCGAGGCAGAGATAAAGCCTAGAATGAAACTATAAATCCCAGCCAAAGATTTAAGATTAAATAAATGTAATTTAGACTGTGATCAAATCATAGTATCTTATCCTCATCTTTGCACTGTTCTAGAAACTACGGTATTAAACAACAGCACTGTACAGTTGCATTTTCATATCTAACTGTTTATTAAGAGATTCCAATCTTAGGGATGTCTAAAATTTTGATAGCACCTATCCCATAATTACGGTGGAGGAGGTTTTGAATGTACTATAAGGCCTGTGCTACAAATGCCATGACTATCGGATAATGTTTTCCGTGTTTAAAAATACTGGTATGACTATTTTATTAATGATAGGTATAGGGACGAAGATAACTGTTTTGTCTCCGGACGCGACAAGGTTGATGAGAAATCAACTAGCTATGGAAATGCATTAATACTTCAACATTGCAAATAGCATGTACTGATGTGGGTGCTTAGCTTTAAAGTGAACCTGGGTCGCATTATCTCTTTGTCCGAAACAAACAGATGAAATTATTCAACGAATGGAATCCACAGTGTATCTCTCAAAACATGTAAGAATTTCTTTCCGTACTTTTGAAACGAGAATACAATCAAACTAAAGAACATTAAAATAAAACAATACAAAGCATAACAATTACAGATCGAACTCATTATTTTACAATTAGAATAGGCAAAATATTGCTAAAAACTGCAGTAATCGAGCAATAATCTGGTAGTGTGGAGCTAAACATTGTTCAGCATATTCAGTAATATACTATATATTAATTGTATTAATATTATATTAATAATATTAATAATAATATATTAATAATTATAATATTAATTATAGCATAAAAAAGAAAAATGAATAAAAAGCATTAATTGAGAGACGGTTAAATTTAGTGATTTGATAACTGAAATTATTTTAAAATTACAATAAATGTAATAAAAAATTCTAAGTTAAATAGAATGTGTCAAAAATCGCCAAAATAAGAGATTGTATATTTCATGTAAAGAATAGTTTGGGTTTTATCTCTAACACTAAAGCTAATAATAACCAACTACACACCAACAAAAAAAACGATTAGTTACTCGTTATAATAAGAAAGCATTGGAACATTTAAATCTCATTGGGATATCGAGGGAAGAAGAAAGATGGAAAAGCAGGTGACTGACGCGTTTTTATGACTAGTTGCCGGAATGAATATTTATTTTTGTATAAAATACAATAAATGTGGCACAAAGGCAAAAAATGGTGATTAGGAAATGCTGGTCTAGCCTCATTCGCTGACCACAGAAAACTATACAATATTCCTTTCCAAAAACATAACATTCTTATTTACCATTCTTATTACAAACACCATAATGCCTAAAAGCCTTTCTGAAAATCTAACTAGAACCGTATGTACAATGTGGTTGTGGGGAGTAGGGAATAAAAATTTAAAATGGAAACCCCGATGAATATTCTTAAAATGAATAATACTATTTTAAAAAAAAACTAAACTAAATGCTCTTAATTATGAAACCCTGAACGTTCCTTAATCGTGATAGAAACATCAGTTGGCGGGACAAAATTTTAGCGGGGCGTTTATAAATCAAACAGACAATAACACGCATCTAAACATAACAAAATTACGAAATAACAAATTCGAAAAAGAAAAATGTCCCGCATTCACAATGGAATTAACATTTCTGGTCACCATCGACGAAGTGGGTGGGGAAATTGAAATAAAGAAAGTGAGAACAAAAATAAAAGTGGGTCAATGACAATACATACCCTAGCTAAGTTTGAGCTTGGCGAAACCAAAAGAAAAAATGCCGTAATGAGGAGAGCCTGGCAAAAAGATAATTATATTATGCACTCTAACTCATAACGACGAAGTAAAACTCGGAAAATTTAAATCACATCGGGAATATAGAGGGAATGCAGATTATTATACATAGAGTAAAATTGAAATATATATCATATACTTAGACTCATAACGAGGGAGGAAGAAAAGAAGACTTGGAATATTTGAATCTCCATCGGGCTTATTGCGGGAAGGGGGAGGAAGGAATATCTGCGTATTTTCTGAAGTTTTTGTATGAATTTATATCCAAAGAGGAAAGCCTGGCAAAAGGAGAAGCAACTCTTAGAATACAAAACTGATTGGAAATTGTGGAGAGGTTTGAACACCGTGCATAGAACAATATCTTGTACTAGAAATGCACCGATCAAAGTACTGAAATGCAATGAGGAAATTTACCTATGTCCCCATGTTTCTGAAATACCGTTTCGGGTTAAATCAATAAGCACCATGCACAAATCGATTCATTTATTTTAGGAATTGAGTGAAACAAATCAGTTAATGAAGTCTCAATCCTATTTCCTATCTCATCTTATGAAGCTCGGAACACAATATCTTGAACAGTTTTCCGCAAACACTTAAGCGTTTTACCGATTGTTATTCAGTTATTAGCAAGGAAAAAGTACTTGAAGCTACGGAAAAGATTTTAAATATCTCCATTATTGCTCAGGAACATGGCATGTTTTTTTCTGTTTATTTTTTATTTTTTATTTTTTGACGTATGCAAAAATCACTTCACCTTATGTTACGATGAAAGGCTTCATCATCGAAAATGGATGATTAATTGATAACGTTCTTCAAAAGAATTTTGAACCACATTCTGTTAATGTTAATATACAACACATTGTTTAGCGTTCAAGGTAATTGTTTTACACTTCTTCCGGTAATAATCAAAATTCCAGAGAGAGTTGACAAGAGGAAAACCATGGAAATTCAATTATACTATTACCATAATTGAAGGTTGTGTCCACATGGCGGTTCCAGATATTTTCGCACGCAGTTATCCATGAAGTGCGCTTGTAATTATTTTGCAGGTGTCTATTATGAGTTATTTAACACATCCTCGAAAATGTTCATTAAAAAGTATTTTAATCCTCCTTTTCATTTTCCATTTCATCAACAGTCCCATGAAAATTTTTATTATGAAGTCGCTGTCCATCAAGATGAATCCTTAATCTGTTCTCAACACGTCTAAATTTAAAACTGCAGAGCTATACATTCATGCTTAGCATGTCTAAGCCAACAATATCAAACGAAGCTCAATTTCTTTCTAGTTCAAACCAAAACCTCTATCTTGTAATATGCAGGCTCACCTTAGACAAGGAACATACGGTTATTAATTTCATCGGAAAACCATCCACCTTTGCCGTTTGTTTAATCTTAGGAAGCCATCCACATTATCATCACGCCACTGGCTGTATACGGTCTTAAGGATGTTTTTTCTTTATTGTGCTTGATTGCTGTTAAAGCCAAAAGATGATGCCCCCGCTCTTTAAGAGGTTTTGCTTTTTATCCTGCAGGGTGTCTACTCACATTCCTCACTAAATATACCAAGTGTAGGAACCGGTTTGGTCGTCTATGACAGGCAATATTGGGTTAAATGATATCAGTTGCTCAAGCATTACTTTAACGAAAACAAAAAAATATCTATGTAGACATTTGTTAGTGGCAAGGAAGCAGACAGCAACAAATGATGAACGAGCAGAGTTCGATGATCAACTGAGTTCCTTTAATCAAATATGATATCAATGTTTAGGACGCTTCTACCGGGGGCACTTATTAGAATAGTAATTTGGGTCAGCACCACAATTGATTATGAGATCGACCCTTATTGTCAATCTCGACCGTTAGGATTTTCAACGAACAAGTAAATTTTCGTTTGATAAGGATGGTCACGCGAGTTTCTGTAATATATTTGCAGAGTAATAATGGCAGTGGATCTTATTATTTGTAAGGATCACCTAGACGTGATATAATGATAATCTCTAGGTCACTTACAACTAAATATCTTCGATCCTCACTAGATGCCTCATATTTCTATCCATGTACCTCATCTAAGCTACGCTTAGAACATAATCATCTTAATATTTCTAATACTTCCAGTCACTTCATTTCAGATCGATAAGCAATGTACCTTGCCGTGCACCTAATTCAAACAGAATATGTTACAAGGCCAAATTTATAGTGTAGATCAACGATTAAAAATGTCAGGTCTTATCGGGACTATATCACGTATGGAATAGTTGAGGTACCAGTATGTAACCTAACATTTACATAGGGAGAGGCATTGCCTTCCCCAAGAGACATTGTTGTTTTGCGTATTTCGATCCCTAAATCCTTAAAGATTGTGCATTTAGCAGGGCAGCCACTTGTACAGACTGTGGCAAAATACAATTTTTTCATGGGTGATAACTCCTATGCGGCACGGATCAGGCTTCAGATAACCCCAGCTTATCCCCAGAGGCACTCTCCCCAGATTTGTTACAATGAAAGCTGCGAGGCTATTATACTTATCTGTATCTCGAATAGACCATGGTAAAATCCAGTCTTTAAATTGGTTATTAGACGGAACCAATAAAGTCATTAGCCATTTCCACAGTTCATATACAATGGAAACATATGCAACCTTCATTTGTACTCCCAAATGTTGGTTAAATAACAGGAAAGATTCATTTCTAGACGTGCTGGCAACCAAGGACAATTTTAAATTTAAATCGTGTACGACAAACGGAGAGCACTTCTTGATGTGTAACTAAAGCCCACTCAGATGCAATGTCTTTCTCTGAAGAAAAAAGGTCGAGAAGCTATATTTTCTTAATTATTTATATATGTTGTTATTATTTCCTCGCCTGCCCACGATTGAAAAGATGTGACACAAGCTGGTTACCCTAGCGTTCATATACCACCGTGTTTCCCTATATTATTGCAGCGATTGAGGTGCCTGTGCACGTTTGGAATTCGTAGGACCAGCCGTCTTCTCCATGAGATTAAAAGGAAAATCTATAGTAGCTTTATTTATTAAAAGGGATTTTTTTATCGATCAGGATCATTTGTTTGTACATGTTTTTTCTACTAAGTGGTAAAGCAAGATAATTCATTTTCAAAATAGAAAGAAAGTAATAAACTTATAGCTAGCTTTCTAATAATAATTGATTAAATAAAGAAAAGAAGCCAAGTAGACTTGATCATGGTTTTTACTTAAAACGCCAACATAAATCAAATTAGTATTTTCGGGCAGTGCGCACACGTGTGTATATGATGAAATAAATAGCACAAACTATCTAGTTAATACAGGAGTAGAATACATGCAACAGAATTGTTTTAATCGTAATATTAACTGATGTTTCTTTATAAAGATTTATAAAAAAACATTTACAATTCATCGACCGGATTATCCATGGATATATCATGACAATTTATATTATATTTAATTAGTATTTATAAAATCCTGTTCTTAAGAATAATTTTCAAGGAAACAGATTTTTCATGTCCATTAACTATTATTACACTTACCTGTTCTTTTTCTTTTTAACATACGGATGACACTATAGAAATCTTGGGAGCCATTCGAGGTAGTGGGTTACACTAAGGGGTAGTTTATATGGATAAGATAGAGAAGGTAAGGATCGGTTGTAGACAGTGATCAGGGAAACATCTTCTTGTGTGTCTGCTCTACAGAGCAGCGGTTCGAAAGGTGTTAGTTTCCTTCCTAAACTTTTGCTAGTAGCAGTATCGTATGTCAGCATCTTCCTTATACCAGTATCCTTCCTCTTATTTATTTGTATTTATAGTAGTAAAAGTATGAATGTTAAGCGCTTTGTGTTGTTTGGTGTGTCAGTTAGTTAACTGACATACGGTATACACGTTTCGGCGATCATGTTCGTGACATCAATAAATACGCAGATTTTTTCGTAATAATTTGCCATTTTTTGCTGTAGTAAAGTAGTTGCTAACCAAGACTATTACACCTAATCTGTTCTGCTATTCAACCAATAATTGAATGACTAAGAGATGGATTTAAATATTTCCCAAAATTATTTGTGCGTAAGTGAATAAATAGGAATTTGACTAGAATTTAGCCAGTCAGTTAAGAACCAAAATTGATACACTTTTTGGGCGATCATATCTCTAAATATACATGGCTGACTGGGCAGAAGATTATCAAACAATAGGTTGCCATTACTTTCTGCTGTAGACTGGTTGCCAGCCAAGGCTATAGAACCCAGCCTGTCCTGTCATTTAACCCATAACTGGAGAGAAAAAACGGATTAATACTTTTCCCAATACTTTTACGCGAAAGCGAATGCAAGTAATTCAACTGGAATTCGAACGCGGCTCCCTGAGTTGTCGCTCCGAGCCGATATCCATTGGATAACAACGAACATCCACACATTTGGTACTATTTCTTATTTGTGGTTCTCTAACGATAATCCACAAAGTTCAATGTATGGTCCTTGCTAAAATATATTTATTCATGTAAAAAACACATGAAATGTGGGACAAGGCCTAAAAAGAGGGTGGGTAGAGTTTGGTACTCTTACCATTCTATACCTAGCTAAACACTTTCACGACCCAATCATTCTTAAAATTTCTCCATTTACCCCAAGAACTCGTTCATCATCTTACAATCATACAATACCACAAATTCGCAGGGAAGCCTAAAAAGGGAGTATCACCTATGAGATAAAAATGGTCTTTGCTAAAATCCCCAGTATTTATTTGCTCGAATCTATTTTAACTATTGATTAGAGGAAGCAATTGTATATAGTTTACATATTTTCTGACCTCAATATGAAAATCTCGATATGGAAATCTTATTTAAGAACAGGATGCGAGATAATAGGTAAACGGGTATCTTATCACCATTTGCGAATTGATCAGAGTCGAAAACACAACAGAGAATGATATCTACTCTACAATTCTATTATCCACGGAAGCATGACATGACAGGTTGTTGGTTAATGTTGTACAGTCAAACGAGTACATATAAGAGAAGAAAATTGCTTAATCCTCGCAAACCACTGAGATCGACAAACACACTTTTAAATGCAAGTTTCTCAGCAGGAATAGAATCGCCGTAAATATGTTCCCTGTATATACGTTAGAGAACTTCTAGTACAGGTTTTATGCCAACAAGAATTCTAATTAAATCATGTTTAAGTAAAACATACAAACGATTAAGCTTGCATTTAGTGAAGATTTAATGCAATTCTACTGTCTATAATTTTCAACATTTCTTTTATAGTCCAGTAGTTTAAGAGGAGCATAAATATAATTGACATCTTAATAAATAGCGCCTCAAAAAATAATATAATAAATATTAGCTTTCGTTTCATTAGTATAGAACATGCGTTGTCGGGTAATAGATAACAGCCTGTGAAAATCAGGTAGAGCCGAGTAAAAATTCCAGTTGAACACGTGGCATTCACTTACGCACAAACCCATTTTGGAAAGGTATTAATCCACCACTTTTCCATCCATCTATGGATTGAATAACATGACAAATTAGGATTGGTTCCATTCCGAGTCTGCGGCAGAAAGAAATAGCAATCTACTTCGGGAAAATCTTCTGCCTAGTCAGTCATAGGATCGTCTAAGTGTGTACCACGTACGACACTTAACTGACTATGAAATGTGTCTCACTTTTTTATCCAACTTCATCTGCAATAATTAGCAAAGCCTTTTAACATTAAAGGATGCTAATATTCGAATTATTTCGGACTTTTAATCTCATCTTGGTTTATATAGGTCTTATAATAGACACAACGTTTCGAATAAGTAACCTCTGGTCATCATCAGGTGTCCATAGATTGGCTGATGTGTATTATCTCGTTGATTATTGCGGAATATCTTGTGAAATCAATTATTGTTCTTGGACTTGGTGTGGTGAAACAAATTCCAACATGAAAGAACATTGATTGATTTCACAGGATATTCCGCAATAATCAACGAGATAATACACATCCATACAAATGGACACCTGATGATGACCAGAAGGTACTTGCTCGAAACGTTGTGTCTATATAAAACCAAGATGAGAACAAAAATTCGAAATAATTCCAAGATTATTGAAAATTACTAATCTCGGAAATAAATGCAAATTAAAAGACGCGTTACAGCGTTTATACCTATTTTCATTTTTTAACACATTTCAACATCAAACCGCTGAGGAACATCCAATACTAATTTTGAATTTTTACATGTTCCTAAAGAATTTAAATGCAAGTACAAGAACGTTTAGTATACTTCTGTACAAAGCGAGTCTTGTATTTACATGAACAAAATCTAATTAAAATGACTTCCCCTGCAAAGAAAGAACGGAAGCTAAATAAGCAATCTTTACCTGAAGCGCTATACATTACGATCTGCGTTAGCAAATTAAATCAAACCAGTCAAAGAAAAAAAAACGCTAGCACGATACAAAAGTCGTCCCATGCGTGCATATTGATTTTAAATTAAAACACGTAATCCTTAATTATCAAACATTACAGATTTTATGATTTTTTAAAATTTAAAAAGTAATTTGTAAAATAACACTAATTGTTTAAACTTAAACAATGTACCATTATGAAAGGGGAAGTAATATTGCTTTCAAAACTGTTTTTATTCTACACGCGAAAGTGGGCCCACGTTCTTTTTTACCGTAATAAATTACTTTAAATAAAGAGAAAACGAAATATTTCACTAGTTAACTGGGAATTAATGAATAAAAGAAAAATACTGTTTTGCTTAGAAATTTTATTGAATCTGAAATATTACACCAGACAAGTATTTATTACTTGCATCACAAAAGTATGAACTAGAATTTCAATGATTTAATGATGGTTGTATCCGTGTGCTACGAAACACTATGAATTCGTGCACAGATTGAGTAACGGTTAGTTGTAACTTATCTTAATGGTATTAAGTGACGAAATAGCACAACTCATTATTCGATGGTTCAGAGACATAGATTTGGGAGGGATGTGACTAATCAAGGTCGGATTAGGGTTTTTTCTCTGATCAATTCAAAGCCAAGGAAAATTTGTTGGAAATGCGTAGTGTCTGCCTGAAGATTATTGTGTAATATTTAAACTGTAAATATGAATAATATTATTTTTCTCCCTGCACTTGAATTGTAAATAGCATACGGCCATATTACGTTAAAAACACCGGTTAAGCAACGTTGAATCTGGTCAGTACTTAAATGGGTGACCATTTGGGAATACCAGGTGCTCTAAGCGTTTTGTGACGGATGTGCGTTTTGGTGCTGTAACCGTTTAGTGACGCATGTGCGTTGTGGTGCAGTGGATATCGGCAAGGAAAGAGAAATCGGTGAGCCGAGTTCGAATTCCAGTTAAAAAACCTGCATTCACTTAAGCACTGGTACCCTTGGGAAAGGTATTAATCCGTCCCTTCCCTCCAGTTATGGGTTAAATAATAGGGTAGGACTTGGGGACCTTGCCCTTAAAAACAAATCCCAATGAATCTTGAAAGTCGAAAAGAAAAAAAAGTATTGCTAGACACAAAATTTATATAAAAACAACAATAAATTGTTGAGAGAAAAACGTATTACCAGCAATAAAAAAAAATTAGTTTGCAATAAATGACCTGATGAGGTTGATATGGCATAAAAACAAAACAACCAACCAAAATGAAATGTAAATATGCGTATTGTTTGAAACTTCCATTGAAAGACTGTGCAATTTTGGTGAATGTTGCATAAGGCTTTTCAATAACTGTGAATTTATATTGAAAAGAAATAAACAATGTTTTTTTGGGTTTTTTTACAATGAATACATTTATCAAATATAATGATAAGGATAGTAATGATCAGGATCTTAGTTTCACATATTTTTAGCCTTAGGCCACACGTATTTTTCTGAATTGTTATATGATATCAAACTCTTTGAATGGCAGGAAGCGCTGGATAATCTCGCCAAAAAGTAAGTGGAAAGTATAGGAAACAGAAATGTTCTATATGAGGGTACTGAGAATTTCCTGGTCGATTCGAGTAAGCAAGGAGAAAGTTTTTAAAATTTGTAATACAAATAATGCTAATGCATAACATCTGAAAGAAACTGATAAATTTTCTCCGATACATAATACGGAAGGCAAGCTTAGAAATCTTAACTCTCACGGGGCATATCAAAGGTACAGAGAGGCAGCAATGCACGTACCTTACGAACTTTTGTGAATTAATGGAGGAATTTGTGGCACGTAACTTGGAAAATTCATAAAAGTTTCTAAGAGTTAAAATAGACAGTAGATGGTGGAAAGCCAGATTCGTTTAGGTTCCGACGAGACAAGGTGCATAGAAAAAGAAAGATCTATGAAAGTTAATATTTTAAAGCGTCTTCCATTAAATACTTCTCTTTTTTTCTCTGTGTGGTGCAACTATTATGTTGAATATATAACGTCACAAATCTAATTTTGTTTTTCTCGTTTTTATTTCAGATATATGGTAGAGAGCTAATTTATTTGTAAGTGTTTAAAAAATGCAGAGGAAAATTATTTTAATACGTAGCTAGATTAAAGCTGAGCCATAATTGCGTTCCTCTTTAGTTTAAACCGTTCGCTACAGTCTCTACTGCTTTCTGTAAATGAAGAAAATAAAATAAAATGAAAACACATTCCTTATCATGAGTGGTAGTGGTTTTTAGTAACCAAGCAACGGCAAGATCTCTAACAAATGGATTCATCAAAGGTTCAAGGACGATATCTTAAGGACCACAAAAAAGAAACCATACTATTTCAGTTATTGCCAAAGTCATACATTAAAAATTTGAATTATAGAAATATTTAGGATATCAAAGATACAGATATATTTATTAATTGCAATTTTTGTCGAATTTTAGGTTTTTTCCATTTAGTTTATCTGTCGAGATATTTTAAATATTCAGCGTGATTTATTTTATCATGTTTAAACTTAAACCTTTCAAAATTTAAATTAGATTTATATAATTTATATATAGGGAGCACCAGTGAACTAAGTTCATTGGAGCAGAAGCCGTGAAAATGTTTGTAGAAGAACACAGTAGTGCAATCTCGCCATATGGTGTAAAAAGCTTCCGATAAATTTTAGGCATTGACACACCTTCCAACCAGAGAAATTGGTCACTACTCTTTGTTCCTTTTGGTGAATACTGTTAGCAGAGCAACCATGTTAACACTGTAACAACAGAAAGCAAATTATTGTAATGATGATCAAACATCGATCAGGTGACTGCAATAGTACCAACTATAAGCACGTACGAGCAGATAGCCGTGGAAAAATATGAAGTTATATCATGGCAAATGTGCGGATAACTTCACAATTACTGTCATACAAATAATGCATAGGAATAAAGATTATCAAAAAGAATCTTGCAATAATCACAATTCCTTTTTGAATATTTGAGAATTAAAAATACTAATTGAGCTTGCCGTACGTTAAATGTGCGTTGTGGTGCGGTGGATATCGGCTCGGAACAAGAAATCGGGGAGACGAGTTCGAATTCAGGTTGAATTCTTTGCATTCACTTACGCGCAAATACCCTTTGGAAATGTATTAATCCGTCTCATCCTTTCAGTTATGGGTTAAATAACAGGAAAGATTGGGATCTATAGCCTTGGCTGTCAACCAGTCTACCGCAGAAAGCAATGGCAATCTACTGCGGGATAATCATTCTGTCCAGTCAGTCATGGCTCTTTCGAGACATGATCGCTCAAGCGTATATCACGTATGACAACTAACTTACATTAAAGTATAAACTACTAAATATCCAAGTTAGTACGGTATAAAATCTGAACAAAATTGGAAAAATAAGACAAAGTGAATTTTTTTTTAATGGCGACTCGTTTCACCTATGTGTGTTAGTTTGGCGTCTTCAAGTTTTTTTTAGTTTTGTCTTTCATTCCGATCAGAATACGCCAACCTCACACACATTGTCGAAATGAGTAATAAGTAAAAAAGCGTTTTCATTACTAAATATATTAATTAACGCTTTGAACTACTTTAATTACGACAATTACATTAATTCCATTTTATGTCATATTCATATCTCGTAGGCACGAGACGACTGCATAGCAAAGGAAATGGGCTTAGCCTAATCAATGCAGGGTATTACCGCTAGAATCTAATATTAATCACATTTTATATTTGAAAAAAAGATTCATAGAAACAGAAACACACTGGATATCGAAATCACTAGATTAGCGAATCGGACTGCGTGACAAGCATTCGACCCATCACTTAACGGTAGGTGCACTTCTAAAAAACCTTGCGTCAGTCACTAGATATTGTGGCCAAGCCAATACACGTTGACTGAATCCCAATGTTCATTATTTAATTAAGATATCTATTATGCTGAATCACAAGAAATAAAAGTTTCTTTGCGAATAGTCAGTATTTTTTTCTCTGAGAAATCAGAACTAATCAAATAAAAATGTTGAAGTTTTTTTATTTCGATCATATTGCGTGTCTGATATCAATAATTTTCATATTATTAATTGCTCGATTAAATCTGTCTGTAAATTACACCTGCGGAACAGTTATTTTTTCTATTTATTTATTTATTTATTTATTTATTTTTGACAGTTTAACAAGTTTAATTCTATACACGATTTTATCATTTTCGGAAAATCGGTCACGTTTAAACAATTTCGTTTCCCCCTTGTACAGTCTATCTTTTTCTCGCACTTTCGATCAACGGTTTTTATCTTCTTTTTTTCAACTATCACCCCTTAACGTTTTCTTTTTAATCCTTTTTTCCCATGATGCATTTCCCCATTTTCTACAATCATCTTTTACTCTCTATTTTTTCGTTCGCACTGTTTTCTTTCTTTCGTCTTCCTTCCTCTTCATCTTTCTTCTTTCTCATTTCCTTTCTTCCTCCTACAGTTTTCTTTCTGTTCTTTAATATTTTTACGCGGCGCTTTTTTCCTCGTTCTTTTATCTCTTTTTATTTGTCTTATTCTTCCGCATCTTTTTATTTTTCCCTTGTGTTTTTCTTTTCTCTCTTCTTTTTGTTTTGCTGCTTCCTTTATTTAAATCATTACTACGGTTTTTTGGTTTTTCTTAACCCTCTGTTATCTCAACGTCTATTTTCACACACACACACACACTCTTTCTCATATATATATATATATATATATATGTTTCGATTTCTTTCTCGTTTCATTTCCTCTCTATATAATATCATCCCTCTCTTTGTCTAAAATTTCTCACTGCCTCACCTTCTAATCCTTATTTATTATCGCCACTTTTTTCAATCACTCTTCATCTCACTATTCTCTCAATTTTGTTCTCGTTCAGCTCACACACACTCTCTTCAAATATCCACTCCCTCACTTGGGTTTTCCCTTTACGTTTGTATTTAGATAATCAAATTCAGCAGAGAATTTTTAATTCACGTTCTTTAATCATAATTATCATTTGATTTTCATCTGCCTTCTTCAATATCGCTGTCATTTACGACGATGTTTAAAAAAATCAAACCTCGGGTATTTGCAGCATTTTTTAACCCAGTGATTAGAATATATTGAAAGAACTATTCAAATTTTTTTACTGCAAAAGCGATTTTATCTGGCTTTTTATTTTTATTTTATTTTTCAAGAACTCTTCGTTAAACAATAAAAATTGAATGCAATTTTCGTTTGTGAATTACAGATTGAAATATTTTTGTATCGTTCCTCAATTATTTTCTCTTCATGGCAATTATGAAGAAAACCTCCTACTATTAGTTCTAATGCTATTAATAGTGTTGCTATTCCATATTCCCTATGACTATTATTATTGCCCATTAATAGTTATTGTTCACGATTAACTGATTTTTTTCCTTGTTGTCTTCTGTTTAATCTTTCCTTTTTTTTTCCATTTAAGATTGCCTCACTGAGTTTTCACGAAATTAAGTGAGAGCAAGTCTCCTCAACATTCCATCTATCTTTTCTATGTTTCCTCTCACTTTAGAACATGGCGCTCCCTGATTTCCGAACATTTTTAGCGCTCACTAATTGTCGGATTATGTAAATCTATAAATCCCGTGAGCTCACATTCATTATACATAGCAACAGGTTCAAGTCCAGCAGACTTGATTTGACCTCCAAACAGTGTCATAGAAATTGGCGACAGTCTTCTCTTTTCCTCAGCAACTGTGTCAGATAGTTTAGTGTAGCATGAATCTTATTTCAAGTTTCTGTCGCATTATCTAAATTATGATACTAATATAGGGTGTTCCATTAAGACGAATCAAAATTAGCAGTAAATAAAGCAGTGTCATTGGTGAAATTTTATTGATTTCACAATTAGATCATGTTATTTGAATCTTGGTAATTATGGCCTAAATTGAATAATATGGACGTCAAGATTGGTGGTTCCAACAGGACGGCGCTACATGCCAGGAATGTCGATGCTACAGGATTTTTAATTTGTTGTTGTATTCAACTTCCTTCAACAGACAAAAAGTTACATATGGGAACTAATCAGGACATTATTGAAATCCTGAGGTAATATTTTTTTTTATCGTATCACCCCGAGCAAGGCGGTAATGCCACTGATGGGCAGGGTGCTACATAAGAGTAAAAAGATTAATTAGAAGAGAGTGAAGAGGAAGACGAACCAGTTAGAAAAAAGCAAGAGAATGATGGGAATACAGGTGTGATGGCAGTTGCAAAGGTGGAGAGAAAGGAAAGGATATACGGGGTAGTGACAGAACTAGAGCCAAGTGGTTAATAGGTGAGTATTGACATTGCATTTAAATTCCTGGAGGTTGCAACCGTCAGGAAAGCAAGAATAGGGAAGCGAGTTTCACAGGCGGGAAGTGCGAGAGAAGCTGCAGGAGTAGAATTGTCGTATGAATTTGGTTAATCTAACTGTGAATGGGTGGGACCCAGTTGCCAATCTGGTTGGACGAGTAAACACCTGTTGAGGAGGCACCAGTGACATGGATCTAATAAGAATAGTATATCAGCATGTTTTTTTTTTGCTTTGTGGGTAAGGAATAATGTGGAATTTTTAGTCAGTGAATGTGGCTAGCTAAGTTTAATTATAAAACAGAAGATAACCATCATTTCCTCATTGTTATTATTTTTTATTTTTTGGCCTGTGCCAAATTTTTGTAAATTGTAAATAAATACATATTACTAGTACTAACATTGATCACTGAACTACTATTGAAATAGTCGCGAATAATTCTAGCTAAATTTTGCTTTGAGTGTGAGTCATGTTTAACAGTATATCAACTTTTGTGGGTTATTTAATGCCAAAAAAGTGGCGATATAAAGTAGTTTTTAATGTTCAGTTAAGTGGGAAGTTTGATTTAGTCATATTTTAATGAAATCTTTTTCTTTGTATTCTTTTTATGTTAGAAATCTGAAAATGTCTTCCAGTTTTTATTCAAATATGTTTTGCTGAGAATATTTTTTCCTTCAAAACTGTTTTATCGTAACAATTTTTTCTTCAAACGTATATTTTTCTATAAAAGTCTATTTTTATGTATCCGTCAGTTAAGTGCCATACGTGATACACGCTTGGGCGATCATGTCTCGAAAGAGACATGACTGACTAGCAGAAGATTATCTCCTAGTAGGTTGCCATTGCTTTCTGCGGCAGACTGGTTGCCGACCAAGGCTATAGAACCCAATCGGTCCTGCTATTTAACCCATAACTGGAAGGAATAGATAGATTAATACCTTTCCCAAGGGTATTTGCGCGTACGTGGAATGCATTGAATTCAGCTGGAATTCGAACCCGGCCCCCCGATTTCTCGTTCCGGGCCAATATCTAATGCACCACAATGTACATCGAATTCCAGCCGAATTCATTGCATTCACTTACACTCAAATACCCTTAGGAAAGGTATTAGTCCGTCTCTTCCTTCCAGTTATGGGTTAAATAACAGGACAGATTGGGTTCTATAGCCTTAGTCGGCAACCATTCTACCGCAGAAAGCAATGAAAACCTACTGCCGGATAATCTTCTGCCCAGTCAGTCATGTCTCTTTCGAGACATGATCGCCCAGGCGTGTATCACGTATGGCACTTAACTGACTGATTTTTTATATATTTCCTAAAAGTGTCTTTTTATATTTTCATAGTGCCTTGAACCCCAGATTGGGTGTTAATCATTTGCTTCATCGCTGGGAATCTAACAGGTTGCTACAACTCCGAATTAGCGTGGACCTGAGAACAATAGCAATTAAGAGGTGCTTCCATGCTTTCCACAACCTCCCAATCAGAGACCTTGCTGCCAGATGCAGTCTAATGTCATGCCCAGGATCAGCAAAATATAGCTTTACCACAATCAGGTTAATTTTGCTTTGAATGATAGCCAGTCTAAGACAAAAACTCAGATCGGTATCATGAAATGTGAGAAGTATATTCTTTGTCTTAAGCTTGGCTTGGCAATTTCCTGTACCTGATCACAGAGCGACACCCCTGGACATAACATATAATAGGTGAGAGGTCCCGTTAATTGCTTTTAATAGCATTGTCTGATTTTAATTCTTTCTCAAATTTTTGTTTGCCCTTCATCAGTTTCTATAGTTTTGTGAAGTGACTAATCTTATATTTCGGGGATCTCAAACATTTTTGGGTTTATGGAATTATTCAAGAATTATTTCTCAATATTGCAAATTTAATCGCATTTTCTCGGCACTCCACATTTCTATATTGATTTCTCTACATTTCACAAACGTCATCCAACTTATTCAATTATGTTTCTTTATAATTTTACTATCTCTTTTATGTCCTGCATATGTTTTTTAAAACATTTCCTTTTAACTCGTTTTTTTTCATCATTTACACGTGTGTGTCACGTACTTATTTGTAAGATTTTTCTTTGTTTTTCTTTCTTTATGCAATCTTATGGAATAAAATTTGCCATAGAAAACATTCACATCGGTAACGATACCCAATAAATCAATTTCTTAAACATTGTTACAGAAACCCGATATAGAAGGGAGTGCCGTGAATCAATTTAGTATGTGGAACCGAAATATAAAACGCATTAGGCCGCAAAAGCAGTTGAAGGTCCAATTCTTCTAAAATTGTCGATATCAGTTTTGCTTTCACAACTTAATTTACTAGGTGCAGGTAGTGTTAAGGTTGGCGGTGCAGTAGGATGTGCTTTTTAGTGCAGCGGATATCGACTCGAAACGAGAAATCGGAGAGCCGAGTTCGAATACCAGCTGAATTCGTTGCACTCACGTACACACCAATACCCTTGGGAAATGGTATTAAACCGTCTCTTCCCTCCAGCTAAGTGTCAAATAACAGGACAGACCGAGTTCTATAGCCTTAGTTGGCAACCAGTGTACAGTAGAAAGTAATGGCAACCTACTCTGGGAAAACCTTTCCAGTCAGTCATGTCTCGAAAGAAACATGATCGCCCAAGCGTGTATCACGAATGGAACTTACCCGACCGATTTTGAATCAGCGTTCCGAGTTCAAACTCCAGCCTCGTTTGATACGTTCACCTTCTGAATTTACCCTTGAGAAAAGCATTTCCATCTTCTCCGCTATGGGTTAAATATCAAGATATATCTATCCTTGGGTGGGAGCAGATATTTAAAGAGACGTGCTAGTCTGAAATCGACATTTTTGCAACAGGAATCCACTTTCTTGGCCAAAAGCCATGGCTGTTCAAAGATAATAAGGAAAAAAAAAGAATACGATCAACCACGTCCGTAGAAATCTATGATCGCCTACGTCCGTAAAAATATCATCGTCTATGTCCTTAAAAATCTATTATAGCCTACGCCTATAGAAGGCAATGTTCCTCTGCGTCCGTAGAAGTTCATGTTCGCCTAACTCCTTAGAAGGCTATGCTCGACTAGCTCTCTAAAATTTATGATTGCCAACGTCTGTAGAGGGCTATGATCCTCTGCGTCCGTGGAAGTTTATGATCGCATAGTTTCTTAGAAGGCTATGCTCGATTAGCTCTGTACAAATTTATGATTGCCTACGTCTGTAGAGGGCTATGATCCGCTGCGTCCGTGGAAGATTATTATCGTCTAATTTTTAGATTATGCTCGACCAGGTCTGTGAATGCTTACGACTATAGAGAGCTATGCGTCCGTGGAAGGTATGATCGCATAACTCCTTAAAACGCTATGTTCAACTAGGTCTGTAAATGGTTATGATTGACCACGTCTGTAGAGGGCTATGTGTGACAACACTTTCGGCCCGTGGCAACTCTCGGGTCAAATCCTGGTCGAGACGGCACCAATTGTGACACCTTAACCGCGGCAACCCTCGGGTCAAATTCTGTTCGAGACGGCACCAATTGTGTGACACGTTATGCCCGTGGCTGCTCGTTTAATTGTGACGCTCCTTCTCCTCAACGATCCCAGTTGTGACACTGCCACCCGCCTGGCCGGTTGGTTCGGTCGCTGTTGATGGTAGTGACGATCTCGTCCGACGATGTCGACACAAATGCTGGTTTACAAGACGTCTCTCACAGTAACGCGCCACTGTCCCACGTTGTGAATTGATCCCAGAGGTCGCGTCGTGCAATTCTAATAGTCGCCTTTTAGAGCCAGTCTGGACACTGGTGCACAATTGTGATAAAAACATAAATACCGTACCAAAAAAACAAAACAAAAAAAGTGATAAAATAAATGAATATGGATGAACACACCTGGAGAGTTACGAAGAATGTCTTTATAGAAAAAAGAACAATGTTTCTTTCTTTTTTCACTGGAGCAGATTATACAGTTGTCAGAATGTTGGTGTACAACAGAGAGAGAGAGAGAGAGAGAGAGAGAGAGAGAGAGAGAGAGAGAGAAGGGGGGAGAGAGTTCATTTAAAAATCTCAAAGCTTTCAATCCTTAAAAATGTCTTTTCTAAATTTCGTTAAAGTAGACAGAGCTCTTCAAATTTTCGCTAAAATGTTTTCCGTATTCTTTAAAACTAGAGCTGTCCGTTTTCTAGGTGATGATAAAAAAATAACACATTTCATTTGGGTTATTGTCGGAACTTGACGGGATTTGCTGAATCAGAGGCAGTCAATGGCGGCGATGGCGGCTCATGTGGCGGTGATGGCGGCGGCGATGTAGAGCTGGTTTCCCTGTCGTGTGGAAGCTCGCTGCCGGATTAAATTGATAAAAATTATTTTCATAGCAGTGCGTGCTTTTTGTAGAGGATAATCAGAAATTTTAATTCTCCCAAATAAGTTTTAAAACAATAACGTTCTTTCGGGATTTCTATCGGAGGCACATTATTCAACATTAACTCTTTAAGGTAATCGGCGGCAGACTTCAATCGACCTTAACTCTTTAGCCATAAGTTCTATGGTACGTGACCAGCCGTGGGTCATGTCTCCCCAGTTGGGCACCTTTTTCCACAGTCGTTACATTTCGATTGATAGCTACTCAACTTTGAAAACAACTCACAGCTTCTCACAGCTTCTGACAACAAACTGAAAAATAAACTGATTTTTTCTCGCCGAGTCTGGAGTTGTATAACCATCCCCAATCCTCTCAGGGGATTTGGTCGACTGGAAGCCTTCAGCCAATGAAATCATTTTCCGCCCACTCGATTCGCGGAAGGGGTTAGCTCGACGAATGAGGTATAATCCTGAAAATGAAAATATTTAATTTACCACAATTTCTGTTCTAAGGGACTTTTGTTGAGGGAGTTTAACCCCGCCTGACCCCATCAAATAATCCTGACATTTTATTATGACTTCCACCATTTCGTCAAACTTCCACCTGGTCCAAAATAATGGATATTGTATATGGAAAAGAAAGAAAATCATATTTCTCTCCTTCCCTCAAATTGTCAGCTAACTTATCTATTCCTCGGATTTTAAAAGTACATGATAGTATTAAAATAGCTAATTTTTCTATTCCCCGGACTTTTACAAGTATATAATAGTATAAAATAATTTTATTTTACATAAGCTCACATCGCGAGTTACAATAAAGCACATCAATAATACTACTAATATTAATTCCTCTCTCTCAGCTGTATCAAACCAAACAAAAGAAAGTATCCCCGCGGGACATATGATTCTCTGCATCCGTGGAAGTCTCTGATCATCAATATCTATTCAATTCTATTATTGTCTCCGTCTAAAATGAATACAACATTTTAAAATGCAAAAAACATCACGAATAGTAGAAAGAAAAAAAAAACAGGAGATAAATTGAGGGTTAAAAGACTTGATAGCGTTAGAGATCCATCCCAGAAACTGTAGCGATATTTTTAATATCCATATTTAAATATAGGTTCAGAACGATTATCGGACATTGATTTTTAATATTAGTGGTAAACACTCAAATATTTTAGGCATGAAACAAATGTATTCATCTATTAGGTATAACATCTTTGAATAGCAAGACACTCAACTGTATGAATTAATATCAGACTTAATGTATTAATTTAATATAATGAACTGTTGGCCATCTATTTAGACGTAAACGAGTAAGGTATAACTCGAGACAAGATATATATGTACGCTTTTAATATTTTATATTAGTTTTCTGTGATTTTAACTTTAAAGCAGAAATATATGCAGATCTGGACGATCGGGCGGAAACCAAATATATATATATATATATATATATATATATATATATAATAATTAATTATATATTATATATATATAATTAAATTTGTTTTTCTATATGAAACTAATTTATAATGCGACACGGAAATTTCTATGTTTCCAGAGTTTACCTCCTTATCAGTCATTGTTGCGTCACTTTTAGGAAAAATATTTAAATTTGAACTTAGAAAACAATACGTTTGTTTTTCAAGGAGATGTTATTCATGAAGAAAGAAGCAGAAAAAATTATGTGTGCGTTTAATTCAATTAATCAGAATGTGTCATTTGATTCTTATACGGTTGTTTTCTTATTGTTTCTCTAGTAGTGTTTTCTTATGCTTTTTTTTTTGACTATTTTTCTTTCATTTTCCTCTTATTTTCCTTATTCTTGATTTCTCATCCTATATCTTCTCTTTTCCTCCCGCTTTCTTTCTTTTCTTTATTAAATTATTTTCCTTGTCTGGAAAATTATCCTAAAATGAAAAGTGTTGATTTCATGAAATGAAATTTTTTAAATAAAAGAGTTTATTGGCATCATTTTTAACCACCAGATGAGACATTATTTTTTTAATGTCGAAACAAAAGTACAAATTTGTAGTAGTTTTTTGACATGTTTTAATGAAATAATTATATATATATGTTGCATTAGAACGAATATAAAATTTGACTTGCTTCATTTTTATTAAAACTTCGTCAGGGAATCAGATACGTAACAAATAGAGAAAGAAATTATGGTATTTTTATTTTTATGTTGTTTGAATTTGATTGGGTAATCAGGTATCATGTGCATATAATTTAAACAACTGTTAATATAAATAATGGCATTTCGAACTAAAGGAGAAAAGATTGGTACATTGTTTCGAAATGTAAGCCTAACTTAAATGCAACTTCGTTTTATTCAAGTGAATAATAATTCGAGTATATATATATATATATATATATATATATATATATATATATATATATATAGTTTTTGGTTATAATTAAATCAAATCAGTACACAGATGTATTAAAAATGGTTCAATAAAATTGTTTTGTAGACCTGTTAAGTATTCTTTATTTTTAATTGAGTTATTTTGCGACAGAGGTTTCGAAATTTCTGTGTGTTGATGTGATTTACAGTAACTGATCTTTTAAGATCGCGAAATGTTCAAAATTAGGAGAGTTTAATTAAAGTTTTCAGAACATTTTATTCATAATTGTATGATTCTAATAGGTATTTGTTAGTATGGTTACACTTGATCGTAATTTCTGTTTCTTTTATTTTATTTAGTAATTCATTTTTAATTTGGAATAACATTATAGTCAACTTTTATCCTGGCACAGTCTGCATATTTTACTACCGTTGTAAGGCTTGGTTGTTATTGTTATACTAGCTACGGAAAATTGAAATTAAATTATGGAAAAGCCATTGACAATGTGTGATGGGTAAATTGTCGCAATATTTATATTATTAATGTCTCGCATGCGCATAGTTTGCCTTTGAATTTTTGACTGCATAGTATAATCCTAATTGGAAGACCATCTGTGAGAAACAAAGCACTATGACGCAATTCGCCCAATGTGTAACTTGGAAACAACATGCTGCTCTGTTTAGCATTAGCTACAGGGGACAGTGAAGAGAAATGAGAAAGAGTTGGATAAGTCTAATGGTGATTACGAAGGTACAGCTACATGGAAAATTCACTCTTAAAGCCTTAGACTCAATACAGAGGCCTGCATCATGTGCGCTGAGGAGGTTGTTCTGCCTTGGGTCAATAGGGCTAATAGTGGAAGATCTATCTGACAAAAGGACCCTGCATCATGCCACACAATTAAGAGAACCCAGTCATGGCTGTCAGACAATTTCTCATTATCATTTTTATGTCATTTAAACGACAGTTTATTCATCACACCTTTGATATTAGAAAAGAGATTGATTAAATAGAAAAGCAAGATATACTGCAGGTCGCTACAAAGGTGGGGAGCAGTGGATCGTTATGGCTAGCCATGTCCTGAAAGGACAAGGTATATAAAGTGTGGACTAAACTTTCTGAAACGAAATAATAATCGACTGGATCCCGCTAAGGTCTTGTAATATCAAATATACAACATTTAATTCTTCATTTTCTTCCATCAACGGTAGCAAAATGACATCTCTCGCATTATAATGGCTTTTATTTTTCCTGTCATTGTTTCTGTGCAAAACATAATTTTTGTCTCTTATATCAAAAAGATTAATCGTAATCTCCATTAATTTGATATCTGTCATCTTTTCTAATTATCTGATGCGTTTTTTCTGCTACTTCTACTGAGTTTGTAACTTGCAACATGGCTTCCGCTTTCTTTCTTACGCTGAAACATTTGTATTATTCAAAGATGCCTAGGACAGCGAACAAATCAGCGTGTTCTGGTCTACCGGCTTTCAGTTGTTCTGTTTTACGCAATCGAGCATAACACGCGTCCAGCTGACCATGTTGACGGCTAACGGTTAACAGTAAATAACCGGCTGATTTTCCTTCTTAGCGCATGGATTTTTCTTTGATTTGTGGAAAAGCGAAAGCATTAACTTACTGCACATCGAGAAGCAATCAATGGATCCCAGGAATAAGTGTTCGTTTTTGTTTATTTGAAATTTATATTTGCTGTCTTCACTTTTCAATTCCGGTGTGAACCAATTGCATGTTTTCTGAATAAGATGTTTTATCCGATATTTGGTTTAATTTCTTTCAATTTCTAATTTCTTTAGTTAAGTACAACATTTTTATTTGATTTTTTAATTTCTTATTAGGTTTAAAATTTTACTTCGTTTAATTGTAGAGATATAGAACAACATCTTGTCTCTACATTTTGTTCGTTTTATTATTGGCACTTATTACCCGCCTTTCTCATTGGCATTTTCTTTCCTTTTTATATTTTTTACAATCTGCCTTCCTTAGATTCTTAATTTAACGCTCTCAAGCAGCACATTTTAGTAATTGTGCAGATAAATGTTATAATTATGCTTTCATATCTAGAGGCCAAACCGATTTAATGTGATACCAACGTAACATCCTGATGAAAGAATCAACAATCTAGTTTTAATTCATTACTATATTTAATTTTCCTATCCTTAATGTACTAGATGCGCGTTAGAGTGAGCGATTATTACTGTAACAAGGACGTGTAACTATGTTATAAAGATTATGCAAAAGTATTTGATTCATTACCCCAACCCATTGTTTGGTAACAAATATATATCGAGGAATGATAGTAAAATAAAACAGGCAGATTTGTAAGACAATGAGGTGTCTTCTTTACGGACTTATTCAAAATATACACTGAGGCGATATATATATATATATATATATATAGTACAGATATCTATATGTAGGTATGTATATATATGTATATATATGTACATATTTATATATATATATTTGTGTGTGTACATATATATATATATATACATATATTCAAACTATATAGTTAAGCGACTTGCATGTGCATATATATATATATATATATATATATATATATGTATATATATATGGCTAATCGTTTCTAAACGGTTTCTCAAAATATTAATGCCTGTGGAAATTGTAATGTACTGTATATGCATATATACTATCAACTCAACTTTCAACTCAAATACATGTATCCATTTAAGGTAATAATTTTAAATAAATAAAAATTCACACACACACACACACACACACACACACACACATATATATATATATATATATATATATATATATATATATGATTACTTACACTCTCACACCCTGATTGAGCACTCTGGAAGAATGGTAGACTTTAAAAACCGTAGCTACTCTATCAACTATGCATCGTTTATTCAGCAAGGAATTAGAACACTCTCAGCTATTGGGCGTGTATAATGATAATATACACGCTAAAAAGTCTGCCTTCTTCTACCGAGCGCCCATAGCTCAAATGTAGAATCGTCGACTGTCGCCAATTCGGTCGGGTTTCAATCCTGGGTTAAAAGCAATTGGAGTCTAACCGTACTGATGAGCTGTGATACAGCGAAACAGATCTGTCTGTGGATGGCTATATATATTTCTTTAACAATAAAAATAATTCTTTCCAATATTAACCGTTTATCTGCTAATAACGATAACATATTTTGTGTGTGTGGTTGTGAGTGAATAGGTGTTTGCTTGTGTTAATAATTCAAGTAATGAATTATTGGTAAAGTTAGACAAGGTTGCCGAGAGGAAAACTAACAGCGTCATTAAGACTAAGCCTGCCAAAGAAACAGCTCGAATGCCTAACGGATAAGCCTACAAATATTGGCAGAGATCAAGTGAAGAGTATAAATTGATAGAGATAAATGTTGATAGACAGACTGGCGCACGGATATAGGGGTAATCCTTTAAAAACAGATTTGTATAAGTCAACGTATTTACAACGAAAATCATCAGTGAAAAATGGCTAGAAAAAAGATATATATATATATATATATTCTGAAAAAAGAAAAGGATGAAATATTTTTAAAAAATTGACATTAAATGTTTAAAAGTTTTTGGTTAAATTGCATTCTTTGAAAATATGTGTAATTATTTCGGCACTTCGGTGATGGTCGGAATTGTTTATTAATAACTGTATGCCGATTAAGAAACTAATATAAAAATTTATTTTAAGTAAGGAAATTTTATATAATAAGAATCCATCTTTATTGTCTATCTGTGTCATGCTAAATTTGTTGTACCAAATTTAGGAATAAACATATCACAGACATATAGCTCAATGAATATAAGCGTTCGTTAGTTCAAGTGACTTGACCCAACGACAAGTGAGTTCAATACCTGACTACGTCTGTAATAAATAAATAACTTAGAGAGTTGAATTAAAGAAAAATATTTACATGATATTCGGAAGTGGAATAGGACAAGGAATGGGAACAATCTGCCCCAGTAATCAAAATAAAGATTTGTTTAAAAATTCCCAGCATCTACAGAAGGCTGGGACGCACAACGCCCTAATATAATAAATATGACAAAAAGATGACGATATATATATATATATATAAGGGTGGCCAGGTTCAAATCCTGCCGAATGACACACATTTTCATAATAAAAATTTATCTTAAATAATCAGGCCAGTAGACATAAATATATAATACTGTTTCTTAAAACATATCTACTTAAATAGGTGTATCGATAAACAATCTTGTTCAAACAAATCATTTCAAATTATCGGTTGTTTGTAACCAAGTTTCGTTAATCTTCATTAATGTATATATATATAAACAGACATTCCATTAAAATACGAGCATCCACTAAAATTAATAAGGTTAAAAATTCCAATTGAAATACGTCATCTAGTGCCAGTTTCGTATAAATCCGTAATAAAAAACAAAAACAAATGGTGAACAATTTTTGTCTTTATTTTTAACAGAAATTAAAGCCAAAATACGATGATTAAAACGGCTATTGATTTAACACAATAGACTTTTATTTTCTGTTATATTTGACAATATATTTTAGATAGTTAACTGCTGCCTCAGTACAGTACATATATATATATATATATATATATATATATATATATATATATATATAAGAAATAAGTATTATTTCATAATGATTGCCGAATGTTAGGAATATATAAATATTCTAGGCAATTTTGATTTACATGCCAACGGCAACGGTGCATATATATATATATATATATATATATAGATAAAAGATAGATAGATAGATAGATAGATAGATAGCTAGATAGCTAGATAGATAAAAAAAATTAAGGCAGACACTTTATTTCATGGTGAATCGGATGTGTAGGCCTATTTCCGGCGAACCATCATCAGCTTCCGACTTTATTTCACATAGGATTTTACACGAATTCGTGGAAAATACTTTGTGAAATAAAGACGGAAGCTGAGGATGGTTCGCCTAAAATAGGCCTATATTCCCGATTCACCAAGAAATAACGTGTCTGCCTTAATTTTTTTATATTTGCTTTATATGTACTTATCTGCATATATGTTTAGAGCTCTCTTACAGTGTTATCCTACCACTGTATGTACAGGATACTTCTTTTGATTCTTCTATACCCGCACTGCTTGCTGATATATATATATATATATATATATATAGATAGATAGATAACCTAAAGAGCCAACAAACCTATCTAGGTTTCACCTAACCGGATGTTCAGGGAAGGCTGACCAGACTTACCTGAAGTTAGGTTATCTATTTTGTCTGCTCTGCTTACGTATTGAGCGGTTTTTTGTTATAGATTACTTGTCTCGGGTCTTTTATTGGGCTACGCACTTTGATTTTTGATTTGCTTAGTTCCTCCTTTTTTTGCATGATTTTTCCTTCCGCGTATATACTCGGAGGGTTTTTCGAAACGGGTATATTGATAAGTTTATATATATATATATATATATATATATATATATATATATATATGCGAGTGAATACAGAACGAAGAATTCTTTCAACGTCCAAAACATTAATTTAAAACAGTGCTCGATATATAGTTTATAGAGCTGTGAATATTTATTATAAATTATATTTTAGAACATGTACATAATTTTTATATATAATCGCTACGAAGGCACGTTCGTTTCGGCATTAAAGCCCCAATGCCTCATAAGGCGATGTGTAAAGTACTGGAAATCCTTTTCCTTTATTTTTTTTAGTTTTGTTAGAGGTGTTGGCTGGGCTTTAGTGATAGGGTGATATTTCCTTGACAGTTGGAATTTTTTTGTGGATATATATATATATATATATATATATATATATGACACAAACATATCATGACCAAAGTATGATTTATAGAGCTATCATACATTCTGACAGCGGTGTTAAATGTTTATTTTGACTGAACTAACAGGCAATTAAAATACTGTTACTACAATGATTGAGTGACATTTTGCAATAGTAAACACAGTAAAAGTTTTAGTTAAAATCAAAATTAATATTTACAATTAATAAATAGCATCCCAGCATTATAATATACATTTACCATAGACAACGCGTGATCTAAATGTTAAATCTCGGAACAGTAAGAACGTTATCTTGCGGACGATGAGTTCCGAGTACGAATCTAATTATGGTTGATTAATCAGTAAGTTGATTCTTGATGCTATCATCCTGAGAGACGAACTAACACAAATGAGCCAAAGAAGGCATCTAAAACAGTCGCCTTAAGAATATGTATATTCGGATAGGAGCAGCAAGCCACAATTTTATGAGATATAATCAAATGTGGATCGGAATATCTCATTCTCTGATGAATCTTTAATAAAAGTAAACAATGTTGGATTGATAAACGCTCCTCATATGATCTTAACTTATCGCACACACACACACACACACACACACCTGTGTGGATGTGTGTGGATGTGTCAGGATATCAAATCCGTAAACAGAGAGGATAATCCAAAACGATTTATTTAATATACAATATTAAGCCATAGTTCTCTATAGAAAGCTCAATAGATTTTATTCATAACAATATGATATACATAAAGCAAAACTGAACACATCATCAAAAGTGGTTAGAAATTATAATTTATTTCGACGGGTAAATTTTTATCAATCGAAATTTCAGACTACAAAAAATCCAGACTGCGAATTAAAAAAAATGAATTTTGTGTGAACTGATGTGATGCGTAATCAAGAAATTACCTTCGGAATAAATTATACTTTATAACCCCTTTATGAGATGTGTTGAGATTTCCTTTACATACATATATATATATATATATATATATATATATATATATATATATATATATATAATTATGAATTAAAGATAGATTGCGGCTCTTCAATATTTATTGCATTGAGTACTTTTTATAAAAAAAAAGTAAATGCCAGAGAACTCAAAATCGTAAAAACTTTGGGTCCTATTTACTTGGATACAGATATATATATATATATATATATATATATATATATATATATATATGTGTGTGTGTGTGTGTGTGTGTGTGTGTGCCTGCTGTTATCCAGGATCATGTAAATAATACAAAATATCACAAGTAAATAATAAAAAACAATAGATATGAACAGTAAATACGTGTACAGTCTTCCTGACGATATTATGCAAACCACATGAACTTCAATAAGCCGACGTTGCTCTGAATATTTTATGTCAAATGTTAAATGATTTGGTGATATGTCAAGATAATGCCTGAAATCATTAGGGTAAAGCAGAAAATCACTATTTACTACAATAAAAATGTAATTGATCGACACCAATAACAGAAAAAGTAACAGCCATATATAATAAAGCGTTCATGAATTTTCCTTTTATGATAATGACAACTCTTCTCAAACTACTTCCTGAAATCTGTTCCGATGATTATTTTTTTAATTCCGTTCTTGTTATGGTTAGAAATGTTTAAACCAACCCCCATATGCGCTGTTCTCTCACACACTTGCACACATCTTCGTACAGTTTGAAACGCACAGATACATTATTTATTATTAATCTTGTACTATATACCTCAATATATATATATATATATATATATATATATATATATATATATTGAGGTATATATTTAAGAACAAGATTAATCATTATTTCGCAAAGGTTTGTTAATTGAACGAAAATATATAAGTGTTCCTGACTTGTTTAATATATATATATATATATATATATATATATATATATACATTGTTTAATATATATATATATATATATATATATACATATATATACATTTGAAAAGATGTTTAGATATTTTACAAATCCATGGGTAATAGGTATTTGAACACAGATACAACCCATTATCTTTAAACTAAATGTAATGTTACATTTTTATGTCATGCTCAATGAAAACAGAAGAACTGCAATTCTGGTTAATACTCACGCTTTCATTAACGTATATTAGTGATATATCTATACCATAGAGATGTGTCGATCTAAAACGTCAACTTTAACCGCCTTTGTCCTTATACCTTTCTTTCTCTTTTTCATTTTAAAATTTTCTATATTATTCTTTTTCTTTTTTTGTTTTTTAAATGAGTTAGGCAAATATTTTGTAGTTTGCTGTCACAAAATCTAATCTCCATATGGGCACGTGAGCGTCTGTATGTGACGACTTTTTGGATGATTTTAAACATTAACTCTTGTATGGTTTTACGTTGAGGAGCAGATATCTATTACCCATGGATATGTACGATATCCAAAGAATGTTTCAAGATTAAATTACTCTGATAAATTTAATTAAAATTTAACATTGAATAATTTTGAGTTTGTCTTTATTGGCATCAAATATTCTACGTTATATATATATATATATATATATATATAGAGAGAGAGAGAGAGAGAGTCAGAAGAGAAGGGGAGAGAGAACGATTTTAAATGTGTACTGTGTAGACAAATTTTATGCAAATTTGTATGGTAACTCTCAGTCTTACTTGATTCAATCTGATGAGCAAACCATATATTCTCAATGGCTAATTCTACTTATTTCATATATATATATATATATATATATATATATATATATGTTCCACACTGGTATAATTAAAATTAAAAAAAGTGTAAAATGCTTTGAGTTTTAAGGATGTCAGTGTAGAGTAACTAATATATATATATATATATATATATATATATATATATATTTGTGTAAAATTTGCGTTAGGCAGAATACGTGCCCTGCAGGGCACATTTCCTCATTCTTCTATTTTTACTGTGAATATGTCAATATCTGATGTATATCACTGGAAAAAACTTTTCTTGTATCAGTCGATTATCTTTCTAGTCTTGCACTACTTTATATTTGGCATAGCAGTAATCGTCATAATGCACCCATTCTATTTCAGTCAATCTAGTACAAATTACAGATTAACTATTTCTCAACTTTCATAGTTTCATATAAAAACTCCAACAGATATCAACTGATGAAAGCGGAACGAAAGAAAACATACAGTTTTAAAGAAGATGAATGCATGTTCGTCGGTAAAAAGAGGAGACCAAAATGCCATCTACAGTTTGAGGATACTAAAATCATACAGGTACAGACATTGGAATACCTGTGAAATTTTCTAACAGAAGACGAAAAGTGCACCGCTGAGTTCTGTTAGGCTAACTGACATGGTCAAGGATACGTTTCAGAAGTGGTATAGATTATTGAGAGACAGGATCATTTTGCTGGAAACAAAGAAAAGAGTGCTTTACTGTCATGTGATATCTGTCCACCTATCTTGCAGCTAATGCGGGATGATCTCCTCAAACAGATACAGATATTTGAATACAGGAGAAGCGTTCTAATGGAAGATGAAAAGTGCACCACTGAGATGCGAAAGCTAACTGACATTGCCAAGGTTACGTTTCAGAAGTTGAGTAGAGTATTGAGGGACATGATAATTTCGCTGGAAACAAAGAAGAGAGTATTGGATTTTTCTGTGATATCTGTTCTTCGATATGGAAGCGACTGCTTGATAATCTCAACAAACATGAAGGAAAGGCTTGAAGCAACGAAAATGTTCAACAAAAGAATGCTGAAGATACCACGGACATGACATTTGAGCATCGATATGGTTTTGAAGAGATGGAAAAGAAAAGAAAAGAAAACTAATGCTTAACACCAGGAAAAGGCAGCTGAAGTTTTTGGGACATGTAATGTGGGGTGACGGCTTGGAGAATCTGATACTTGCAGGTTAGATAGAGGCAAAGAGAGACAGGGAAATGCAACGGGTAGCCTTCTTGATGGGCTTGAGCAACTGGGTGACAGAGCGCGTATTTGGAGTGTTAACAGGTGAAAGAAAGTGTGTTATGATGTAGTGGATATCGGTTCTGTATGAAAAATCAGAGAGCCGAGTTCGAATTCAATCAGATTTGTTGTAATCTGCAAATACACTCGGGAAAAGTATTAATCTGTCTTTTCTCTCTCCAGTTATGTGTTAAATAGTAGAACCGATTGGAGTCCACAGTCTTCTTTGGCAGCTAGTATACCGCTGAAAATAATGTTAACTTACCGCAGAAAATCTTCTACCCACTTTGTCATGTCACTTTTGAGACATGATTCCCCAAGCGTGTATCAAATATTGCACTTAACTGACTCACTGAACGGGAGAAAACGAGTTAAGTGCTACTACGTCTATGAAGATGTGGAAGGCCATGATCGTCCCTGTCTTGCGGAGACACGTCACATAAAGGCAGAATGTTGACAATTGATACCACATCTAGAATATGTCAGCCTACCTCTGGTAAACTTTCTGACTACGAGACAGCATTTATCAGAATCGCTTAAAATCATCCTCCCAACTAGACATTTGCAATTTCTACTGGTTTTCCAACTTGCGATTTCTCTACATATAAGTGCCTAATGACTGTGCTCCTCTGTTTACTTCCCTTACCATCAATTTTTCAGTTAACTAATTTAACTTCCTTTGATCTTCTCTTTGTTGTTTGCTCTGGGAGCTATAGCCATAGCTTGACAAAATATCACTTAATTGTGAACAATCAACAGATCCGGTCTTGGTGTTTGATGCTTGCTTTGCCTGTATTTGAAAATCCTGGAAATATTTTTGTATTTTCAAATTATTTTCTTAGGCAGCTTTCTGTATGCTTGTTGCGTTTGTTTATGGCGACGAATCACTTCGTTTCGTTTGCTCACTCTCATTTCCCATCGATTCCGTTCTTTGTATATTCTGATTATAAAAAGTGTTTGTTTTGGGTTTTATATTTTTTATATTATTATTATTATTATTATTATTATTATTATTATTATTATTATTATTATTATTATTATCAATAATAATAATAATAATAATAATAATAATAATGACAATAATAATATCATCGTCATAAACATCATCACTATTGTTATACTTTATTTATGTTACCCGACAGTTTTTCATAATAATATTATTTATTATTTTATTCTTATTTTATCCACTAATGTACACATCGTTTCTATTCGTGTTTGTTCGCTTTTTATAATGTGATACCATTTCTTTATCTAATCCGTTCATCACTGTTTTCTCATCCCGTTTCAATTTTTTATATTTTCTACTCAACCTGTCATATAGATCTTTTAAAATTATTTCTATTTCTCACTCAACTTCAGTATTTTTTAATTCACTCTTCACTTACCCCATCAGTTTTGTAAGAGACTTTAAAAATATTCCGTTTTCTGAATTCCTATAAATCTCCTTCTCTATTACTCACTTTCTTTGTCTCTCACATTTTCTTTATATTATTATTATTATTAATTGTAATAATAATAATTTTCATTTTTTAGCTTTCATTGGTCTTTCTTTCATTTTACATATTCTTTCTCTTTTCTTCTTCTAACGATTCATGATTTAGTTTATCTATCTATCTATCTATTTTCTATCTATCTATCTATCTATCTATCTATCTATCTATCTATCTATCTATTTTCTCTATCTATCTATCTATCTATCTATCTTATCTATCTTATCTATCTATCTATCTATCTATCTATCTATTTTATCTATCTATCTTATCTATCTATTTTATCTATCTATCTTATCTATCTCTCTATCTCTCTATCTTATCTTTCTATCTATCTATTCTATATATCTATTTTATCTATCTATTCTATTTATCTAGCTATCTATCTATCTTATCTTATCTATGTATCTTATCTTATCTATCTATCTATCTATCTATCTATTTATCTATCTATTTTATCTATTTTATCTATCTATCTTATCTATCTATCTATTTTATCTATCTTATCTATCTCTCTATCTTATCTATCTATCTATCTTATCTATCTATTTATTTTATCTACCTATCTTATCTATCTATCTATCTATCTATCTATCTATCTATCTATCTTATCTTATCTTATCTATGTATCTTATCTTATCTAACTATCTTATCTAATCTTATCTAAGTATCTTATCTAACTATCTTATCCTATCTATCTATCTATCTATCTATCTATCTATCTATCTATCTATCTATCTATCTATCTTCGTTGCCAACTGTTTCTTTCCCGGAAGGATTAGAGAGGGTTACCCCTCTTTGTAGGAACAGTGTATTTTCTATTTCTTTCTCTTTAATTCAAGAGCAGTTAAACTTTCTCTCTTCTTTTTTCGACGTTATTAATTCCGACGTTGTTGACGAGTGATAGCATTACACTCAAAAGAAGGGGAGATGGACGAGAGATGCTATGTTCACGTATAAACGGACATCAAAAACCCATTCTTGAAAGGACCATTAATCTGGAATAATACTTTGATAGATTTCCGAGTATATCCGGCAACAAATCACTGGAAGTCACGCAAGCAGACATAAGGAATAGAAATTAAGAAAGGGTTAAGAGAAAAGAAATACAAAATAAAAAGAGAAAAAATAAAGAAGAGAAAAAATAGAAAAATACCAAGATAATTGAAAGGAAAGGAAATTAAGGAAGATGAGTACGAAAGTAAAATAGAAGACAAAATGATAAAAAGAAAAGTAGTAAAGATATGATCGCGAGCTGAAAGGATGAAAAACATTAAAAAGAAAGACAGACTGAAGACGAAATATAAAAATGAAACATGAACAAATGAAAAGATGATAGACAGCAAAGCAGATGAAAATAAGGGAGCAAAAATAAGCAAGATGAAAAAAAAGGATGAATGAAAAATATATAAACAAGATAAAAAATGGTAAAATACAATAAATCCTTGGCTAAAAAGGAACTGAAAGACAGTTGGTAAGAAAATAAAATAACAGGCAAAAATGATAAGGAAATAATGAATCTCACTGTAAGATAGAATAGTAGAAATATAAAAAAAAAATAACGCGTAAATAATTGATAAATAAAATAGACAGGGAATTCTATAATTAAAATAAAATGAAAGTAAATGTATCCAAGAAGAATAAGATGAATGAGAATGCAATATAAAAGAAAGACAAAATAACTAAAAAAAGGAAAGAAAGCAGAAGAATGGAAGAAATAACCAAAAAGAAAATAAAAGAAGAAAAAGCTGGGTAAGAATCATAAAGAGAAATAAGCGTGGAAAGGATAAATTTAAATAGAAAAATATTAGTGAAGGCAAGTAAAAATAGACTACAATACATTTTGACGTGAAATGAAGTCAAGAAAGAAAATATGAAGAAAAGAGAATAACGTTTAAGCTAACAATAAACAAAAAATAATAACATGTACAGAATATATGAGGGGAATTAAGAAAGAAAGAAATGTCTATCAATAAGAATGAAAGAAAGGAAAAAAGGATGCGTGAAAAGAACAAAGAAAGAGGATGACGATAAAAGAAATAGAAATTAACAATGGAATTACAAAATATAATCTATATGAGAATCAATGTATATGAAAAGAAAAATGATAGAGAAAGCACGAAGGAAAAAAAGAGAATAAACATTGAAAATAAGAAGTACGTTTAATATACGAAGTGAATCAAACAAAGAAAAGTGATAAAGTAAAATGGAAAGCTAGGTATTGAATATAACGAAAGAATGAAAAGTGTTGACACGCAAGTTCGGAATAGAAAACAAATAGAATAAGAAAACCATACAGAAGATAAAAAGATGGAAACTAAAAAGGAAATATACGATAGGAAAAAACAGAAAGAATTGTACTGAGGATAAAAAAAATCAAACAAACGATTATAAAGAGGAAACAACATTGTAAAAAACTAAAAAATGTAAGCAATTAAGAATTCCATTAAAATCCTGACAGAAAGAAAAAATAATGAAAGGCTAACAGAATAAAAGACAAAAGCTTTAAAGAAAAGCTGTGTTTATAAAGCAACCAGACACGTGACCCAAAACGCCTGACAAATAATGTTAGTTTAAAAGAGAAAAATCAATAAAATAAGTAAAAGCTAAAAAACTACTAAAAAGGAATAGTGCTTAAAACCTTTAAAAACAGGTTATTAAAGTAAAATGCAAATAAATTAATTCGTATATTTTATTTCTGCATCATTTTACACAAACACGCAGCAAGATATACGATTTTTAATCGAATTTATGTACCTGATATATCATTTGTGTGAAATGTCAACAATGCAGAGACCACCCAAGAACGCCACTAGTACTTCATCATCACCGTCTTTTATATAGCTGATTGATTCATCCATTCACTCTCCACAGATTACCAACTATTTCCAGTTTATTTAAAGCCAGAATATAGGTTTTTCAAGTTGCTAAAATACCGGTGTTACTATTTATTAATTGAGTAATTCATTCATTTTGTTTACGTTTCGTCAATTATTTTCAGTTATCAAAAGGCAGAAATTAATGTTTATTTTGCAAAGAGAGACATTGCGACAATTGACTAATTGATTCATTTTCTATTGATTATCAATAGATTTCGGACTATTTAAATCCAGAAATATATATATTTTTTATTATAAATTATTATTATTATTTATAATAATGTTTTAGTGATATAAGTCTTATTAATTAACCTGAACCTGGAGAAAGTAAAGGAAGATGCATATTCATTCAAGTGTTTAACTGAAAATAAAAAACTCAACTGGAATAGGAACTTAGCACCGATTATTAATTCCAAGATAACCATTATATCATTTACACATCCAATTTTACAATACCTTGCATTCCCAAGCGTTCCCTCATTTAGATACTGACCAATCTCGAAGTTGCTTACCTTCAGTGATTGTACGGATCTGTGTTTGAGCGTGGTGTCGTCCTTTACATGGTGTTACGGAGATTTCCTATCGAATTTTGGAAATTACAGATTCAAATTTACCTCATTCTTAAATAGAGAAACAAAAATTCGAATCTCGTGGGAGGATTCTTGTTTAGCTACAGTCAGAATTATATTCAACCCAAACCATAAGAACTTAGTATATAGGCAGGTAGCACGGTGGTAACACAGATGGATTTCAGAACTAAGCACCAACTATATGACGAGACTGTATAGCCGTTAGAAACATTTAGAGCCCAAGATGCGACGAGTAAATTGGAAATGCCCGAATCCATCAAGTACAAACATTTTTATCTTTATGGTAAGTTTTTAGCAGATAACGAAATATCTAACTGCAAAATGAGAAGGCGCATGAAAATAACAGTCGATGCATTACAAAAACTCAGTAAAATATTAAGAAATAAGAAATGTTCTTTGCAAAGGAAGGGCAGTTGAACTGCTATGTAGAAAAGTATTCTAAATTTATTTTTTTAATCATTTCACCCCATGCAAGCCACAGGATGTTACAATGAAAGAACAAACTGGGTACAAGCTCGTCGAAGAATGATTAAACGTTGGATGGGATTCAAGAAGAAAGAAAATAGCAATTGACGCTTCGCATAACTTTTTTGAGATTGTAGATATCAAGGAAGCATGTGCTATAGCAGTGAATGATAGACATGTTTTCTCATCAATAGAATAGAGAATTGAAAAATGTGGTTCTACAGAAGGTTGCTGGGAATTACGTGGAGGGAACGTGTGAGCAATGTAGATGTTTTATATAAAATAGTAATAAAAGAATATTGCACTTAGAATAAGAGTTCCAGTTGAAATGTTCTAGGATATATACTGAGAAATGAAGAATCGGAGAAATTGTCACTTACAGGTCATGAGCTCAGCACGCAAGTATTAATTGACCTACCTCAGGTGTAAATGGATGGCAGAACGTGGATTGGTAGGGAGAATAAACAAAAAATGTTTAGAACGACAAAACATGTTGCTGAGAGCAGTGATGTCACAAGTAGTGAAAGATCTAGTTGGACGAAAAAATAAACTACTCTGCCTTTTATGCAACCTTCGGGCGATATGATTTGGCGGCAAAATAATGCACCTACAAAGTATGATTTGTACTATGCACTGAGGAGCAGAACATATTTTCGTCAAAAAAAATCTGAATGCTAGCAAAGCACTACAAAACAAAACAAAAAAGGCAATCCCTCTATTACATTTTGATTTTACGTGAGTAACATTAATCAGGTAGTTTCTAGTTCATGTCCGCATGCTTATTGCTATCACTAAAAGATGTCGGCCGTGAATTCGTGTGTTGAGTTGTGATAGTTTGTGGCGTCATGTTTGTTGCTTTTTCAGTAGTTTTACAAATAAATTTTTGTTTTGTTATCCATCTTCTCCGCTATGGGTTAAATATAAAGATATCTCTATCCTTGGGTGGGAGCAGATATTTAAAGAGAGGAGCTAGTCTGAAATCGACATTTTTGAAACAGGAATCCACTTTCTTGACCAAAAGCCATGGCTGTTCAAAGATAATAAGGAAAAAAAAAAGAATACGATCAACCACGTCCGTAGAAATCTATGATCGCCTACGTCCGTAAAAATATCATCGTCTATGTCCTTAAAAATCTATTATAGCCTACGCCTATAGAAGGCAATGTTCCTCTGCGTCCGTAGAAGTTCATGTTCGCCTAACTCCTTAGAAGGCTATGCTCGACTAGCTCTCTAAAATTTATGATTGCCAACGTCTGTAGAGGGCTATGATCCTCTGCGTCCGTGGAAGTTTATGATCGCATAGTTTCTTAGAAGGCTATGCTCGATTAGCTCTGTACAAATTTATGATTGCCTACGTCTGTAGAGGGCTATGATCCGCTGCGTCCGTGGAAGATTATTATCGTCTAATTTTTAGATTATGCTCGACCAGGTCTGTGAATGCTTACGACTATAGAGAGCTATGCGTCCGTGGAAGGTTATGATCGCATAACTCCTTAAAACGCTATGTTCAACTAGGTCTGTAAATGGTTATGATTGACCACCTCTGTAGAGGGCTATGTGTGACAACACTTTCTGTCCAATTTTCTTCATATGTCTGTGTATGTGGGAAAATTTCAGGTATTTTTTTTAATTTAAAACTTAATCTACAAAGAAAATACACTAGTGTATAAAATTTTTGTTACTTGAAATTTATGACATGATAATTGCGAGTTCAATACCGGAGATGAGCAGTATTGTTTCAGATTCAGTAGAAACAGGACGAAAGTAACTAAGTTGTAATGAAGCCAAGACATTTGTTGATTAAATAAACAATTCGTTTCGAATTTACTTCAAGAGAAATTATAATTGCTAGAAGATTCATTAGAAGGAAATAAGTGGATTTCATTGACCGACTGGCCAGTCCTGCTGTCGGATAAAATTTATCAAATCCTTTCTTTAAAACTATCTCTCAAGATTCTTAAAACCCTTAAATATTATCGCTGTTTTCATTAGTGACGAGTTTTCTTCCAAACCCTACGTAACTTTTTTACATTTTCTTTTACTCAATAAGAATGTACTTATCACACATCCTTTTTTCCTTTCTCCTGTTGTTATCATGAAACTAAGCAAAGTATTGAGACATACAAAACATCTTTATAAAAAAGAAAGGATGCGAAAATACCAAAACACAGGTCAGGCAGTGTATGTTGGTCTGCTTTCTTATAGATAAAGAAGAGACACAAAATATATTTCTACACATAAATACGGAAAATAAACTGTACAGCTATAGGAAAAATAATAACGAGAAAGACACTGAAATTTACAATCAGAAAGAAGTAGCTGAAATAATGGAAACATTAAGAAAAATGACTTAGAAAACTCTCAAAGGATATTTTAAATGCAGGTGCGCGCGCGTGTGTGTGTGTGTGTGTGTTGAGTTGTGATAGTTTGTGGCGTCATGTTTGTTGCTTTTTCAGTAGTTTTACAAATAAATTTTTGTTTTGTTATCGCAGTGTTCAATATCGGTGTAGAGATAGAGCATTAATTGTTTTAGCGCAAAGAATTTATTTTAACTGAGCAGGTTCATGCCGTATTCGAAACTGAGTGAGGGGACGTTAAAATGTCATCATTCATTGGAGTAGGGATTTATATATATATATATATATATATATATATATATATATATATATATATAAAAAGATAGATAGATAAACAGATATGATATATTTTCTTGTCGCTGACGACATATGAGAGCTCAGAAAAATAAAGAGTCTTATCTTCTATAAACAAGCATCTGTCTCCCGAGGCCGCTGCATGTTTGGTAGACTTTTATTCAGTTGGAACATGCAATAAACCCATTTTTGTAGAGTGATTGAAAATCAATTGCCACATGTTTCTCTGGGTGGAAAGCAAGGCCTGCTTGCCGCGTGCGACATAGCCAAAGTGGCATTAACCAGCCACGGTGGCTATCACTGAGAGGAACGGCATATTTCCTCAAATCTTTCTATAGATGTTAAGCGGGACAGTTGCCAAAATCCTTCTATTTGACGCATTTTTACACGAAAAACGTACAGGCTCTATCACTTCAGTTACGTGTCTGTTAGCTTACATAATTGACATTTGTGTAGAACTTATATATTAGTAGGGGAATGAAAGATTGATAAATTTATCACAAGTTTACACGTTTTTATTACTGTCGCTTTTTACAATAATAATTTACCTCTTATTTTTAATAATATTTTAATTCTTATTTTTAATACTATTTTTATTTATTGCAGTCAAATGAAGCAATTTCACAATTATGTTTTATTAGTTTCAATCATAACGTCGAATGAAATGATCTATGTTGCTAAATATCTATATCTATAAAACTATTGCCCGGTTCACACTCCACCCACGTCTATTGAACAGGTGAAGAGGCTCATCCCTTGTTTCCTGTTTAGGATGCGGTTTCCGGTTTTCTCTTTTCCAATCTTTTCACTCTTTTCTTGATTTTTTTTTCAATTGGAGTAGACAGATTAAACTATCGCCCAGTTCACACTCTACCCACGTCTATTGAACAGGTGAAGAAGTTCATCCCTTGTTTCCTGTTTAGGATCGCTTTCCGGTTTTCTCTTTTCTAATCTTTTCACTCTTTTCTTTATTTTTTTTCAATTGGAGTAGATAGACTAAACTATCGCCCGGTTCACACTCCACCCACGTCTATTGAACAGGTGAAGAGGCTCTTCCATTGTTTCCTGTTTAGGATGCGGTTTCCGGCTTTCTCTTTTCTAATCGTTTTCCTCTTACGTAGCCCCCTGCCCATCAGTGGCGTTATCGCCTTGCTTGGGGTGATATGATTAAAGAAAAAATGACGAGAATGGACATTTTGTAAGTAATAGTTTGTTTGATAGATTCGACTTAGCGTCTGCATTTTACGGTCTAGCTCGACGGAAGTTGCGCTCAGATGTAGACCAAAATTTTAGAACGCTAACGACACCTTGATATTTTTCAGAAAGCCAAAATTAAGAGTAAAATATATATATATTATCACCCCACTAAGTCTGGGACTATTTTATTAAATAATTTTAATATAGAAATGATCACCCAACTTTATTTTAGCTATATCTATAAATGTTGCCCATCCCCCTCCGGCCTTTATCCAATACAGAAATTCTACATTATTAGCTATATCTATAAAAGTGACGAGGGTAGACGTTGTGTAATTATTTGCTATGTAAATTTATTATATGTTTTTTATTCTTATTATTTCTGAAACTATCTGAGTGAAACCGGTCTAAACTGCCAGTTCTTCTATACACGTGAGAGATCGACAGGAGCGATCATAGCTATCACAATTTTCTACTCTCAGTTGCTCTTAGCAATGTCTGTTTTGTTTAATTATTATCCTTCTCACTCACTGCTATGTTGCTCATTTACACAGCTACATTTGCTGGTTTATTCTCTTATACTCTCTTACCTGTGACTGTGTCAGTGTGGTCCTGGAAACGACAAAAATTAAAACGGGGTTCTGCACAAGTAAAAACTTTTAAAACAGAATACTTGCTGCCGGATTAAAATTTTCGTCATATCAAGGACCAAGAAGAGCAGTTTGGGGTTTAACTAATTCGCTCATAGTTGGAACGCCAACAGATGCTACCAATCTTGGTCAGAGTAGACCTGAGACCAATATCAATTAATAGTTGGTTCCACACTCTTTTAACCCACTTTCCCAACAGAACCCATGCTGTCAGATGCAATATTGCCGTACACACGTAGTGTAATGGTTAGCAAACTTATTTTGCTAGAGCCTCTTACAAATGATTAGTGAGTTCGATCCTTATTGTGTTCTTCATATTTTCAGGCTTGTTCCATATCTAAGTTGCGCTTAGAAAATTAACTCAAAGTTTTCTTTCTCGCATGGGCCCCGAAAAAATTTTAATTTCCTCGTCCGGATTGTAATAAAATTTTTCTCTTTTTATTCATTGTCCTTAAAACTTTCTCGTTAGTTATACACTTCGTCTATGGTATAAGTCTTAACTGTTACACATATATGAATACATAATAAATGGCCTATTAAAACATATATAGCTATTAAATCAAACGTTACGAATATATATGTTTTATTACAAATGACAAGGTTTTATCATTAAGTTTTTTTTATATAATTTTTTATGTGTCCGTATAATTTATTTTTCTTCGAAAATCAAATTATATAAGTAAAATAAAATGAATTCTTGATAATGGCCAAAAGTATAACCGAAAACGATCGTAAGTACAAAAACCTTTGGACAATTCTTATATAACTTGCGTTTCGAATAAAAAAATAATACGAACACATGAAAAATTATATAACAAAGTTAATGGTAATACTTTTTCCGTCGTTTTTATTGAAACCTGTATAAAGGAGAGTTTTTTGTCTGAATACCTATATATATATATATATATATATATATATATATATATATATATATATATAAGAGAAAATAAGGCAGACACGTTATTGCATGGTGAATTGGAAGTGTGGACCTATTTCAGGCGAAAAAACAAAACAAATAGAAATAACGGTCGCTCCCTTAAAAGATGTATTTTTTTCTTAAATTTTCTCTTTTAAGGGAGCGACCGCTATTTCTATTTATATACTTTATATTCACATACGCATACCCTTGTCTTCGCAGCTATGGATTAAATTTGTAAGCACTAAAATAATTATTTTTTAAAAACAAATTCTTACAATTTAAAATATTTCCAGCTTTAAATTACATGCAAATGGTTGATAAGCCGTAGAAAAGGAACGAATGAATCTAAAATATATATTTCTTTCCCTAGCAGAATAAAATACCTCTTCATCAAAGTGGTAAATTTATGTGATTAGGATCTTACTTTGTGTAACTTCGAAAGTGAATCTAGCCCCAAAAAAGCATTCGCGTTCTCTGTGCTTTTGTTTTGTGAAATCGAACTCGAGTATATTTTGTGAAGGCCTTGAAATCTGGTAAGTTTTTTTCCATGCCTACTCGTCTCAACCAATCACTGCCTTTCCTTGCTCCAATAAAAGAATGTTACTTTGGACGACAGTAGGATTGTTGCAATTTCATGGGTGAAGAAGTTAGGTTAGCATTCCGATTTGTGTTTAAGGATTTTTTTACGCCCAATTATTGATCTTTCAAATTGCTATGTAAATTTTACAATTTTTTTAACTTTAAATCGAAAATGCCCCATTGCTATTTTTATCACGCTTATTTTATTTTCTTGTTCACATTTTTTTATTATCTTAAATTGTTGTATTAAAATGATAAAAATACATTTATATCTCATTCGCTTTACATACAAATACACTACGGTTAGTTGCTACAATGAATTGCTCTACGACACACGACACGAGAAGGAAAGGGTTTTCAGAACTGTTTGAAACAGACACTTGCAGCTTGCCCTATAGAAGAACTGGAGTAGTAAATTGCTGCTAATGATCGAAATAAATTGATACATAAAGACACTAAGATCAAATAAATGATTAAATCTGTTGGTAAAATGTCAAGAGTGGAGGTGAAAAAAGGAAATTCTCGATCCTGCTTGCCAGCAATTTATTTGTGAGTAATGTTGTCAAGTGTCTCTCCAATGCAGGTCGCTTTAGCCACATAAAGCGTTATTTTGATAGACCTTTATCAAATTGCTAAGCTTATAGAAAGCGTTCCGGCCCCACCCGTTTCATGAAAACGCACGTGTAAACAGAAAGATATTTACAAAACAGGATAGACCCTATACAGAAGTAATTAGTTTTTCCCGCTTTGACAAGAATCATTGCAAGTTATTTTGTTGTTTCGGGAGTCTTTCACACAAGAATTAAAATCATGTTACAAACTTATCAGCAATAGTCATTCTAGTTCAAGTTTACTCTGTTGATTTCTATGTTGGAGCAAAACCTTAAGACGTTATGTGTCACTATCTCGTTCTAGTTTTTCTTTGATACTAAATTTTTGCCAACAGTTGACTCAAGATCCACTTAAAGGAGAGAGTTAATGAATGCGTTTTTTCTATCAACATAAAGGGCAGGAATTAGTACAGATTAGAGCAATCTAGATTATATTTAACGGTTGACCCTTGATTTGAAGAGGATAAACTTTTAATATTCGAGGAAATATATTCTTGAGTGTCGGATCCACAAAGTAATTTTTTCTGAGGAACCTCTCCGAATAAAATTTCATTACTTTTGGAATATGAATTATCTGGACATTATATAAGCAGGGATAGAAAATAATTGGCTAGTGACGATTCGTTTGTGGGGAAGTGGTTGTACGGTTAATAATTAATCACCCCTACAATTTCGTAGACTCTCTCATTTCTACAAAGTGGGGATTGGGAAACTGCAACTCAAATATAACAGCAATATTTCATTTGTCTGTAAATATCGAGCATTGAATTAATATTCAATGATATTCTGGGACCGTACAAGGTACCGACAATTTTCTCACTATCTTTAACGATATATTTTACATATGATTTCTATCTGTAATATCGGATAAGCATGAGTTCAAATAGACCTGCTGCTGTTTATCTCCCTATGTTTTTGTCGTTTATATTTTTTATTCATATGGTTTTATAGAGTGGTAATTCTATTCTTACACGCAATGAACTCTGGATTCAAAGTTACCCTCTCCCAAGTGTTGTTGAGAAACGCTACATAGTGCAGTTTAATTTGAAACTAGCGCTTAGGATGTGATAAAAATAATAATTTATATTTTACTAAATAGATTTGTCTGAACGCAACAGTCTCGAATAGATTTAGATCTGCACACGCCAATAACCATAATGGCATCTGCATATTATTTAACCATTTATTCGTATTATATTAATTTCAGTCTTAATGGTGGCAGGATAAGTTGTGCCATATTACCGTATCAGATAAATTTATTGTACATCACTTTAATTCAATCCTATTAGTGATTAAGCTGATTAATATTTGTATAAAATATTTTGGTAAATTTGGAGACAAATTAAAACAAGTAGACTACAAGATTGATTTATAAAAGTATTTTTATCAGCTTTTATCATAAAAGAATTTTTACCTAGCTTTAAAAAAAGCTTGTTCAATTAAACAGCTGTATTTCAAGTTCACCACAGCGTTAAATTATATCTATAATTTTGGATTAATAAAACGGATAAAGGTGGGCTGGCCATTTGTCAATATGCTCTACCTTTGTACCAATCTACGCAACAACTGAAAATTGTTTCTTTGCTAAATTACAAAAATGAAGAAAACAAAAATTAGATTCTCCTCTATCGTGTAAAATGAGATGTGTTCTACGTGTCCATAAAAAATCGCAAGTATTTTTCTCTCTAATAGCGTGCAAACAAATCTAAACAGTAGCGTCAACTTGCCGATTTAAACTCAAGAGGGATGATCACATTGTGGCTTGCGAGTAACACGCGAATATTTGCTAATTCACGTAAGGCCCGCAAATGGAAAATTGATAGAGATTTTATATCGTTCTTTACTGTATCCTCAAAATACTCTGGCAAATTATTTTATGTTAATATTACGATTAGGATATGCAGTTTGTTTAATGTTTAAAACTAGACAGAAGGACCCCGAGAGCCGATTTCGAATTCTGGTTGAGATCATTTTGTTCATTTTTCAAAAGTGAATTGCTAGACTTAATCAAAATTTACCTCAGTTATGAGGAAAATAGCAGTGTAAACGGGCTTTCTAGCCGTGGACAAGAACATGTATATGAAAATAACAACTCTGAATGAAAAACTGCATGAGTCATAAGTGTATTTGAATTAATCTCTGTAGTAAATGGCATGTTGTATTTGAACTAATCTCTGTAGTAAATGGCATGTTCTATTTGAACTAATCTCTGGAGTAAGTGGCATATTGTATTTGAAATTTTTTTTTTTAATCATTTCACCCCGAGCAAAGCGGAAACGCCACTGATGTGCAGGGGGTTACATAAATGTAAAAAGATTAATTAGAAAAGAGTGAGGAGTACAAACTAGTTAGAAAGGAACAACAGAAAGCTGAGAAATCAGGTGCGATGACAGATACATAGGTGGAGATAAAGGGAAGGTTATACAGGGGAGGGGAGAGAGCTAGAGTCCAGTGGTTAGTAGATGAGTATTGACTTTGTATTTAAATTTCTGGAGGTTGTAGCCGTCAGGAAAGCAAGAATACGGGAGCGTGTTCCACAGGCGGGAAGTGCGAGAGAGGAAGCTGCAGGAGTAGAATTGTCGTCTGCATTTGGCTAACCTGACTGTGAATGGTTGGGACCCATTTGCCAGTCTGGTTGCACGAGTAAACACCTGTTGAGGAGGCATCAGTGACTTAAGCTCATCCGAGCAGAAGCCATGAAAGTATTTATAGACGAGACAAAGGGAAGCCACATTTCGACGATGGGGAAGTGTCTGCAGTCGAGTCGCCAGATCAGTACCTATCACATTACAGACTCTCCTTTGGAGCTTCTCAAGAACATTTTCTCTGGTAAGTGGCATGTTAGCCTGCGAATACATATTGAATAACGGATGACAACAAAAAAGAAATCGAAGACTTAACTAAAAACAAAATATATTGCTAAGTCCATTTTCCTTAAAGAAAATATATCAATAAAAGTAAGGTTACAGTTCACTAGGCAAAAATCTCTCTTCATGTCCATGTAGAAGGATAGAAAAACGTCCTTCTAAAACATGAGAGTTTTGTGGTCGCTGAAAAAGGTTGCCCTAAAAAGGAGAGTTTATTACATATTGCTGCTACTAGCAAGAATTGCTGGTGATGGTTGAAGCGACGGTCAATGCTAGCTAAGCTGGGCTGATGATGGGTGGAAACCTGGGGCCGGATTTTGGCTGCTGGAATATATAGTAAACTTTTTTTTATCATCTCTCCCCAAACAATGCCTTCTACTGCCACTGTTGCACAGGGGTTACATAATGCAAAGTGATGAGAAAGAGTGGGTAAGTATATGAAATGTTAGGAGGAGGGCGATAGGCGGATAAGGATAACGAGGATGAGGGTGGAGTAGATGGAAAAAGAGCTTGTGAGAATGGATGCGAGTTAGTGTGATAGGAGATGTCTATTGACCTTACTTTTAAATTCCTAGAGATTGTAGCTGTCGGGAAGCAAGTATATGGAAGTGATTTCCACAGGTGGGGAGTGCGTGAAAGAAGCTGTTAGAGTAGATATTGCGGTTACACTTTATCGGTTTCACTGTAAAAGGATGGGATATAGTTGCTAATCTAGTAGCTTGTGTAAATTCATACCTAGTGGGCACCAGTGATCTAAGTTCATCGGAGCAGAAGCCGTGAAAGTATTTATAGAGAGGCACAGGGAAGCCACGTCACGCCGGTGAGAGACCGACTGCAGCTGAGCTGCTAAGTCGGTATCGATCACATTGTAGTCGGTATCGATATCCTATTTATTTGATCCACAGAACGATATTTGATATTTTTATATCATGGGGTATATGTAATCAATCAGTTTTAGAACGATCACTGGTTAGTTTTTTTTTTCTTTCGGTTGTTTTTAAAATATGAGTGCGCCAACTTGATATTCAATGTTTTTGCAGTATAAACCACAGATTCCCTCTATAAGCGATGAATAAACATAATTTGGCTCATGCAGGTGGGCACTAGAAACATTAAAGACGAATATGAAACATGTGAGTGATCATTTATTTATTTATTTTGAAACATATATAAATTCAAGTTATCTAACTCAGTGTTTTCAATAACGAGCACTCGTATTCAGTTATATAGCAATTCTAATAGGTACTATCTTATTGCGCAAAATCTCTTATTCCAATGCTTATATGTAGCAAAACAATTACATATATATTTCGAAAAGTAGCATTGCAGTGATCCTTGAAGTGCTTAATCAACATTAGCCTCATTGTAAATAATTATATTTCATAATTTACAACACTTCATATACATTGTTATATGATAGCAGAAGTTGTCAGTACACTTTGAAATTATTTATTCGGAAAATATTGTATAAACCTTTCCTCAGTTGACTCGTACATAGCAAACACCACCTACTTATGCAAAAACTCGACTATATTAACGAAATACATTTTCTGTTTTGATGGTCGTTAAGTATATGGAAAAACAATCGTCTCTCAAAGAGATACAAATAATAATATAAAGTACCTAGCAGTATAGCCCGGCGTTGCTCGGGTGTAATGAAAGCGTTAAAACTAATCCATGGTCCTGGAGCTCAAACTCTTCATGAAAGACTAAAAAGCAATAGTTGTTTCCAGTTAAGGCGAAATCGTAGACTGAAAGAAAAATGAATGGATGTAAATCAATTTTTGGTTTCCTGGTATCGATATCAGATTTTCTGCACTATTGTAAGAACTGCTACCTTGAAACTTCTGAATATCATTTCTTATGTCTTTGTCTATGAGTGTATCAAATTTGATTAAAATCTGACCACTTCTTCTATGATCCGATTTTTTCGATTATCGATTTTCGATATTTATCAGGGGTAACTTGACACAAAACCTAGCTAAGAATAATTGCAGACGCTTATAATACAACTGTGTAAATTTTCAAGAAAATTGGTTCAGCCGTTCTGGAGTCTATAGTTAATGGATACACACACACACACACACACACACACACACACACACACACAGAGACAAAGTTCCATTTACAAATATGTTTAGATATGTTCATTTACAGATATGTTTCTTCTGTAAGGTTTTCATTTGGTTATATTTCACTTTAGAATGATATATCTTATCAGCTGGCGCAGGTGACACGTTAAAGAAAATAAGTTCTCGCCGAAAACTTAGGATCTAAAGATTTTACAACACATGTTCCATGTAAGAGAGTGAGAGTAATCAAGCCCAAGTTGAAGATTTGCGCTGGACGCACAAAAAACAACTCAGTCCTCTAAAATAACGTAGATATCTAAGCCAAATTCATTTGACTAATATCCCCAAATTTATAATTTTTTATAAAAATGTTCGGTTGCTGTGACACTCATCTTTTTTTTTTTTCATATGCCTGTCAATCTGGTTAACCTTTCGGGAATTTAAAACTAAAACTTGTACTTTATTTAACATGCATGATTAGATTGTCTCCTTCCTATGTTCATGTTCAGGAAATTAAATTTTTTTTAAAAATAATACGAATTCAGCAGTCAATCTTGTCTAAATGTATAAAAATGTAAAAGATACTTAAAATGTAGAGATTTATTAAAGGGAATTTGATTATTAAAACTGCGGATATGTAGACGTTTCTCTTTCGGAAAAGTTAAATTTGAGCCAACAAAATTGTATGCTTCCGAAATACATTAAGGTGAGATTCTGATTGAAAGTGAATCTATCTTAGATATTCTATTTTTTTCAAATATTGAACATTGATTTATAAATTATTAAAACATTTGTCAGAAATAAAATATTAGAATGCATCTGGGTAACAGAACATTTTAAAATGATATCAGTTGTACTTTGTGATGGTATACTTTGAAATGGCCACAAATTCTAATGAAAAAAAACATGAAAATCAGAAAAGGTCGCGTTATCTGTTAAGGGGAAATTAAATTTTGTGACATGACAGTGCAGAACACAAGGCAGATTGGACTATTTAGCCATGGTTAGTAAATTGCCAAGGGGAAGAATCAGTCTGAATTCAAAATCCCATTAGAAATTAGCAACGCACATATTTGACCTGCAAAGTTTCGCTCAGCATAGATACAATATTTTATTTTGATCAATATCGCGCTTAGTCAGTAAGTTCACTAACAAGCAAGGGGTTACAAGGTTTGAATTAATTAGGAACATAAATGTGTACTTATGGAGGCAGTAGATATTGATTGACATTTCATGTTAATCTATGCAGATTAAAGTTGACTGCAAAGAATTGAGCCGGAAGGGAGTTATGCAAACGAGAAGTGCAAGAAAAGAAAATGGTATCATAGAACTTTCAGTTAATTCTAGTCAGCTAATTATAAATTGATGATACCTAGACGAAAGTCTATTATTGTGCTTAAACTTAGAAAGTAAAGGTAGAAAACCGAAGAGCTCCTCCGACTAATTAACATGAAATTATATATTAAAAAAAACTGTACAGAGAGGCAACCTTACAGCGGTTTGTAAGAGACTGAAGCCGAGCTACTAGATCCGGACCAATAATATTGCTGATTCTTCATTTTATCTTATCAAGAAACTCAAGTAAAATAGCAGGGGCACCAGTCCAAATATGGTCGCAGTATTCTAAGCATGGACAAGTGGTAGACTTATAGATATAAAAGATAGATTCTGGAGAGAAAAGAATGTCTCACCCAGTACATTGAATCGACATTGGATTCATTATAATGCTTCCACTACATTTCAGCTGAGAACATTAGGCCGAACAAACAGAATCAGACACTTTCCTTGGTGTTAGCATCATGCATGCTGAAAGAAGGCAGAGAGCAGTCTCTCAATTGACTAATGGAAAGAAGTTTAGATTTCGAGACTTTAAAAGTGTCAAGCCTTCGTTTACCCCAGTTAACGACGATCTTGAAGTTATTTTAAATCTCAGTGGCCATTAAAATCTTGTCAGATTGATCAGCATTAGTGTCAACGTAAGTTGTGTCGTCAGGGTAGATTTCAAGTTAAGAGCTGGTGCCATTATAGAAGTCGTTAATAAAAATTAAAAACAGTATAGGACCAAGCATAGAGCACTAGATGATAACCGCGTTCGTATGAAAAAATCTAGATGAGTAGCAATTTTGGATAACTTTCATTTCATGATTTGTTGTGAAAGACTCGATCAGCTGAAAGATTTGTCCGTAGGCGCAATAAGATTTCAGCTTGTGGAGAAGAACTGTAAGCCAAACCCTCACACAGTCTTTTGACATGTTCATTGCGGATCTTCATCGTTTCTGTGTAAAACATAACAAACTATCCTTCTCACTTTTTCTCTCATAAACAACCTCCCACATATATATATATATATATATATATATATATATATATATATATATATATATATAAATAAGTTGAATATAGGGATCGGAATAAGACAAAACGATAGAATAAAGCAAAAAGTACAAAGAGAAATCATATGCCAATCTAATATGTTTCACTTTTATTAAAAGTTTTTTTCACAGGCCGAGCTAAAAATGAAAAGCATATATATTAGCAATATAGCCCGCGTTGTAATGAAAGCTTTAAAACTAATCCATGGCCTTGGAGCTTAGAATCTATGTACATTGGCACGAAAGACTAAAATGCAATAGTTGTTTCCAGTTAGAGCGAAACTAAAAGAAAAATGAATGGATGTAAATCAAATTTTGATTTCTTGGTATCGATATCAAATAAGTCTTTTTCGTAAGAAACTGAATTTTGAAGGCTAAATAAGTCCTCTGAGTAAATAGTATCATGGCTGAGACTAAGAACTACAATCATACCTACTTAGAGCCAAACCCGAAACAAAAACTAAAATAAAAAGACCGAAAAGTAATTCAGACTTTACAGGCAGATAAAAAGACACACACATATCTTGCCTATATATATATATATATATATATATATATATATATATATATATATATATATATATATAATCGAATTCGTGAATATCGTTTTTTATGTCTTTGTCTATGAGTGTATCAAATTTGATTAAAATCGGACAACTCCTTCTATAACCTGACTTTTTCGATTATCTCGACACAAAACCTAGCTAAAACACTTGCAGACGCTTATAGTACAGGTGTGTAAATTTTCAAGAAAATCGGTTTAGCCGTTTCGGAGTCTATAGATAACGGACACACACACACACACATACACACCTACACACACACATACACACCTACCGACAAGGTTCAATTTATAAATAGGTTTTTATATATATATATATATATATATATATATAAAATTTCATGGAAAGTTACAAAATTGTATTAATTAACATATTAATTTACATTTATTTGTTTGAATATAATTTGCATTATTTGTACCTGCGACTCCCAGGTAGAAGCCGCCACTAGATCTGACGTTTACTTACCCCTCAATCACAGAAGATTTAATAGAAATGAAAGCTAAATTACGCCATATAAATACATTTTTATTTATTTCTTAAAGCATTAATATATGCTTTGTTTCTTATTATAATGTAAATATCCTTAAGCAAGGACAATATAAGGAAATCTTATGGAAAGTTACACAAGGATATTAACCGACGTATTTATTTAAATATATTTGGTTGATCGGTGTTTTTAATGATTACTCGTATTTTATTTGATAGTCTGTTTTCTATAATTAGAAGGAACATTTAAAACACATAAGTTTAAATAAATATATCTGTTAATACTATTTTGTAACTTTCAGTAATTTTTTGGAATATTGTGTTTGTTTACTTTTATTCATATTACAATACGAACAAGAGCAGATCGAGATGTTTTAAAGAAATCTTCTGTGCTCAAGTGGTAAGAAACGCCATATATAATGGCAGTTTCTCCCCGGTATATGCAGTCGCAGTTTCGAATCCTATCAGAAAATAGATATTTCCCGAACAACACTTCTCTTTCTCTCTCTCTCTCTATCTCTCTCTCTCTCTCTCTATATATATATATATATATATATATATATATATATTGCTTAATTATCGAAAAACAGACTATTTACTCAAATACGTCTTTTTCCTACATACGAAACCTTACTACTCTCCTTACTTTATTGTTAATTCAATGGAGAATGTTCAAACGAGCTACTTTCTTTAACTCTATTTGTTCAAACTGTCCAAGTTAAGCTCCTAACCGATTCAAATAATTTGACTCCTTTATTATTCAACTGGTAAAGAAGAAGTTCCAACAAGGAATATTATTGTTAGAAGTGTTACTTCATGTAAAATTTCCATAGAGAATTATTCCCTAATCACTAATATCTTATTCTTTACCAGTTTAGGGTCAATTGTTACTTAATATTAATAAAGTCATAGTATGCCCTTGTTACTATTCCTGTTATGAACAACCTATTTCGGTAAGACTCAATATCCAGTGACTCCAAACATCGTGTTTGATGATCATTATTACAAAAACAAATGTGGGCCGTGCATGAGTACAATGAGAGATTCTAAAGGCCTATTTATTATAAAAAGAATTTAAATATCGGCTTGACGAATTTGACACAAACTGGACATATTGAAGAGTAAGATGTCAGCAGCAATCAGAGATTTACCTACCTTATAAGCTTGGCAAGAATGAGAGAAATATTACGAAGGAAGTCGTAAAGAAACATGATCGCATAGAAACAAATAAGAGCAGATCCGAAGCAAAGAAAAGAAAATCCTCTTCTACGTTATTTTTTATGAAAATGTCTGCTTAGTCGATTGCATATTTTCGTCAACTAGTATTTTAAACCAAACAAATGCCAGATTTCAATTATGCATTTTCACGAAATAATTTTATTTTATTTTTATTTTTTTGCAAAATTGCCCAGACTTGTGTTAATCGTTGAAAGACAATAATAACTAGATATATTTGCTTCAAGCAGACAACAAATGTAGCATGTGCGATCTGATGAGAATATTGTGCTGTTAAATAAAGAAGCAGGAGGCTTCATGTTGGGAAAGGATAAGAATATATTTTCAAGAGAAGATAAAGATATTATCCGCTGCTAAATAACATCAAGACACTGAGAATGGGTAAAATATTACACAAAGAAATATGGCTTCCATAAAAAGTAAAGTACTGGAATACTAAACATGATTGATATTTATTTTAAAACGTCTTTAAAAAGAGAAATTTAGCAAATAGCTGAAAAAGAAGTCACAATTATTGAGATTACGTCCAGTATAATCAATGACGTCATCATTTTGATTGAAAATAACTTTAAAAATATGCCAACTTTATGTTTGTTTGTTCATAGCATTTTTTCCTTCTCTCTCTAACACTGCCGTTGGGACTGCAGTAATCCATTTTCTTCCATTTTCTTTATACTTAATCTTTTATAATCTTCTTTAATGCAGTCTTGTTATCTCTATCCATACCATCTTCCCATTATGCCTCCACCGGAAGTCTCAGTACAAATGTTAATACATTTATCATTACAGAGGTTTGTACGAATAGTTACGCTTGTGCGCAGATTTCGCTTATGCATTTATGCGAGTGTGTGTATTTATATGTGTGTAATCTGTTTTTGTATACTTTTGTGTGCATGCATATATTTATGGATGAGTGTGTGTGATTGTGTGCGTTATTACATCTCTGATGCGTTTGTTTTTGCTTACGTGAATATTAGTGTTTGCTAATCATTCACACTTGTATGGGTCAGTTTATTAGTATATGTCGATGAGGTATTCTGTGTATCGGTTTTTGTGGGTGCTTGTGCAAGTAATTGAATTTGCGCGTCTGTGTACTCGTGTTTCTCCGCATGATTATTTAATGTGTGTGTGTGTGTGTGTGTGTGTGTGTGCCCACGCTTTCTCACCGACATTTTCGGACTAAGATAACTTTCTATCTGATACATGCTTTAGTCATTTAGTTGTCTAAAGAAATTGATTTACAGCATTTAATTTCCTCAAACACTAAGCCATTCATTAAAGAAAAGGCCTCTGTTTCTCCGTCTTCAAACTCTAATGAATCCAAATAATTTAATTTTAACTATCAACTGAACAGAAATGAGATAATGCTATATCGATTTCGGCGTAGATCAATTAATACAAATCACTTTCTTGGGACGCTAATGTCAACGATGAAGCCATCGAACACTTACGTTGTCGAGAAGAGAACATATGATTGGCGCCTTTTTAAGTAGTGACTTTTCATAGAAGAAAATTTTAACTGGTATGAAATAGCAATTCACTAATAATACATGAGTCACAATCATTTATAAATATATGTGACTGGATGAGAATGTTTTGAAAAGAAATCGGCTTGAGCAACGCAAACCATAACTTGAAAAATTGAATGTTTATTCATATGATCAGAAGTCTGATGCGATCCGAATCAAGAACTTTTTAGCACACAGACTCACAGAAGTAAGCACACGGGTAAAACAGTAATAAAGATAGTTTCAGGCATGCTATGGATAAAGGTACACAATACTAGAGATAGAGCGTTTGTAAATGCTGTAATGAATATGCATACATTTGGTTCCCTCTCACAGTAATATGATTGGCTGGTGTTAGCCATAAAAGCAGACTAACGCTTGGATGCCTAACTAACCCTATTGGAGCGCCTATTCGCTACGCCTATTGTATAAGCCTAATTCTCATCATACTGCATACGACTACGACGAGTCTATTATGGCTATTTGCTAGATTGTCTTACCCGATTACATTTGCCAAAACCATTAAGCTACTTTGAATAATATATATATATCCCTTTCCGGGACATATCAGTAAATATTAAAGTGAGCACAGAAACATAGATAAAGATATGGGCAACAGATTGTGCTGATGGATGAAACAGATTGTGGCTGCTTGTTGTTAACCCCAATATTCGCTTTTATATTTACTCTCTCACACACAAATACAGTACTATTCAAAAGTATTAAGACTAGAACTATTTTATCTTTTATAAGGCATATTATTATATTGACTAGAAAATAAACATTTTAATTAAAGTAAATTTATTTCATTGACTCAACAAATGCTTTAACAAGAAAAAATAGTTTTTACAAAATAAATTTAATATTTAGTATAATAGCCGTTTGCTTTGAAATAATAAAATAATTGCGACAATTTACCAATCGCAACTAGTATATATCAATGCATATATATATATATATATATATATATATATATATATATAAAGTACTCTGCAAAAGTATTAGGACAACAACTATTTTATCTATTATAGGGCATATTGACAGAAAATATACAATTTAACTAACGTAATTTTATTTGATTTGCTCAACAAATGCTTTAACAAGAAAAAATACTTGTTACAAAATAAATTTAATATTTAGTATAATAGCCTTCTGCTTTGATCACAGACTTCATTCTGTCAAGCATTGACATCACAAGCTTCTTCAATTTATCTAATAGTATCTCCTGCCAAGCAGCTTATATTTGTTTCTAAAGTGTGTCTTCAGAAGTAACATTAAATTTATCAATTCGATAGGTGAGAATAAAAAAATTCGGTCATATCCAAGGATTAATAGAATAATGAGTAGTTTCAAAATAACCTGTTTAATAGAAAACAGCAAAAATTAAATATAACTTCTTTTTAATACATTTCTTTTACTCCTAGTTTTAAATAATCAATATTTATTAGCAATTTACTTGGCTTTTCACCCTGTATTAGAATTCCATTGAGGTATATTTATAGCACTTCCGAGGAAACCAGGTGCAGACGAGTGTGAACTACACAGAACTATCAACTTAATGACTCACATTACAAAACTGATTGTCAGAACTCTGATAAATAGAGCGAGAAGCAGAATCAGGCCAGAGATAGGACCGGAAAAGTGCGGGTTCGTCAAAGACACTGGAACCAGGAACGCTATATTTATGATTAGGATGCTCTCCGAAAAGCAATACAAACGAAGAAAGACTTGTACCTATGTTTTATTGATTATGCGAAGGCATTCGACAAGATACGACACAAAGAATTGATGGAGATGCTCGGCAGCTTCGACATTTTTGGGAAAGACATCAGAGTAATCAAGAATCTCTACTGGCAACAAACGGCCTGTATATGGACAGGTAACGATTTCAGTACATTTACAAAGGTAGAAAGAAACGTAAGACAAAGATGTGTCTTTTCACCGGGTCTGTTCAACTTGTACAGCGAGAATATCTTAAGGACCCTAGATGACACGCCAGGATTTGTTATTGGAGTCCACAAATTGAACAACATAAGGTATGCAGATGATACAGTGCTGATTGCAGACACGGAAAGGAAAGTACAAGACCTCCTACTGAAGATGGCGGCGGAGAGTGACAAAAAAGGACTGCACATAAACTTTAAGAAAACTGAATGCATGGTCATCAGCAAAAGGTGCAACCCAAAATGCCAAATACAGGTGGGAGATAACAGAATCAAGCAAGTACAAAAATTAAATACCTAGGTAATGTTCCAGCAAAAATGGGAAAGTGCGACACGGAGATCCGAAGGCGAATTGACATGGCAAATGACGCGTTCCAGAAGCTGATTAAAGTAATAACACACAGGAAAATTTCACTAGAAACAAAGAAAAGAGTGCTGGATTGCTATGTGATGTCAGTTCTTCAATACGGCAGTGAATGCTGGACAATTTCATCGAAAATGAGGACAAAACTGGAAGCAGCGGCAATGTAGTTCTACAGAAGGATGCTGCGGATATCGTGGACACAACGATCAGGTGTTAGAAAGAATGGCAACAAAAAGGAAATTAATACTGAGCATCAGAAAGAGACAAGAGAAGTTCCTGGGACATGCAATAAGAAAGGAGAGCTTGGAGAACCTGATACTGACTGGCCAGGTAGAAAGAAAAAGAGACAGAAGAAGGCAGAGGATAACATATTTGCAGGGCCTGATCGGTTGGATGACGGAACGGGGTTTGCGAGGGGTAACAGAAGCAAACATGCTGAGAGCCACAAGGGGTAGGGAGACGTGGAGAACCATGATCACCTACGTCCTGAAGGGACAGGGCACATAGAAGAAGAAGAAGATTTAGGAAAATCACCACTATCCTGATACTTTTGCAGACTACCGGTAATGTGCAAAAGTGTTAGGACAGGGGTGATTTTAAACCTTATTTTGATGCATCATAAAAGATAAAATAGTTCTTGTTCTAATACTCTTGCACAGTATTGTATGTATATGTGTATATGTATATATGGTGCGATGCATAAATTGTCGTTATATTATATTTTTAATTTCGCGATTGCGCTTTTTCGTCGATTCCACTGTATAGAAGGTTCAGTTGGGCACCGCCTGTGAGAGAAAGAGAAATGTGACACAAATCACTGTACCAGAATGTTTGAAACAGCATGCTATATTGCTTAACATTTGGATCGGAATCTCTAATACATACATTTAGAAGTGTTTGGATGTCAATCTGAGGACATAGCAGTTGTTTCAGAAAGTGTTGGATCAGTCTAATGGCCATTTCAAAAGCCCGGCATCTCAGAAAACTCACTCAGGTCTTTATGATGAGAAAACATTTTCGAATTTATTGGTAAGATACAGGCTTTGACAACGATCCCACCAAATCAATTAGGTCGATATCTATCGACTATATATGTCAGTGTGACTAGAATATGGTTTAGAGCATTCAGCACAATGAATTTCACATGACAAAATTTTATCCTCGTTGATGACAAGGTCTTCTAATACCTGATTAAAAGCGCACTAGATTGAACATATTACCGGAAAATCTGACCATGTTTGAAGCACGTAAACTGGTTTCCCTGAATTTTCCTAACCCTGTATGAATGTTCTAATCACTTTGAGCTAAAGACAAATAGACAACACATACAGTGGTAACACAGCTCTCCATCTGCTCAAAAAAATGTCAGGGTTGTTTCATCTGCAGGGAAGTTGGTAACCACAGTTTTAAGAGATGGAAAACCAGTTTTTATTGACTGTTTTCAAAAGAGCCACACTATCGGTAGTGAGCTATATGCCAAACTTTTGAGATAATTACGAAAAGCGACCAAGGCCAAACGCATTGAAAAAAAAAAAACTAACGAAAGATGCCTGGTTTTATCTACTCGATGCTCTAGTGTACAAATAATTGGTTTCAGTGGCGGATACACGTTATGTTTGCTTTTTTTAATGCTAAGCTGTATACTTTTCTACTCTTAACGAAACGTCATTATTTCTTGTCTGTGCAAACATCTATATATTTTTTGTGAATATTCTTAATTAAACTATTTGATTTTTCGGGGTTGAAGAAACAGTCGCGTATTATACGATGGCCGATATAATTTCGGATACATAAACTTTTAATTATGAGTTGAGTTTTCAATGCTATATATCATATTGCTCTGGACAATATCCATTGGGGTCTCTATTTTTATATATTTATTATTTTATGTTAATTTAAAATATTTTTGGATTATCATCCCCGTTTTTACAAATTTGTAATTATTTTTCTATATATATTTTGCTCGAGTGACATTGAATTTTTTGTGTAAAGAAATCGTTTTCTCACCGTGTCTTTTCACAATTATCTGCAGCCTTTCACTAAGCATATAAAAGTGCGGACGAGTTTAATTCCTTGATTCCATTATTTCTAAACTTCACGATTTGCACCCCATCATATCAATGAAGGAAATCACCCTCATTGTTGCAAACATTACCCCTTTTGCAAATCACTCACATTGTACTAAACAACCCTCATTATAGAAAACCACCCTCATTGTATTAAACCACTCATATTGTAGCAAACCAACGTCATCGTAGCAAACTACCCTCTTTGAACCATCACGTACATTGTAGCAAATCATCCTCATTATAGCAAACTAGCCTCATTATAGCAAACCACGTATATTTTAGCAAACTATCTTCATTGTAGCAAACCACCCTCATTATAGCAAAGCACGCACATTGTAGCAAACCAAACTCCTTGTAGCAAAAACGATTATTATAACAAAGCACACACTTTGCAGCAAACTACCCTACTTGCAGCAAAACATATTTTAGCAAACCACCTTCATTTTAGCAAATCAATCTCATTTAAGTAAACGGAACTCATTGTAGCAAACCATCCTAATTGTAGCAAACCAGGCACATTGTAAATAAAACACCCTCAATTTTGACACCCACATTGTAACAAACTACACTTATTCTGCGAACTATTGTTTTAGGGAACCGATTCCCAAGAATATGTTACTCGACCACTACAATCTTAAACTATTCTAGTATAGAATTAACCATTACTTTCCTCATCTATCCGGATAAACTGTTCTCTTATTTAGTAACCAGCTATCAATAGTGGCACCCCTGCCTGTCTTGTACAGGGTGATCTCACTGAAAAAAAAAAAACTAAAAAAATAATTTTCATAATTTAATGTTCACCTCAGCGTTGAACATTTGTTATTTCCCTAGTCTTATTAAACATTAAGACTTTGTTAGAAAGTAGCAAAAAAATGGAAAGAAAGGACTATATATAAACTGCAAGAAAACTGTATGCATGGTCATCAGTAAAAACAGGATACCAAAATGCCAACTACAGGCTGAAGATACAAATATAGCAGATGCAGAAATTTAAATACTTGGGAAGTTTTTAAACAGTACGGAAAATGCGTTACAAGGATCGGAAGGTGAATTGGCATGACATTCCAGAAACTGATAGACAAGAAAATCTAGCGGGAAACAAAGAAGAGAGTAACGAACTGTTATGCGCTGACTGTTCTTCAATACGGCAGTAAATGCTGAATAATTTCATCAAAGATGAAGGAGTGATTTGAAGCAACCGAATTTTTGTTCTACGGATGATTGTTGAAGATACCATTGCCCGAACATGTGAGCAACGATGAGGTTTTGAAGGGGATGGAAACGAAAAGGAAACTAATTCTTAACATCAGGAACAAACAGCTGGAGTTCTTGGTAATTGTACTGGGGAAGCAGTGCTTGAAGAATCTGATATTCACAGGTCAGTTGGTGGCAAACAGAGACAGAGAAAATCATATGCGTAACATATTTGACGAGCATAAGCAAGTAGATAACTGAGAGTAGTTCGAGAGGATTAACAAGAGAAAGCGTGTTTAGAGCTACTAAGGAGATGGGGAGGCCGCCATTGCATACGTCTTAAACGCACACGACTCACATAAAAGGAAGAATGCGTTCGATACTAACTAGATGCCTCATATATATATAACCATGCACTGTAATTAATCTTTTTAAATTTTACAGCCAATCCGTGCGCATCTAAATAACTTTATTTTCGAGGCAGACGGTAATGAAACTATTGATTATATCTTAGATTTGTTCATGTTCTATCAAACATTTTATCCGGACCTATTTGTAAGACATTGTCGGAAATGGAAATCTCTATGCATGTAATTATCGACACACTATACAACAATGTCGAAGAAAGAGCACTGATCCGAAACTGCATAGATGATAACTCGCCAATTCGCCATTATCGCCTCTCGACGTGCTGAAACTTGTCTGGCATCTTTTAAACATCTCGTACTAATATTACACAAATTTACGCAGTAGTACACTGTCGCCGTGTCGCAGCAAATGCGTCTAACTGATACACCTTCTAACCAGAAAAATTGGATCTAGGCTCTTTGTCCACATTTGGTGTACACTGCTAGTAGAGTGTTCATTTTTGCACTGTATGACCAGCAAGAAACTGAGCATTATATTTTATCGATACTTCTGTTTGATTAGATAATCTGTTTTTAATTAATCAGGATGCCTAAAGTATAATTCAAGTAAAGTTCAGACGAATAAATTAAATATGCCGGCTGTTAATTCGGTTTCACTAATCACCTGAACTTTCTGTAGCATTGTTTTCATTTGTTTATGTTACGATACATTTCAGAGTAGAAATGATTATCTACGAGTGATTGTAGGTTCATAAGGCTTGACTTGGCTTGGCTTCCGTTAGTCTGTGAAATCATTCGTGCCTAGCGGTCTACGAGCAGTTTTGTGGATATATATATATATATATATATATATATAGTCATCCGCAGACAGATCTGATTCGCAGTATCACAGCTCATATATATATAGAAAAAGTCTAAGAAGATTTATTGTTATTTTATTATTAATATTACTTGCATTTGTCATAATATATTAAGTGTCCATAAAGCTATTTGTGTCGCTGCACGTGGTTTTAATCAAAAATTAACATTCTTAAGGCGAATAATTTTGTGACATTACAAATAGAAATCTGCTTGTCTTCCTGGCGGCCGGAAATATCGTGTATATATAGATAATTTTTCAGTGATCAAGTAAGAAACTTCCTACGCTTGCATGTTTGTTGTTTTTTTATGTTTTTTTTTTTGTTTTTTTTTTTTTGCTTTTTTCACACTCGCTCGTTAAATCGCTTCCGTTTTGGGGATCGTTCACATTTCGTTAGCCAGACAAATGTTTTCACACAGATATGCGAAATTTGATTTTGTCTTTATTCTTCAAAATTGTTTTGTGCGATTTTGATTCAATTCTGACGAGCGAGTGCGAAATAAAAACCAACAAATACGCACGCATAAGAACTTTTAGACGTTCTCTCCACTTATCTTTATATACACGGTCCGTCAGAAAGACAGTCATCGATATATATATATATATATATATATATATATATATATATATATATATATTTCTGCCACAAATCTGATCTTGCTTCAGGTACATAGATGACTCCCTAATAATGTATCGACAAAAATTATTTTAGCAGATCTTGTCAAGGAGGTTAACAGCGTTGAACATACAAAAATAGGTACCTCAACTAAATCACTAAAAAATGAAACAGCATAGTATGAAGAAAAAAAGCCCTAAAATTAAAAAAAACTAATTTTTTTTTCATCAAAATATCTTTGTTATTATTCAGAGGAAATATCAAGGTATTTTTAATTATTCTTCAAAATATTTTCTTTTTTAACAACTCAAAACTTTGGTAAAAATTTGGTTTTGTTTTTCGTTAGCGTGTAACCAGATCGTTACGAGAGTTTCAAAGGGATAACGTAAGATTACCTATTTAAGTTTCTTCCGGTGAAAAACACATCAATTTGTAAATTCTTGCTAAAATAAAGTAGCCGTTGAAAATTAATGACACTTTTAGGACATATTCAAAAATTAATGACATTGTCTTTTTAATTCATTAATTTTAAAATATCTTGTTAAAAATGTTTTTTATATCAGTTACCCCCAGTCTATGTAAATTCATGAAACTTCAGGAAATTAATATTTTTAGGGAAAATTGCTTATATTAGTTAGACGCAAGACTCATTAGGTAATATAAATCATGTATTACTTTTTCAAAATCTTGCTCTTTTCGTGAAGATCTCCTCCTAATAGTAAAATAGAAGACGCAAAAAATATGATGTTATTCAATTTGATAAGTTTGTAATTCCTTTAATAAACAATATATATTAATGATACTATAGTCTGAAGAAAAAATCGATTAATAATGAAATTTTAAAATAACTGTTTTTATTTTTTTAATTGTATAATTTGTAAGATTTCAAAAATATTTTTAAAATCCTTCAAAGATATGCAGGAGTTAAGTTTTAAAATGAAAACTATATTTAATCATCAAAAATTGAAAAGAATAATAAAAATTCTCGAGTCATCGTATATTTAATTTTTTTTATTTTCTTTTTTGTATATTAGAAGATTTTTGTGTGGTACATTTCTGTGTGTACATTAAAAGTTCATGTGTTTCTCGGTTTCTTCGTCTTACAGGAAAAATTGGATAATTATGTCAATTTTGATTACTATAAGCATTTAGTTATCTCGCATGTAGCTGTAAATCCACACACCGTGATTAAGAAATAGTTAAGTCTAAATTTCAAGATTTATAGTACTTGTGTAAATCAGATTAACTTCTATTTAAAATTGCTAAGTTTTAAAAAGATAACGTCTCATAGATGCATAATTTATTTTTGAAAGATTTTTAAAACAAGAAATTAACTTTTGTTTACAAAAACAGCCGAAAAGATTTTAAGTTTTGAAAGTCTAAAATTGTTAGATTTTAATCAATATAATTTTTGTTTGAAATACACCAGTGTAATTCGCTTCCTGCAAATAGTAAATTTAATCATTTAGCTTTCAATTAAACCTAAAATAAGATTTTTCAAAAAATTACTTTTTAAATTTCTATTTAAAAGTAAGTTATCGAAAACGAGTGAAGGACTCTTAAATAGAGACTTCACCTTTGAACTTGAAAACATCAACAGTCTTCCCTTTCTCGATATCATAAACGGCTTCCATGAAACTAGTCAGACATGTATTTGATTAATTTTCATATTAAAACAGATTAGCAGAAAGCATTTATTCAAATTTAATTATTAATTCTATCAATCTTACCATTGCAAACTGTCATATCCTTAGAATTTTACATATAATAACATTAAAAAAGATTAAAGAAAATATTTAGAAAACCATTTCAGCAAAACATTAGTGACACAAAAATATATTGTTGAAGTTAATGTCTTCATAAAATAATCTAATTTTGAATAGTTTAATATGTTACATTTCCCATAAGCTCTAGACGTACCTATTCAAATTTAATTTAGAGTTAAACAAGTCAGTTTTTTTAAGTCAATAAAGCGTGTGAAGAATTGATATTCTTTGATCCTATATCATGGCCTCGAGGTAAGGTTTAATTTAGAATGTTGCTCGAACAATACCTTTAGCTGCATAATGAAGTAATTAAATATGTTGCCCTTTTATCATTTGCTCCTCTATTAAATAAATGGTTTCTCAAAGAATGGCACTTTAGAAAATGCTCACCAGTAACATTTGATTTATTAGATACATGTGAATCTGGGAAAGAGTTACCTGCGTTTCTAGGTAATTCATTGTGACTAAAGGAATATCTTCAGTTACAAAATATCGTTTTAAATATCGTATTAGCTTATGAGAACGCGATATAATTAACTGGCAAAATTATTTAGAGAAAATATCTCCATTATTTTCGAGATATTATGAATTCACATCATGTATTGTATACCCGTGATAGTTTTCAGTTGTCCCGTCATATACTTGAGTCCAGTAATCCAGTGTGATTTTACGGACACAATATTTAATGCAGGCAAAGTTGTCCGTCTAATGCAAGATAGCCCAGAAGATACATATTTTTCAGGTGGTTTTTAGACTCAGACGTTTCTCAGACTGATTACTACTTCAAGGCAAGAAACTGCAGAGTGCCTTGTTTTTTAATTCTTACCTGGGGTGGGAGATATGTAATATCTTTCTGAAAGATGCAGTGAATCATGTAATTATCACACTTAGACGTTCATGTCTCTTTCGAGATATGACAGACTAACAGAAAACTTTCCTGAATTAGGTTGCTAGTTCTTTCTGCAATAGACTAGATGGCAAACAAGGCTACAGAACTCAACCTGTTCTGCTATTAAACCCCAGTTAGAGGGAGATGAGATGGATTCATATCTTTCCAAAAGACGTAAATAATGAAAATGAATTCAACTGGAATTCGTACGCTGTTATCATTCAGAGCCGATATCCACTACACCACAACGCAAATAATTATGACAAATGAGCATGAAGAATATTTTTGGAATTTTAACTCGGCTTATAGATTTCTGTTTCCAATTTGTTAACCGTTATACACTTAATTGTTATCAAAAAGGTCTGAAAAATTACTTTTCACGGATCATATTCGAAACCCTACAAGTTTTTTTTTTCTGTTACTGTAAGCCTTGAGTCTTTGCTTAATTATATGATAAATATCGAAAAAGCAAAGTAAAATTTCTACATCTTTTGTTCATAAGCAAAAGTGACAATAGCTGGAATTATTGAAGTGATATTTCGAGAAGTCTGTTGACATAGCTATTGGTGGTCAAATGCTTGAGCGGGACTGTGTTACTTTGACTCAGTAGAAAAAAAAGGTAAAAAAATAACCGAGTTTTATTTAGTCAGAACTAGACGATATAAATTTGAACATGGACAGCAAAACGTGAACAGTATTCACTTAGACACACCGAAAATACGGTGATCAATAACCAAGAAGCATTATGTCATAAGTTGTCAAAATATCTCTAGACATTAAGAACATAACGTGAACATTGTTCACTTCGACAAAGTAAAAACTGGGCGATTAATAATCGAGTATTGTATAGTCAGAACTAGACAAAATATCTTAGAACGTGGACAGAAGAACGTGAACAGCGTTCACTTAGACAAAGATGAAATAGGGTGAGCAATAACGGAATAGTAATATGCAATATCCCTGGACATCGACAGCGGCGCATGAACAGCGTTCACTTAGACCCAGTGGAAATTGGATGAGCAATAACCGAGCGGTATGACGTCAAACCAGATAAAATATCTTTACAAAAGAAGTGCGAAACGTGCCCAGTGTTTACTTAGACCTAGTGAGAACAAAATGAGAAGAACGATTATTAAGTCATAACAGGATGAAATATCTGTAGACTTGGACCAGCAGAACGTGAACAGTGTTTAATTAGACCTATTGGAAATAAAGTGAGCAATAACCGAGTAGTATTAAGTCATAACGGGAGGAAATATATCTGGATATTGACAACGTAACGTAAACAGTAGGAATATGGTGAGCAATAGCACAGCAGTATTAATTCAGAACTAGACTAAATACATCTAGACATGGATAGCAGGAAATAAAAAATTTAACTTAGACCCAGTGGAAAACGGTTGAGCAATAACGGAGGAGTATTAAGTCAAATCTCGAATAAATATCTCTAGACAGGGACGGCGGAACGTGAAGAGAGTTCACTTAGACCCAATAGAAAATGGATGAGAGAAAATCAGTAGTATTAAGTTAAAACTCGATGAAATATTTTTAGACATAGACAGCGGAACGTGAACAGTGTTCACTTATACCTAGTAGAAATGTGGTGAGCAATAACCGACAAGTATTAAGTCATAACTGGATGAAATATCTCTAGACATGGACAGGGGAACGTCAACAGTGTTCACTTAGTCATAACTGGGTGACATATATCTGGACATGTTCAGTTGGACCAAGTGGATAAAGGGTGAGCAATAGCTGAGTAGTATTTAATCATAACTAGACGACGGTAAATTTTCGTTTTATTCCCGAAGGCTTTTATCCCTTCAAATCTTTCCAAAATAGCCTTATTTCCGGGCAAATGTATATGCTGAACTCAAATCAACAATATTTTTTATGTTAACGACTAGAAGAAAATCGGACTTCTTTTCGATCTTTTTGTTTCCATTACTGGCTTACATTCGTTGCTGAATAGTTTTAGGCGTAGGAAAAAACACTTTGGCCTATTTACTTCCTTTACTGTAAATACTTTGCAGAAATTACTACGCGATTTTTTTTCGGTAATCAATTTCAGCAGAAAGTTGCGTGTATTTGCGTGTTCTTTTTTTTTTTTTTTTTGGTAATTAATTTGTTTTTCTTTGTTTTTGGGGTATTTAATTTCAGAAGAAAGTTAACTTTCAAATAAAAAAAAATCTATATTTTCATATAAATGAAAGTTAACTTTCTTCTGAAATTATTTACAAAAAAACGAAAGAAAAACACGATAATACACGCAATATATTTGAAGGTTAATTAAACTACACTTATCACTTATGTTCATATACTTGAAAGTAAAATTTCTTCTGAAATAAAGTACACGCAACTTCCTTCTGAAATTGAGTACCCCCACAAAAATAGAAGAAACACGCAAATACACGCAACTTTCTGAAAATTAATGCATTTTTTTAAATTGTCAATGTCATTTATTCCATTTTTAAACTTTTCACTGCCTTTTCAATTGATGTAACCATTATTTTATTTTCAATGTTAAGTATAAAAAATGCTTTACTCTACTACTTATTTTTTCTTTTTGTTATTTATCATTTATAAGTATTTTCATTTATATGAAGTTTAAGTAAAACTACACTTATCACTTATTTTCATATATTTGAAAGTTAACTTTCTTCTGAAAGTAGCAAAAAAAGAAACAAAGGAAAAAAACACGCAAATACACGCAATATATTTGAAGGTTAATTAAACTACACTTATCACTTATTTTCATATATTTGAAAATTATAAAATAGGCGACAAAAAAAAAAAGAAAATGGAAAAAAATCACGCAAATTCCTGCTGAAATTGAGTAACGAAAAAAATCGCGTATTACTTTTATAAAGGAAGTAAACAGGCCGAAATTTGTTTCCTACGCCGAAAGTCATTCAGGAGTGAATATCTTGTCAGTGTGATAGTAGTGGGTAACAAAATTCGTTAAATTCAATAAAGGTAGGTTTCTTCAATAACTAATTGTTGATTTGGGTTCAGCATATACATTTGCACGGAATTAAGGCTATTTTTGAAAAATTTAAAGGGATAAAAGCCTTTAGGACCTAAAACGAAAATTTGCCTAGATGACATATATCTGAACATGTGCAGCGGAACTAGAAAAATTTTTTCCGTTGATTGATTTTTCAGTTCAAAGTTTCTTGAGGGATACCCGGATCGACAATCACTTGATGAAGTCTGGGGGATGTACAATACAGACACGTTGTCATAACAATTATAAAAACAGAGACAATGTATTAACGTGTAAAGAATGTAAACCTCGCTAACTCTTCACCTCTTCATAGTCAGACATAAATTATTCATTTACGTTGTATTCACGAGTTTTATACACGCGACTTTATATTTGGCTGTCTTATTTTTTAAATAATCATATGACCTCAAGCAAGACAGAAAAGCCACTTGTACGTAGGGAGGTTACATTGAGAGAATAAAAAGGTTGCAGGGGATGTCAAAGAAAAGATAAGAGATGGATGGGATTCAAGTAGATAAATGATGGCAATTGAAGTTGCATTTAAATTTTTGGCGATTGTAGATATCTTGGGAGCAAGCAAATGAAAACGAGCTACACAAAGAGGAAGTGGGAGAAAAGAAACTGTTAGAGTAGAAGAGAGGGTTACATTTACATATTCCGATGATAAATGAGTGGGACCTTGACGTCAATCTAGTAGCTAGAGTAAACACATGTAGTCGGTATACCTGGAAAAAAAGCCCGTCAGAGCAGTTCCATGAAAATAGAAAAATCAGTGGGAAGCTACATCACGTCGGTGAGGAAGTGACTGAAGTCGAGCTGCCAAGTCAAGATCTATTATATTAAAAATTCTCCCCTGGATTTTGTCGAGAATCTCAAGAAGAATAGCTAATGCATCACACTAGATATGGCAACAGTGTTTAATATGAGTGGTAGATGTTATAAAAGGGAAAAATGAATTCTGACGAGAAAAACTTTCTCGTCGGTATAGTGAACCAAATCTTCTAGCACTAGATGCAGCTATCGATATAATGTAGTCATTCCGTTTTAGGTTATTTTAGAGGGTGGGGTAAAGAAGGCGAGGAGACTAGAGACATCCATTCTAATCGTAAGCAGAAATGTTTTTCTATGGTGGTTAATTAATTACTAGCCATTTGCTACACCATTCAATCACAGACTGAATCTCTTTTTGTAGTCCACTTGCTAGGTTTACTTTGTAAGCCATGGTAGGCTTGTTACAGAGACAGTAGTAAATGCTGCTATCATCTGCTTAGATAATACTACTATTTACTCGAGGTATCATTCAATATTTTAAAAGAAACGTTCGGCATATTCATATGACAATGAATTAGATCAGCGAAAAGAAATGTTTAGGTTCCTGGTTTTCCTTTGATTCCCTTTATTCATACAGGTGTTTTTTAATCATTTTATTGTTTTCCTTTCCTTTTGTGGAACGTGGTCTTTCAGGACGTGGACAGTTATGGCTATCCACAGTTTAATCTCCTTTATAGTTACAAGCAATTTTAGACCTCTCACTATCTCACCCACTAACTTTCAGGTATTTATTTACACAAGTTCCTTAATTAGACACGTCCCACTGTACTTATTACGTCTAATAAGTCCTGTGAATGTGACATCATTCCAACATATAAAGCTTGATTTATTTGTTAAATATTTTTAGAAAATCTATAAAATATACGAATTAGTTTTCGTTGTGAATATTTAGGAATCTGTTAGTAAATTTACGATAATAACCATCTGTTAATATTAAACTACATATTAAATCACCGTTCTGTTAATACATTATTATATGCGAATTACCTTTGTGTACTGGGTAAAGTATTTTACCACGATTGGAAATACAACTACCCACTTCTCTCTTTCAACCATTCAATAGCGTTCACGTGTCACTTTAAGCGATTAATTACGTTACAATCTGAAACAACTCTTCCACAGATGCTAAGCTATCTTTGCTCTATAGCTACTGAAGGCGGAAAATGTTCTGAAGAACTACATTCCATAGTTCCAACATTTCAGACCTTATCAGCTATGACATGGACACATTCGCAAACCGTCCTCATTCCGTTCGTGTAGCACTCCGCAGAAGAAAATTCTATTCAGATAGCTTCTTCACAATATTCTCTTCTTTGGCGTAAAGATTTACGAGGGAATGTCTCCTCCACCGCTACAATCTTAATCTCTTCAAGACTTCAACCATTATTTATTATGAAAATTACCCTAGTTTACAATTATTACATCCATAAAACAAAGCGTTTCAGAAATCCTTCAACTCGAGTTACGCTTGAGCATTGTCATGGGTGAAGAATAATTTACCAATATATTTTACAGCAAGTTTCACTTTTAGATGGCTAGGCCCATTTAAGGTAAAGGGGTCGATTAATCGGTAGTTTATATGGATAACAGGAAAAGATAAATGTTAACTGTAGATTTGAACAGGTTTCGATTGTAATGATCGGGGGAAACATCCTTTTGTATTTTTTCCATAGGGCAGTTTTTTGCACGAAGATGCTCTTTGAGTGGAAGGGAATGTGGTGGTGGTTTCAATCATGCACGTCTCTTAGCCGTAAAATTTAGAAATAATGGAACCAAGTAATGTAGTTCGTCCGAGAACTTTCCATGTAAGTAGCGATAGAACAGCGAGTGGCTTGCCACATCGCGCCTGTGGGAGAGTGGGTGGAAAATAACAGAAAAGCTTGGCAGCAAATGTTCATTCAATCATGTTTTGTTAGAGATTATATTTTTTTAATAAGATTTTTTTCTGGTTGGCGGATTAGGTTCAGTATGTAGTGCTTGAACGTGTGAATAAACTCTTCAATGTAAAGGTAAGATCTTGTTAACGCTTTGAATTTTCGTCTGGAGTTATTAATTATTAAGAAGGTTAGAAAAGGAATTACATTTGTCTGATTATCCTTATATTTGAATAGATTTTAAATTTTAAGATTTATACAGCGTATAATGTGCGTTGTGGTACAGTGGATATCGGCTCGGGACGAGAAACCGGGTGAGCCGAGTTCGAATTCCAGCTGAATCCATTGTATTCATTTACGCGCAAATACCCTTGGGAAAGGTATTAATCCGTCTCGTTCCTTCCAGTTATGGGTTAAATAGCAGGACAGATTGGGTTCTATAGCTTTGGTCGGCAACCAGTCTACCGTAGAAAGCAATGGTAACCTACTGCGGGATAATCTTCTGCCCAGTCAGTCATGTCTCTTTCGAGACATGATCGCCCAAGCGTGTATCACGTATGGCATCTAAACTGACTGATACAGCGTATGATGGATAAATTGTTGCAATGTTATAGCTTTCACTTTGCATATGAAACTTGTTTTCGAATTTGTCGAATACACATTATTATCGGTTCGTTTGGGCAAAATCTGTGAGAAGAAAAAGGTGTCATGACGCATTTGCGCAACCGGTTATTTGGAAACGACACGGTGTATTCAATACGAAAATTTCAGAGTGTTTGAGTATCAATCTGATGCAATGACGGAAAGATTTGGATGAGTCTAATGGGGATTACGAATGTACATCAACTGAGGAAAATTAACACTGATCAGAATGTAAGATGAAATGATAGAAAGTGAAAGTTTTGATCATAAAAAGGATAACTACCGATTGGCACTTGCAGACTTACAGGAACGCATCCTCGCGGGAGTTGTCTGCGCAATGAAGTAGATCTTTGAGAAAAAAAAGCCTGAGTTGAATCTTCTCTAGACATCTGAAAAACAGAAGAAATCGTCATGATTCGGCTCTGTTAAAGTAGAATTTTCGCAAACACTATTGGGAATGTCTGAATAATTGCCATGAGAATCGATTATTTTTAATCAAATCTGTGTTACTAAATAGACTGAAAGACCATATAACACAACCAGAAGAATCGCATTGATTGGATTTTAAGTTAGCGTACGAATAAGAAAAGTAAACTCGAATTTGTTAGTGAATATCTGAAAATCAACACAGATGACTAAACCACGTTCATTGAGGAAGCAGTGCTTCCCTGGGTCAAGAAGATAACTAGGGAGGAGTTATACCTGACAATAAGACACTGTACCATGCCTTAGAATCAAAAGATCCCAGTCATGCTTCTCAGACAATTTCTGCGACCCTATCACCCGTAAGATCTGGATAAAAAAACTCCCTACACTGAAATACTTATTACTATTAAGTGTGAGAAGCAGTTGAGCGAGACGCGAACAAAATTTTTTTCTTACTAAAGATGAACTGAAGCCCGAGATTATAACAGTATTCAACAACTTAAATATAGTACCCACCCAGAAGAGTTGCAAGGGAATCCGTAACTGTCTAGAGGCCATGGTTGAAGCCAGTGGTGATTTTATTGAATAAATTTGCACTTTGATATTTCAAGATATTTTTGTGTAATAATGATAAATATATACGTTAAAAAGAAATGTCAGTGTTTTTTTTTAATTTTTGTGTAATCTAGATAAAAATTTATCCATCACAGCCTTTAAATACGCTCTTTCATGAATTTCCTTTTTTTTAGATAAGCTTTGAAAGCCTCTGGGGAGTTTTTATACATATACAAAATTAATCTGAAATATTCCCTTCACACCTTCACCACAAGAAACGGAACTTAATCCACCAATAGATAAAATTATTAAAATATAATCGTCTTAGTGTAATTTATCTTTACGAATCTTTTTCTAAAGCTGAGTGTCTATACAAAGTATATTTATTTAAGAAACGTACACTTAAGGCACAAGAGGCACTCAAAGTAAATTGTCGCAGAATATTTGATTGACTGGTTTGTATTCTAAGGCTTATCAAACATTTTCATGTTATTTAAAGCCATAAAATATTGTAAGTTCTTTTTAGATAATAATTGTCTTAGAGATATGCATTTTATTAATTAACTTATATTGGGGTAACAGTTGGGTTAATACCTTCGTTTACAAAGAAAAAAAGGAATAAAGCAAAAAAATTGCAAAGCTTAATAACCCAGAAAATTTTATGTTTTAAATAAACACATTTTTATGTACCCAGATTTTCTGATGAAGAAATATTCGTAGAAGAAATAGGTTATTTTTGCTTAGCCGAATACCAAATTGTATGTGTTATCTAAACATTTTATAGGTATTTTTTTTTTATTTTTGGTTATAATAATTGCTTTATTGATGCATGTCTTAAATAACCATAGTTGGAAAAAACAATTAGATTCATGCTTTTCCCATGGGTATTTGCGAGTAACCAGTGTAAATTATAACTCCCAATAATAATTCTGAAACATTATCCATTACACTAATCACATATGCAAGCTTACAGCATCTGCAAGTCCCAATCTGTTCCACATCTAGGTACTGAGGTTGCTTAACTTCGATTACCGTACGGGAACCGGTGTTTTTTACATGAGGGGACCGTAAGCTTCATGAGATGTGCGATATTGATGTAAGCTGAAATGATAGAAAGTGAATGTTTTGATCATAAAGAGGATAACTACCGATTAGCACCTGCAAACTTGCAGGGAAACATCCACGTGGGAGTCGTCTGTATAATAGTAGATCTTTGGGAAAAGAAGCCGGAGTTGAATCTTCTCTAGACATTTGAAATACAGAAGAAATCGTAATGATTCAGCTCTATAAAAGTAGAATTTTTGCAATCAATATTTGGAATGTTCGAATTATTGCCATGAGAATAGAATAATTTTAATCAAATCTGAGTTACTAAACAGACTGCAAGACAATTTATCACCACTAGAAGAATCGCATTGATTAGATCTTAAGTTTGCATATGAATAATTATGAAGACGATTCCTCCCTGCAGAGAAGGCAATCAATATATATTGCACTTACATTAGTTTAGTACAAGGTTTCTGGTATCGTTTCAACCACTGAGGATTGAACTTACTGTCTTGATAATCGCTGATGTTGTGTGGACTGCATAAATTGCTTTGTATATCTCGTCTCGTCCAAAATCACGCGGCAATTAAACAGTGCAAGCACATGTGAATACTAGATAATTTAGTCGATAAAGAAACATTTAAATGCAGCCAAAAATTATCCCGAATGACATTCAAATTGACGTTTGCCAAATTGTCTTTACCACAAACCTTGGTTTTCACTACCATCCCAAGCGACATACTCCTTAATTAGTTTTAATAATTTTGTAAGGAAAGATGATAAATCCTTATCGAAAGACTAGAAAAGATCTGTATGGAGAGCTGACTTCTGGAAGAAGACCCACTGGGCGGCCACAACTACAGTATCGTGACATCATAAAACGCGGTATGAAAGCTGTGGGCATCAACACTGAGTCATAGGAGTGCGTAACAGTCAACCGGTTCAAATGGAGAGGAACTCTGGCCCAAAAACCTAAATCAAGGAGGAGCAACTAACACAAGTCGCCATGGCGAAGCGCGTTCGCAAGAAGCAAAATGACAGTTCCAACAGACCGGAAACCAAACATAAATGCAACCACTGCAACAAAGATTGTCTCTTCGCATCTGTTTTTACAGTCACAGACGCCGATGCTCCAACCAAACAGACAACAAGGATGCTACCCATGGTCAACCCTGACCGACGGAGGCCTGCTACTAAGAAATGAATCAAAACAGGCCAGTGACACATTATCTTTACAAGTCTTTATTGAATTTAAGGTATCCTAAACATTCCTACCATTAGCTTCTCTAATAGCGACAATAGTCATGATATTGCGAACTAAAGCGGCTGCTCCTTTGCTTGACATGTTTATGGGGATGGGAACAGAAGTACAGCACAATAATTCCGTACAATGATAGGCTAAAGAATCCTTTTTCTGTGTTGATCATCATCATATTTAGCCATTGGTAATATCATATTTTCTTCGGGAATTTTAATAACTAAAATTACGGCCAGCATAAGCACACACTTTAAAAGTCCATGATTTAGTTTCAGCTGGCAATTTTGTTACAAAACAAAAGAAAGTAAAATATCGCTGCCAAATATGGTTTGATGCATGCTCCTGCTATTTACTTTGAGCAAATGGATAAATCAGATATATTATTGGTCCTGATCTGTAGGCTCAGCTTCTGTCACTTTCCCACTGCCGTAAAGTTGCCTAACTGGATCGTTTCTAAGTATGCATTATAATTATTTGGATGTACTCATCGATGTAGCACAGAGACTTTCTGAATTTAGGCGTAGCACAAGTCTGGTGTTAATATCGAACCAACTTGCAGTTGAATTGGCTAGAAGTAGCGTCAACTGCTAATTGTTTCTCTTTGCGCACATCTCACTCATGGAAGATGCTTACGGCTCTATACCTTTCAGCTAACTTTAATCCGGAAAACATTAAATCATGTCAATCATTGTCGAATGTCCTCTTCATTACTCTTTTCTCTTTCTGTTCATTATAAATGTTTCTGTTCCTAAATATTCCACACGCATTTATAGGATGCAAATCCTATATAATCCATCAACTAACTAAAACACACAAAGTACAATTGCACACGAGAAAAACAACTAAAAGCATTTTGGAAAAATCCAACTATAAAAGACAATGTAAAATTGCACACCCGCAAAAGTGGATACAAACGAGTACAAACATTTTGGAAAAACCCAGACCAAGAAAAAATCACAAGTTAGTGAAAATTAAAATTCTGGATCCTAATTGGATAAGAAACAGAAAATTCTTATATGACGTTATTTCACAACTAGAAGTGAGAAACTTCCCTATTTAAAACCACGTTCTCTGGCCAGATAAAGTCAGTCCAGCATGGGAGCAGTTAGCTGACGGACCCTATGGAAATGTAACAAAAGAAATTTCAACATGCCGACCGGGACTTAAGGGCGTGTCACAGATTCATTCGACCTTTTCTTCCAGTTTTCCTTTTATTCATATTTACCTCACTCCGACAAAGAAAATAGCAACAACAGCAACAACAACAACAGGACGTTCTAAGTACAATTTATTTATTTGTTTTAAAACCTTTCTCATCCTGTCTCCAACATACCAAAAAGGGGAAGGAACATATGACTTTACATTCTGCTACTATCAAACCATGAACTCTAAACTTCTGTGGACATTTTAAATACATACATTTGTCTTTGAACAATTTTGACTGCAAAGATACATGCATTTGCTCAATGAACATTTTTCTACCTCTCAAATAATATATGGTATCCTGTTCTCTTAACAAAATTTCACTTATATTTTTCTTCTTACAATGTTGTTATTCTGTTAATAAATCTTTACTTTAATGTGCAGACGTAATATTTTATCCGTTCACATTTCAACATTCAACCTTGAACCTTCTGATATTTAAACTGTGAGAACTTTGGTCGCGTTTGGTACAAGGCCAATTCACCAAGCATCACCGAGGCCCCTCCACTGTAATCCAGTGCGCCTTTGTAGCTTTAATGTCTTGCATGGGTTGATACAGTTTAAAGAAAAACAGAAAACATTTCTTAGATCACATTCACATTGGTAAAGATTAACAGGAACAGAGTGGCAGGACGAGATGAGAGTTAAGTAGATATATTTGAATTTAAAAGATGAAGAAATAACAAATCTAAACTTATTTATAAATGGAACTTTGTGTGTGTGTGTGTGTGTGTGTGTGTGTGTATCTGTTTATGTGTGTCCGTTACCTATAGACTCTGAAACGGCTGAACCGATTTCCTTGAAAATTTACACAGTTGTACTATAAGCGTCTGCGAGTGTTTTAGCTAGGTTTTGTGTCAAGGTACCTCCCATAAATATCGAAAATCGATAATCAAAATAATCGGGTTATGGAAGGAGTGGTCCGATTTTAATCAAATTTGATACACTCATAGATAAAGACATAAGAAACGATATTCAAGGTTGCAGTTCTTATAATAGTGCAGAAAATCGATAATATATATATAAAAGTCAAGATGGTTGTGTGTGTGTATGTTTATCTGCCTGTATGTCTGTATTTTATCAGCTCTTTTATTTTAGTTTTTGCTTCGGGTTTGGCTCTAAGTAGGTATTTTAGTTCTTAGTTTCAGCCATGATACCATTTACTCAGAGAAGTTATTTATCCTTCAAAATTCAGTTTACGATGAAAAAACTTATTTGATATCGATACCAGGAAATCAAAATTTGACTTCCATCCATTCATCTTTCGTTCAGTCTACGGCTTCACTTTAATTGGAACTATTGCATTTTAGTCCTTCGTGCCACCGTCCAAAGAGTCTGAGCTCTAGGACCCTGGATTAGTTTTAAAGCTTTCATTACATCCGAGCAACGCCGGGCTATACTGCTAGTAAAATATATAAGAATGGTGAAATACCGGAAGAATTTAGTAGATCCATTTTCATCACACTGACAAAGAAGCTAGATGCATAAAATTGCGAGCTGCATCGGACAATCTATTTAACAATATACATGACGAAACTTATCTAAATTTTATAGAGACCGTAGCAGTATTAGTTTGGGGATACTAAAAGAACAGTGCGATTTAGTTCTATGGCGGGATTTTTTAAAAAATACATTACTTCGATATCTGTGATTTCGGTTCAGGATATGTTTCCGTTTCTTTTTCCTATTCATATAAGTCTAACTATGATATAAAAAGACATTAAGAAATTATTTAAGCATATTTTATCAAATTCAACAAAGTATGCTGTTTTTAAATCTTAATGTATTATAAAACTTTCAAGTAATCCATCGCACATTGGGATTAAAACTCTGGGTAAAGTTCATGTATCTTTTGTGCGGGTAACTTCAAACGTCAATTTAATTTTTAAGAACGAAATTTTATCAGTACCGTAGTCAAGGGTCGTTGACGTCATGGCGGCATTAAAGTGTGTAGTTTTATGTTCTCCTTCTTCTTCTTCTATGTGCCCTGTCCCTTCAGGCGATCATGGATCTCCACGTCTCGCTATCCCTTGTGGCTCTTAGTATGTTTGCTCCTGTTGCTCCTGGCAACCCCCGTTCCGTCATCCACCTGATCAGACCCTGCAGATATGTTATCCGCTGCTTTCCTCTGTCTCTCCTTCCTTCTATCTGACCAGTCAGTATCAGGTTCTCCAGGCTCTCCTTCCTCATTGCATGTCCCAGGAACTTCAGTTGTCTCTTCCTGATGCTCAGCATCAATTTCCTTTTGTTGCCATTCTTTCTAACACTTCGTCGTTGCTTGTATGCTCAGTCCACGATATCCGTAGCATCCTTCTGTAGAACCATATTTCGGCCGCTTCCAGTTTTGTCCTCATTTTCGATGATATTGTCCAGCATTCACAGCCGTATTGAAGAACTGACATCACGTAGCAGTCTAGCACTATTTTCTTCGTTTCTATTGAGATCTTCCTGTGTGTTAGTATTTTGCTCATCTTCTGGAACGCGTCCTTTGCCATGCCAATTCGCCTTCGGGTGTCCGTGTCGCGCTTTCCATCTCCTGTTAGAACACTTCCTAGGTACTTAAATTCTTGGACTTGTTTGATTCTGTTATCCCCCACCTGTATTTGGCATTTTGGGTTGTATCTTTTGCTGATGACCATGCACTCAGTTTTCTTAAAGTTTATTTGTAGTCCCTTCTTGTCACTCTCCACTGCTACTTTCTGTATGAGATCTTGCAGTTTCCTTTCCGTGTCCGCAATCAGTACTGTATCGTCCGCGTATCTTATGTTGTTCAGGTTGTGGCCTCCAATAACAAATCCTGGTGTGTCATCTAGGGTCCTCAAAATATTCTCGCTGTATAGGTTGAACAAATCCGGTGAAAAGACACATCCTTGTCTTACGCCTTTTTCTATCTTTGTGTATCTACTGAGGTCGTTACCTGTCCGTATGCAGGCCGTTTGCTGCCAGTAGAGATTCTTGATTATTCTTATATCTTTGCCGAAAATGTCGAGGTTGCCTATCACTTCCATCAATTCTTTGTGTCGTATTTTGTCGAATGCTTTCGCGTAATCAATGAAGCATAGGTACAAGTCTTTCTTCATTTGTAATGCCCTTTCAGAGAGCATCCTAATCATGAATATGGCGTTCCTTGTTCCAGTGTCTTTGACGAACCCGCACTGTTCCTGCCCTATCTCTGGCCTGATTCTGCTTCTCGCTCTATTCATCAGGATTCTGACAATCAGTTTTGTAATGTGACTCATTAAGCTGATAGTTCTGTGTAGTTCACACTCGTTTGCACCTGGTTTCTTCGGCAGTGCTATAAATATCGACTTGCATAGGTCGTCTGGTATTATTCCGCTGCTATAAATTTCGTTTATTATGTCGGTAATCTTTTCTATGCCATATTCTTCTAAGGCTGTCAGCAGCTCTATCACTATGCCATCTGGGCCAGGTGCTTTGTTTCTGTTCATTTTGGCCATTGCAGCTTCCACTTCGGATTTTAGTACTTCCGGTCCATCCATCTGCTTGTGTATTCTCGGTTGTTCTCTCTTGTCGCAAAAGAGATCCTTTATGTATTCTTCCCATCGCTGGAGTATTTCCTCTTTCTCTAATATGATTGTCCCTTCCTTGGATTTTATGCATCCTGTTGAGGAACAGGTTTTTTGTCCTGTCAGTTCTCTTATCTCTTTATGCATTTCTGCTTTGTTGTTTCTGCTCAGTCTCTCTACTTCTGCACCTTTGTTGTTGAGCCATTCCTCTTTGGCTTGTCTGCATTTGTTCCTTATCTCCCTGTGAAGTTTTTGTACTCTGCTCCGTGTCTTGGCGTTATTTTTTGTCTCCTTTGCATCATGTGGAGGATCTCTTCGGTCATCCACTCATTTTTTCTTCTGCGTCTGATTTCATTTGGGGCTATGTTATTCGCTGAGGTCACCATTGCTTCTTTTAGTGACTCCCATTTTGAGTATCCTTTTCTAAGTTGTTCTTCATATTTCTTTTTCACGCTGTTATTATATTCTTTCTGCAGGGTGAGATCATCCTCTAGTGTGTCGTATTGCAGTCTTGGTGTTATGCTGGGTTTCTTCAGTCTTCGGAGTTTCACTTTTAGTTTGCAGATGACTGGGACGTGGTCATTTCCGCAGTCAGCACCTGGGTACGTTTTGCATTGGACTACTGCGTTCCTGAATCTCTTGTTTATAGTTATATAATCTATTTGGTTCTTCGTGTCCCCTCCTGGGCTTCTCCATGTTCATAAACTTCGTGGGTGTTCTTGGAACCAGGTGTTAGTAATGACCTGGTCATTGGCTGAGCACCATTGGATCCATTTTTCTCCTCTTTCGTTGCGCTCTCCTAGTCCGAAGTTGCCGTTCGTGTCTCCTTCTCTATCTTTACCTACCTTTGCATTTAAGTCCCCCGTTATTATCCTGACTTCTTGGCTTTTGCACTGAGCCTTAGCACTGTCCAGTATTGACTAGAATGATTCTATTTCGTCCTCTGAGCTTTGAGTTTTATGTTACACATTATAAAATAGTAAAAGAAGCGAAGCGGGAGTGAAACTGGTTGCTTCACTCATGACACTTTCATTTAAGTGTGAAAAAGGTGACTGGCGAAATTAATTAAATGAAAATTAATCAAATGAAAATTAATTAAATGAAAATGAATTAAATAATGATTTATTAAATAATTATAATTATTATTTTATTAAACGATTATGAAAATAAGTTCATTCTGTATATCCAACATTTTTAAGAACCAGGTCATTAAGTATAAAGATATCAAAACTCAATCGGAAGGCTGACCTATAAACTGTCACTAAAACAAAACACTTTGCAGGTGTAATGACCTGTCAAAAGATTACTTCAATTTCAAAATATAAGCATATTTTGATCGTGGCAAACAGATGGGTCGCTTCACCCGGGGATTGAGTGCAAGTATGGCACAACGTAATAAATCATTGATCAACCAACCACAGGGACTACTTCTTGGTAGCCCACTCCGATGACTGCGACTCATTGGCTGATTATCTAAACCAATCAGATGCACCCCAGGGGGGTTGTTACAACGATAGCGATTGGCTGGTGATCCCTATTGACTGACCAATCAGGAGCTAATTATTCGGGATTTGGACCCATAAATAGAGAAAGCCCAGTGCAAAAAATCGAGTCAGTCATTCTTCGCTACCCAGAACCGAATCCGTTGCCACTGCATACTCCATCAATGACACTGCCTAATTGCAGTTAAGATTTCTTCGAATTAAAGAAAATTTTCCGCCAGTCAACTACATTCACCCCTCACTTCGCGGTGTTTGTTTTAACCTGATATGAAATTATTGTATACCAGTGTAAATAAATGTTTGTTACTGTTTATAGCAAACGCTTTTTCTTCATTTCTTTGATGGTGTGGCAACAATTCTTCTAGTCAGACGCCAAATTCAACACTCCATCGACTGAATTGTATCCATCCCCACTTTCGCGGACCTTAAGAAACAACGTGGGCGCGGAAGGAATCAGAGAACAACCAGTCTGGAACATGTGGTAATCACGAAACCATCGGCCAACCCGGTATCGTGAAAATATAGTACTTTTTTTAATATTTTATGCGTAACATTAAACTACACACTTTCATCTCTTTAATTAAATTTTGTACCTATACAGATATCTGCATATAAGGCAGGTGAAATCTGCATATCAAACTACAGAAAATAAAAAATAAAAAAAATTCCAGTATTCACCTTATAAGAATAAAATACACATTTTATTATTAACTATGGATTATTAATTATTGATCATTAATAACTATTAGCAAATAGTTAATCTGGATCAACATATTTACGTAGATATGTAACCATCATCAAATATATATAAAAACTATTTTTCATATATCTTTTCATCTCTACACAACTGAAAAAAACGATGTTGGCACTAAACATCATAAAAACTCAGCAGTCTATCTGAATCCATATATATATATATATATATATATATATATATATATATATATATATATATATATATATATATATATATATATATATATATATATATTAAATACTGAGAGGAAAACTCAACACATAAATAAACGGTTATAAATTACAGAATTTATTTCGCCAATATAAGAAAAATATTACAATTGCCTTTTTAGTCCGTTGAAAAATAAACAGATTTTTTCAGCTGTCTGAAGGAGACAAATATAGTCTTTCTTTTAAATTTCTGAGTATTTCTCTAATTATTTTATATTGCTCAAGATAATATCCATTGAACTCTCTATTTTTTAACAAATTAGTATTTTAAATTAAATAGATAAATAGATAAATCATATCGATTATCCTCTCCGTCTTACGGGTTTGGCATACTCTCCCACTTATCTACTTTGGCCAAGGTATCAGCAGCCATTACACCTCCATGCCATGTGATGTTCTTTGAATGGGAATTTACTTAGCAGCTGAACTTGATGTTAATTTTTGGGAAAAGCAAGAATTGAAGAATGAATCTTTAATTCAAATTTCCTGTGTTAAACTGTGAGGTATTTTTCGTTTGTTTGTTTTTTTTTTTTATATATATCTGTGTTTTTCGTTGTTTTTTCCCCCTCTTTGGAGTTCATTCGGACTTTAACTAAGTTAAAACCTGTCGTGGCGGACAGACATAATCTCGCTGCTGACCTTGAGCGGGATTTACACTCTGTGGTGAACTGGGGCAAGAAGTGGCTTGTCAACTTCAATTCCTCTAAGACCAAGCTGTTGTCTGTCAACCATTACAGGCAACCTCTTCTGCCTCCCATAAGCATGGACCAGATGATTCTCCCGGAGAGTAATAAACTACGCCTCCTCGGACTTACCCTGTCCTCAGACCTCAAATGGAAGCACTATATTGAATCCATAGCAAAATCTACTGCTAAGAAGATTGGGTCACTATGTCGATCCAGGATGTTTTTTCCACCTGAATCCATCCTGCATATATACAAGTCAACCATCCGTCCGTGCATGGAGTACTGCTGCCATTTATGGTCAGGTGCCCCTGCCGTTCTCCAAAGTGTTCTTGACAAGCTCCAAAGGAGAGTCTGTAATGTGATAGGTACTGATCTGGCGACTCGTCTGCAGCCACTTTCCCATCGTCGAAATGTAGCCTCCCTCTGTCTCTTCTATAAATACTTTCATGGCTTCTGCTCGGATGAGCTTAAGTCACTGATGCCTCCTCAACAGGTGTTTACCCGTGCAACCAGACTGGCAACTGGGTCCCACCCATTCAAGTCAGGTTAGCCAAACGCAGACGACAATTCTACTCCTGCAGCTTCCTCTCTCGCACTTCCCGCCTGTGGAATTCACTCCCGTATTCTTGCTTTCCTGACGGCTACAACCTCCAGAAATTTAAAAGCAAAGTTAATACTCACCTACTAACCACTGGACTCTAGCTCTCTCCCCTCCCCTGTATAATCTTCACGTTCTCTCCGCCCATGTATCTGTCATTGCACCTGCTTTCTCAGCTTTCTATTGTTCCTTTCTAACTAGCTTGTATTCCTCACTCTTTTCTAATTAATCTTTCTGCACATCAGTGGCGTTTCTGCCTTGCTCGGGGTGAAATGATTAAAAATCTACATATATATATATATATATATATATATATATATATATATATATATATATTAGTAGTAGTAGTAGTACAAACTAATGGGATAAGGGTCCACTTTTTGTAGTGATTTACTTTTGCGTTGCATTAAACTTTGTGTTTATTATAAATTGTTATTACCATATATATATATATATATATATATATATAACGGTACTACATGCAAGAAAAGATCTGGAAAATAATCCCAATGGATCTTTGTGATATTAATATAAATATTAAACATGATCCAACAGAGTGCTCGATTTAAATTTTATTTGCAGAGCAAATATTTATTTAATATGCAAATTCAATACTTTTCATTTGGAGTATGAACATTTCTACTGGCTCTCAAAAATCTGATTCATCTGCTCCAAATAATATATATATATATATATATATATATATATATATATATATATATATATACATATATATATATATACATATATATATATATATATATATATGCTGATTGCTACTGCTTATGTTTTGAAGAATATATTTTGAAGAAATTGGTCTGTATAGGAGAGGAGAGTGCATAAAGCTATAAAAGAATATGCAGACTAATAAAATAAGTTGGCACTATGATCACTTCTCGTGTAATTTCAATGCAGCCATATTTCCTATTATTTTCAATCTTTTCCTGTCTCTCTCTTCCTCTCTCTCTTTTTCCCTCTCTCTCTCACTCTTTCTCTCTCAATTATGTAAATCAGATATATTGATCAGCAAGCTATGTTTTTCATCATTTATGACCGGTATAGTACTATCTGAATAGCTGGTATATAAAAAGTAACATTATATATATATACGAAAATGTAAAAGAGACTCACATATGTTTTAGTCGAGAAATCTCTATTGTCTACCAATAAACATTTCAATAACAAAAGTACCAATTTATTAAATCAGTACAAATAGTTGTATGCAAATATTTTAAATTGAAAAATAGAAATAAGTAAAAGAAAACAGTTTTTGCATAAAATAGAAAGTTATATTAAATTTAGTGTTTCATTGATCTTTCCTCAATAAAAAAAATTAAAAAAAACAAGTTTATAAATTCAATTTTTCGGTTTGCTTCAGCTGGACTATTTATTTGATTTTTGATTCTATGGCGCAAAAATTTAATTTGAAACTTGAAATGATGGACAGAAATAGATATACTTGTTCGTGCTTAAGCATCGATTATTGAAGTCCCTTGAGTTATGCAAAAAATCTAGAGTGGTTCCTAAATATATATATTCCTTATCTGCAAATAGCTTTACAGAAAAATCGTCATCGATCATTTTTTTGCCTTCCATCAGCAAGGCTGATGCTAACCTCCAGGATATTAAATTATTCAGCATTTGCGGACTAATGTTTTCTGCTTATATGTAGTGGAAATATTATATCAGATGAATTGCCAGCTCTGCTGCTAGATTTGTTTAACTGCGCCTGGTTATACTGCTATGGATTTGGAGATGTTTTACAAAAGCCAAATAAGAATGTTCAATGCTATCGGTTCTGACCTGGCACCTCGGTTTCAGTCATTTCCATCCGCTGTAACTTAGATTTCTTGTCTTTTTCTATAAATATGTTCAGAACAATTATTTTCATGAGTTTAACTTTTTGCTATCTCGATATTACGAATTTAAATACAGTAATAGACTGACGGCTACTTCACACGATTTTACAGCTAATATTGCCTAGATCTAACCGTAGCTATTTTCTTCTTTAATACTTCTTGCTTATGGAATTCTCGTCCGGCTTCAAGTAGTTCATCTTGCTTTAATTAAAAAAAAAAAATTAACGCAATTAACAGTAGTAGGTAAATTCAATTATCACCCAGTTCATTCCCTCCTCGTTGATTTCGACAGAAGGAGAGAGTTATTCATTGTTTTTTTATTTACGATTAGGTTCCCTTCTGATGTTTTCTCATTTTTTCTCTCCCAGCAGATTCGTGCGTCTTACTCATCTTTTCGCCTTTCATGGGATTAACTGATTGAAAATATATAAATCTTTAACTTATGTATTTATAATTCATATACTTTTATTGTTCTATCTTCCTCTATTTTCATTTTTCTCATAGTCCTCTTCTATACAATCTCTTGCGGTTTAATTGATCTTTTGAGGTATAAATGATTATAATTAAATTATCATTCCATGATGCATTTAAAGAGACACATGTCATATCAAAACTAACGTTATATTACGCGACACAAATGCGATCCTACAATTTTTATTCTCTATCAGAAAAATTAGGTGCATCAAAGTGGTATCTTTTATTCTGAAAGAGAAAATTAAAATCAGTTTTGGCTTCCAATGTCAAAAATGAAGTATACAATTTTAAGGAGGTATGATAAAGTTGACTAAGAAAACTAAATCTTCATAGCTATCAGATGTCCTAAGATGCAATTAGACGCCAAACAAGTCTAACTATGATAAAAGATCAAGTGTCAAATCTGTGTTGTACCCTGTACATCCTAAAAAATGGTCGGTTCATTCTACTGCTTATGAAACTATATATCCCTCCTATCTAATTCTATTTTACAAGAAAAATCTGTTAATTTCACTTCAGTTCTACACTGCCTTGTAACTGAATTGGTTTCCACTCAGCAACCACTGTACCACAGACGAAACACAGCAAGCTTCTTTCTACCCTCTTTTTTTTTTCAATGGTATGAGTCCTGAAGAGCCACATTCTTTACCAGCTGTTAACTTTACAGTTGAAATCCGTCAAACCATGTACACAAGGATGAATCATCATCATTCTGTACGTATACCATAGCTACGTTACCCAGAATGTTCTCTCCCAATAACTACTGCTTTATGGAACTAACAACTGGTAGAATGTATTTCCCTCTCCTAAAATGTTACCCCCTTCAGGTCTAGGGTTAATCGTTATCTTTCCTTACGACTTGCACTTCTTGCTTTCTCTTACGCTTATGCAATACCACATAAGATCCCACTACTTTCAATGCCCCTTAGGTCTTTCATTGGGTCAATATTAATATAAAAATAGTTTCGTTTTTATACTACTGATATATATAGTGCAATACTATCAATGTTTTTATATTGTAATTCTGTGGATATCAACTCGGAATGTGAGACTGGAAAGCTGAATACGAATTCCAGTTGAATATGTGCATTCCTTTACGCGCAAATTATTTACTTACGCGCATTATTGCAAAATGGAATAGCAAACTACTGCCTGAAAATTTTCTTCACAGTCAGTCTTGTCTCTTTCGAGACATGATCGCCTCGGTGTGTATCACGTATAGTACTTAACTAAATTACTAACTAATATTATTAGTTGCATTATTTATATAAAGACTAAATTTCATTATATTCTTGTAATAGACAAGGCTCAAGAGACACTGCAGATATTTTGATGCAGTTTGCTACCGACGAAGAAGAAACAGCAATTATCTTTCGTCAATTTTGATTCAAGAACAATATAACAGAAGGCTATCTAACATGATGTGCGTTGTGGTGCAGTGGATATCGGCTCGGAACGAGAAATCGGGGAGCCGAGTTCGAATTCCAGTTGAATTCATTGCATTCACTTACGCAAATACCCTTAGGAAAGGTATTAATCCGTCTCTTCCACCCCAGTTATGGGTTAAAAAACAGGACAGATTAGGTTCTACAGCCTTGGCTAGTAAGCAGTCTACCGCAGAAAGCAATGGCAACTACTGAGGGATAACATTCTGCCCAGTCAGTCATGTCTCTTTCGAGACATGATCGCCCAAGCGTGTTTTACGTATGGCAATTAACTGACTGATCTAACATTTGTTCCATCGTCGAAATGGTTGAAGTTATAATCGTCGTCTTCCCAGTAGTATACAGAAGCCACGTCACGTCGGTAAGAAAAAGGCTTATGTACATATACCAAGTTAGTTGCCTTTTCCTGATGTTAATTATAAGTTTATTGTTTCTGTCCATTATCTCGAAAATCTTGTTGCTTAATTCATGGACTCCTCAGCCTCTTTCTATAGAAAATCATATCTGTTGCTTCAAGTCTCTTCTTCATTTTTGAAAATATTGTCCAGCATTCGCTGCAATACAGGAGAACATATATTACTCAGTCAGTTAAGTGCCATACGAGATACACGTTTGGGCGATCATGTCTCGAAAGAGACATGGCTGACTGGGCAGAAGAGTTTCCCACAGTAGTTTGCTAATTCTGCAGTAGAGTAGTTGCCATCCAAGGGTATAGAAGCCAGTCTGTTCTCTTATTTGACCTACAGCTGGAGTGAAGAGACAGCTTAATACCATTCCCAAGGCTATTTTTTTTTTTTTTTATAAGCGTTTCACCCCGAGCAAGGCATGTCACTGCCACTACTGTGCAGGGGGCTACGTAGAGTGGAGAAAGGCTGATTACATATAGGAAATAACAGAGGGTGGGTGATAGGCGGGTGAGGATACCGAGAATGAGGGTTGGGTAGATGAGAGTGTTGTGAGAATAGTTGGGAGTTAGTGTGATAGGAGGTGTCTATTGACCCTACATTTAAACACCTGGAGATTGTAACTGTCGGGAAAGCAGACTTGTGGAAGGGAGTTCCACAGGCGGGAAGCGCGAGAAAAGAAGCTGTTGGAGTAGAATTTACGGTTACATCTTATTTGTTTAACTGTAAAAGGGTGGGACCTAGTTGCTAATCTAGTATCTCGTGTAAATTCGTGCTTAGGCGGCACCAGTGATCTAAGCTCATCGGAGCAGAAGCCATGAAAGTACTTGTAGAAGAGGCACAGGGAAGCTACATCACGCCGGTGTGAGAGCGGCTGCAGCCGGTCTGCCAAGTCAGTATCAACCACGTTACAGATCCTCCTTTGTATTTTGTCAAGAAGCCCAAGGAGAGCAGCAGGGGCACCCGACCAGATATGGCAGCAATATTCAATACACGGGTGGATGGTAGATTTGTATATGTGCAGAATAGTTTCAGGTGGGAAAAATTTCCGGGCCCTGCACAGGGAGCCCACTTTCATAGCAGCAGATTTGGCAATGGATTCAATATTCGTGTAACATTTATCAGTCCTCTAGCAAAAAGTAGTTAAGCTTTGAAAGCACATTATAAGGATATGATTGGTTGATATTTAACAAAAGGAAAGTGACATAATATTATTATATTACATGTCGGATGTGACTCCAATATATTTGATCCAGAGTAAAAGAAATGCGATGTATCCAAATGATTAAAAACTCTCGAGACGTCTTTGTTATCCATTTTAGATTTAGTCACTATATTGAAATAGATTATGTTAAATGGCTTTTATATATCAGTTAATTGGGCTGAATACATACAAGCATAACATAATGTCACTTGAAAATGTTGGTTTTACAAGATTTATTCATATTACTTCAGTCAAACCTCGGCATTTTTTCAAAAATACTCCGCCAGCACTGTACGCTGGGAATCATCACCCAAGATCATTATACTCTTTGATTTATCGACCAGAAAGCAATTAAAATCCGAGTCCTATCATCGTCCACATAATAAGTAATTTTTGCGTAAAGCTTTCAATTAGAAAATTTGACAAATGTATCAAATATATATTTATATATATATATGAAAGAAAGATAACTATTTCCTAATCGGGGCGGGGATATATTTAAAATCAAAATAATATAATTTTAATCAGTAATTGTGCGAACATTCCATGAAAATAATTATAATTGAAATTCCAAAAAAATAAACAAAGAAAAAACAATTATCAATGTCCGGTATGACATACCTGATATTTACACAAAAAAATTACAAGAATCCTAAAAATTTTATATACAATTTCATTTATGTCAAACTATATAGTATATGAACTCTTTAAATGTTTAAATTCTATGCAACCATTTCCGAACATGCCTTTTCTGACATTACTCGTGATCGAGAAACTGGCATTCCAACTGTTAAAAAAATATATATTCCACTGCAACGCTTCTATTTAAAACATTGTACAATTTAAGCTTTTAGATTGAGTTGTTCTCGCAATGCCAGTTCGTACGGCGTAGAATTGTTCTACAGATTACAAAGAATGGATTTGTCCTTGAGAAACTACTCATCATTTAGCCTGCTACAAGTGTGATTGGAGAGAGTTAGTGATTATTTGGAAATTAAATCAATATCTACCGTTGGCGATCTGATAATTTCATATATTTATCGTAAAGCCATATTCCTATAATTTGGAGCATGTGTCATGTGATAAATATTTGAGGAAACTTCTTATTGATTTGTCAACCTCTTGAACGGTTAATAGTCAATTAGGGAACATAGCTTTCGAGCAGTTAGGTGCGCGGCAATGGTTCTGCTCCCAAAATTTGATGGAGAAGTCATACGTGTTCTTGTTACATTTGTAAAAATATACACCAATGAATCTGAAATCAGTTTTCTTTTGCAAGCCAAAACAAAATCCAAAGACCGCCTTATTCCCCAGGCAGAACTGTCGATCGGATTTAGGATAAAAGATTAAAGTTTTGACAAAATCATGAACGAAAAGAAGACAGAAAGAAGTCCTTGAATGTTATGTTCACATTTATGATTCGTTTTGTTTTTTAATTAAAATTTAATTTCTCAGTTGACAGTTGCATTCGAGTTAAAGTTGTATATTTTACTGCTCAACTTGACCCCACTCAGTATGGAGTTTTAAAATGATTAATAATATTTCTTCATTTTTAAATACGATGCAACATTTTTAGATTTTTTTAATATAAAAGGGCCTTTCCTAAGCGTGTGAATGATATTAAAGGTGAAAGATCCGGTCGTGCAGATTGATACTGAGAAATCTATGCACCGAAGGATTAATCAACCATGTGAAGGGTAACAGACAAGAATCATATACAAAATCCAAAAGAGAAAAACGAAATTTATTGGCCCTATACGAAAGGAAGAGGTTTAGGAAAATATTATTCTCAAAGGTTATATTGAGGGCGAGAGTTGTAGGATAAGCTTGATGAGCTTGTATAAATGGAGAGTGCAGTAAGAAGTAGGGGCTTGGCAGGGGAAGAAATGATGCTATGGTTCACAGAAAAATTGTGGAGGACTATGATCTCCTACACTCTTGATTTAAGCATCACCTGGTAGAAGTATTTTTATACTTTTGGCGTGTTTTAAATTAGGGAATTTCTTTTACACATAATGCCATTATTTATTTAAATACCAGATTTTCTTGTTAAACATTGGATTTATTTGATTTAAAATTAACAGTGAAAGCTGTTGGAATATAACACGATCCCGGAATGCATCCAGTCAACCTCCCTGACCTTTGTCCGATTCTGCCCACGCTGTGTTGTTGATCTCAGATTAGCCAAAACAAAACCGCTTATTACCACTTAATGAGGGTAGACCAGGCTTGCAAGGGATTGGTATATTATAAAAACAAATTCAATAACGCAACGACACGGTGTATATTTGTATATGAGCTGTGATACAGCGAAACAGATCTGTCTGCGGATGACTATATATATATATATATATATATATATATATATCGAATAATTACAAGATTACAAGAAAGGCAAAATACGATACGCAAAAGAAATATAACTTGGTTAGTATTCAGTAGAATAATCGTGTTATATTATTGTATACGTTATGGTCAGTTGGTTGAATTTGGCAATAACTGTTTTAGATCATTTCCCCCTTATTTTTAGCAGCGAGTGAGTTTTTCAGACCGACTGTAAATCCCCAACCACCTCTCTCACGGCATGGGAGCAGACTCACATCATCTCGACTTGCATTTTGATTTTGTTAAATAGCACCCCGACCGGTGGGGAAAGAAGGTGTAAGGTTTTCATTTCCCTCACTCTGTAACTCTTACCATCTCGAAATGAAAACAATCACATTTATCCATTTGACTTCACACCCTCCCTTATTGTCTCCCTGCTCTTATCAAATGCCCCGGTAACACAGTACACAGGAAACTGTAAAGACCTCATTCTGAACTAGTGTCACCTATCGTCAAAACACATTGACATATATTTTGTCTGGAATCCGTTTGATGAATTCCCTTAAAATAGTTATGTACTCAGTAAAATTAGCATCAGTATTTTACACCCGTTAACATTTCGGCTACTCTTCTCGACAAAATTAATTGTTTTCTCCAAGATTTCAGAAATATTTTCTGATCTTGAAAATCACTTAAAGTTAATACCAGCCATCTGAAAATAGGGCTACAAGAAAATATTTCACTGAATATTTCTTTTGAAGAAAAAGTGGTTATTCTGAAAAAAGTTTTACCGACAAAAGCTCTTTATTGAATACTCTTTGGAGATATAGGAATCTAGCAAAGAGCAAACAAAGATTGTGTCAGACATGCTGGAATCATCAACAACGAATGTGAAAAATTCAGACTAAACGGACTGACATCGGTTAAGTTCAATGTGTTATTTTTATTCAAGGATATGGCAAAAAGATGCCAAAATACGTGCGAAGATTACAACAAAATTTAAATTGAATAATAATCTTACACTACAGGAAATATAATGTCAGAGAATCCTAAATTTGAGATGCAATGCCGAAGAAATACAGCACGTGACCCACCCATTTGTGTATCAGTATTACTTCTCACACCACTTCTTGTTAACTTTATCTATAAATATATGTTTTGTTCAATTCAAACGTCATGTTAGCGGATGCCAATATTTGAGTGAAAGTTCCGTTTATTTATTAAACAGTAAATTTATTCATTTAAGCCTATATAAGCTTCACTGTTTTAGACGTCTTCTGAAGAAAAATATGAGGTCTGCATCAGAATTTGAACCTGCGTCAATTTTGGTAGGAGAAACTGTTGTTAGATCCGATGTTCTCCAGAATGAGTCAGCCTTGTAATAGGTCGCCGATCAAGCCAAGCTGAATTGTGCTTTATAAAAGCAACTCCTTTCTAGCTTCTAGAAAGTTAATATCTGCTCAGATTAGTATCTGAAGTATAAAAAAAGCAACATTTAAAGAAGCAACTTATTTTCGTTTAATATATATATATATATATATATATATATATATATATTAATTTTAAATATCATTTTAGCTGATACCCATATAGGCTTAATAGATATAAAAGCCATTACTTTTTCACACACACACACACACACACACACACACACACACACACACACACACACACACACACATATATATATATATATATATATATAGTTTCTGGAGGAACACGTTATGGTGTCTTCACTCATCGAGGCTGTGTTATTTCGTTTTGTCTGGAAAAATACAGATCTAAATGGGTGATGATAGCATAGCGGTATTCACACCAAACTTTGAAGTCGCCATGAACCTGCTCAGTTAAAGTGTCAATGTGTTTTTTGCAATAATACTATTAACGCTCTATTTTCTCTCCGACATCTAGGCATTTACGATAAAAATATAATTGCAAAAATACCTGTTATCAGTAAAACTACTGAAAAGACAACATACTTGGTGAAAAAATAACACAACACAACTCAACACAATATATATATATATATATATATATATGTGTGTGTGTGTGTGTGTGTGTGTGTGTGTGTGTGTGTGTGTGTGTGTGTTTTCGCAAAAGTTTGACGTTATTTTGTAATCTAATAACATAGGCAATTCTCGTTCAAATGATCTCAAAGTTTAACAGAATGTAATAATCCAAGTTGACTGTTGGACTTAACTAAATGATTGTCTAATAGGAAGATGAAAAGCGCGTGTCAGTAATAATGACGATGTGGCCATCACGTTCACCTGTCTTGTCACATTGAATGTACAGGTCGACGCCCCCTCTCTTCCTACAAGCCCAGAGGAACTTAAACAAAAAAATCTCAGAGGCGCTAGAGTATTTTACGCAAGAGAACGTACGGATCTGTCTCTTGCAAAGAGAGAGTTAGGTACATGCGTTCCAGACAAGGAACGTCACTGGGAGAAGGCTCATTCATCGTGATAAGAGTATATACAACGCATGCTAGGTGATGATGAAGCGTTACTTGTTTGTTTTAGGTTTTGAATGCTACAAGATAGTAATTAGCTCATTGATCTACTGGATCTAGTTCAGATGAGAGATCAGCTGTCGGTCTCTGATCATGTAGATTTTTTATTGTTAACCGTTGTATCATCTGAAGATGTAAAGCGGATCGTTATGAGTAGAGTATCCTATCAGAAAATATTTCACTGTACAGATCATACGTAGAGCTATATAACAATTTGTAGGATATATTGAATAACGAAAATGCATTGACCTTTGGAAAAATAGTAAACTGAGTTTAATTTTACTTTTAGGATGAAAGTAAAAAGACAAGTTTCCACGAATGTAAGTTGTCCTCCCCCTTTTCCCTAAAATTACAGTTAATGGAATTCAAGGAATGATTCGCCATTCTTGTAAGGTAACATGCCTCAAGAGCGTTAGCCAATAGAGTTGTGTCAATATGGCGCCTCTTAATGCAAAACGGAACAAAGTAAATAACTCATCTTCGGAATTTCTAAAAGAGTCCAGTGAACAAATCGTAACCTTCAATATCAAACATAAAATTCAAATTAGACAAGAATTTATGCAAATACAATCGGGCTTGTAAATAGAATTTATTAAATCAACGATTTTGTATTGAAATGAATCGATTGAGAGAGAAGAACTGAACAAACCGTTGAATTAGCATTATAAAATAACAAGAAATATGAAAAAAGATAAAAAATTAAAATAACGGGAAAGAAAATGGAAAAGATGTATAATAGAAATGAACAAAACAAAAATATTTAAGAAAAAATACATTTAAATTTTATTCATCTCCAAATTTAATTATGTATTTTTCCTTAATAATAATTATTATTAGCATCTTCACACCAGGACTAGCTGGTGATTACCGTCGGCGATCGAGTGAAAGTAGGTCTCGCTAAATCACTAGAATACCCATCGATCTCATCATCGGACAAAGAGAACATTTTAGTTCCTTACTCCCTTCATTCGTCTCCGGCTAGTGTGTTTGTAATACTTTCCAGTACACCAGTTTTCATGAGCACTACTCGTTTTCATTTTTGTGGCAAGATCTTCTAAAATACCGAATGAATAATTCTAAATTTATATCACCCCGAAATGCTAACTGTAGTAGTTAAAATAATCTTCTAAATGCTGAGCAATATATTAATAAATAGCAATTTTATTTAGGGACAAAGACAAATTTATTAAACATCTATGTAAAATCAGCCCTCCTATACTACAGCGAATGCTCTTCACAGTTGAAGAAGAGATGTGAGGCAACTGAAAAGGAGTTCTACAGAAAGATGTTGAGAATACCGGGAAATGAACATGTAAGCAATGATGAAGATTTAAAGGAACACGGGAACAAAAACGACGCTTATATTTAGAATTATAATGAGATAGTTGTAATAATTTAAGTACATTATGAGGAAAGGGAACTCGGCGTGTTTAGTACTCACCGGGCACTATTAAAAACGAGCCGGACAGAGAAAAACCGCTGGTAAACTAAATCACGTGCTTGTGTAAATGGATGAAAGAACAGGGAGTAGGATGATTGCAAAAAAGAAATGTATTAATAAGTGCTACATAGAACCATGATCGGCCATGTCCTGAAGGGTTACGACACATAGAGAAATAAAATGAAGAAAATGAGGCGACGATTTATATATTTGTTTCCTTTTCGTTTTGCAATGGCAAATATCTCAACGCTTTCGATTTCTGTTCTATCGGTCCAACTCTTTCCATTCCAGTTTGAAGATCCTCTAGGATCTAAGTTACCGCTGTTTTATAACAGGTATTATTTTCTTTATGTTGAATGGATTTGGTTCATGAACAGAGTAGTTTGGCCATATGTGATATTTAGAAACATTTCTTGAGAATATTTCCAATGATGACTCAAAGGTTTATTCTCATACATGCATCACTGTCATGAGTACGGTAACTCATAAATCCTAAAGATATCACATGTACTGCAGTATTACCAGTAGTAAAGCATCTAGTATAAAATAGATTGATGAAATCCGTCATTCTTAAGGCTGCTTTTGAATTTAGAGTTTATTTCTGTTAAACGCTCATCCTACTCTATTATTTAATCCATACCTGCAGGAAGTTTGCATCATGCTTTTCCTAAGGAAAACAGAATAACAATGAAAAGAACAGATTCGGTTAGAATTTGAACTCGGCACGCTGACTTCATTTTCTGTGCCGATAACAGTTATATTACATTGCACATCTATTTGATTACACAAATTTAGCTTTTTGGTCAATTTCAAGTGGTGATTTTCTAACCGCAGCTTAAACGTGGTATGAGGCCGAAATTATTTGGCACCCAATGAGGATCGATCTCACTACGGAAATATAATGATTACTAACAACACAAGCTGTCTAAACATTTCCTCACGTCAAAGTGGATCACCATTCGTACCCAGTTAAGTATATTTATTTATTTATTTATATATTTATTTACTTTTTTGCTGGAGAATTACCGAATTATATTGGTATTTCCGCAGATCAATTTAAACAACGTTACTACACTCATAATTACAACTTTTCTAACCCCAATCTAAGATTTCAAACATCACTTTCTCGAAGATTTTGGGAAATAAAAAAGAGTGACTAAACCCATAGTAAACTGGAAACTGATAGGGTCAGCCCGCACCCACAAACGTTTGTCCCTTTCTTTACTCTCTCTGCAAATGTCTCTGTTAATTCATTTAAAAATTGTTCTCTTAAATATCTGCGGAATAACTTTTATTGCTTTTCGTTTTTGATATATCCATTGTAATATTTAACATATAATCAACTCTAATTTGTGGCTTCCTTAATCAGCCTCGAATAATTGTCTGAGTATACTAATGATTACTTTCGCTTCAACTATTCAATCCTGATTAGCCATTTTTCCTCTCAGTCGCTTAGATCCAACAGATAATTTTTGAAGTGTATTGTCATATCTTTTATCCTCGTTTGATCCAGCACTTTCAGTTCTTTTTGGTCAAGTTTAGGAAGACCATCGAATTTCTTAACATGATCATTCTACATGTTTTTAAAATAAAAACAAAAGTTTATGTTATGCAACCGCGCTTTCAAAGATTTTCTCATTCGCATATAATTTTTCACGTTTTCATTCATGTCGTGAGTTAATAGGATTTGCTTCAAATATTCCAATAAAACTGTCAATTTTTTTTCGACACTACCTAGTGCCACATGGATATAACAGAACATTCAGTCAGCTAAGTTTCATACGTGATACAAGCTTGGGCGATTATTTCTCAAAGTAGACATGACTGAGTGGGCAAAATATTTTCCCACGATAAGTTGCTTTTACATTCCTCTGTATACTGGATGCTAACCAAGGCTATTAAACCCAATCTGTTCAGCTGTTTAATCCATAGCTGAAAAAAGAATCGACGGATTTATACATTTCTCAAGGGCATTTGAACGTATGAAAAAGGAACGAATTCAACAAGAATTCCATCCCCTGCTCACCTGAAAACAAACATCATCAAACCGAGATAAAATTTCGGCCTAGTCAGTTGTGCTCAGTCTTCTCTCCCTTCCATTTATGATGTAGAAAGAAGCCTAAACTGGACGGCAGTCATTTTAAGTGTCATAAAGAGTATTGAGCAAATTAAATGATAACTCTGGACTTTGATCATCTTAACTTTTTATTCACCTTGGCACGCCGTTGGCTAGTTTTGATCAGTCTGTAGGACAAGTTTCCTCCTACAATAAGTTTTCGGTACATGGAAATGTGTTATGTGTTAGAGACTACCAAAGCATCTGGGGAGATTGTATTTTATAACTGCCTGAGTTACAAGATGATTGCCACGTTTGAAAATCGCATTACATATTTTCCCTTTCGGTTCCCAAGACCTCATAGAAATTTCTTCTTCATCTATGTATCGTTTCAATCAGGATGTGGGGGATCACGGCTCTCTACAACTTCCTATCATTTATTTCTCTTAGTAAAATCTATTATCTTTCTACCGCTCTTAAACCATTTTCTATCAACACCTGTAGGTTATACACAACTTTCCACTCTTTCTTTTACCTGAATTATAACCTGTGAGTGTCGAATTTTTCAAGCCCGTTTTTATCATTGTGTGCTTTAGGAAATTTTAAACTTCTCCTTCATATTCTAGATATAGTGTATTTTTCTTTCTATCTTCCTTAAGGTATCGTTACTCACATGCTCAGCATCCTTCCATAGTATAACTTTTTTGTTACTTAAAAAATCTTTTTCTGTGGGTAGACTTGCCAACATTTAATTTTATATAGAAGGACTGATGCCCATCGTCGGGTTGTAATGTGAAGCAAGCTAGTTTTGCTAGAACAATTAAGGCTGAATAGCTTAGAAAATCACCATACAGGAGGGCTGATATTTCATGGCAGATCATCACCCTTTTCTTTGTTTTTAAGAAAATGTCTACGTTCCTTAAACTTTGTTTAACTTTTGAATGACATGATTACAATTAGTCTTCGGATTTTGGTGTCACATAAGTAGTATTATATTAAAACATATATGTTTTAATGTTCGTATTTGTTTGATCTTAGTGTCTGTAATGAGCAGTTTGCATCCTAGCAGTCTACAAATAATGACTAAAAGAATCATCTGTTGAGTCATGGCACCTTATAACTGAACTAATTAGTACGGCGTAATTCTGTACGATTGAGACGTCTAGTGGTGGTTAAACTACCTGAAGTCGCAATATCTTGGGAGAGTGATTTCTCTTTTACAGTGTGTTACCTAAACAACATTATAGGTAGAATATTAGCAAATTTATTCAGTCAGTTTATTAACGAGATGTTACTTATTGCACAACGACAGGAATGCGCTAATTGACAGAAAAATTAAACAGTGGCTGAAAACTAAATTCAGATTTGACCGAAAGTATTTACGTGCAGAAGACATAACTTTGTTTCCAACTTCGCCTATGAAATTAGTGATAAAAATATATAGCGAAGTCTTTTTATGTAAGGATCCGTGTATACATAGAACCAAGAGCATATGTAAAAAGAAAAATTATGCATATTTACATTTTGCTATGATTTTAACTTTATAACATCGCTACTCTTTAAAAAATAAAGTACACCAAATATTTGCGATAAAACCACAGTGAACGATCTTATGAATAAGAGATAATTAGAAAGATTAAATTTCTGTTTTATGATAATTTGTGTGTGTTTATGAAAGAGGGAACGACAAAGAAAGGGTGTCAGGAGTGGTGAGTGTCTATAATTTGAGCTGATATACAGATACGTTTGAATGTATGTGCGCTAAATTTTGTTTATACGAACTTATGAGCCTATGTGTTCATGTTAGTGAAGATTAGCTTATATTTCACTGTCTTTATGTCTTCTATGTGCCTATATAATTTCGAGTGCTTGTGTAAATGTTAGTTTGAATAAAACCCAAATAACATATAAACTTTATTTCACGTTTGTTTCGTAAATCACAAATCATAACAAATATTTTTCAAATTCCGTTCTGGTATGAACCAAATGTCAAATGTCTAGCTAATCATAGTCTGTTGTTTTCAACTGGAGGTTTTATTTTTGTTCATTTTTTTGAAATTTCTACCTTATTCTAATGAGATATTTCTCTGAAAATCATACGAGGGTAACTGATATTTTTGCTTCTTATAAATGTTTCTTTTTCGTAAACTATACACAATACCGTGAACTAAAAAATAATTAATAATTTAATTTATCTCTGAACCTATTTATGTTATTAGCTATCAAAAAGAGTGTTCAAACCTCCTATCAAATACTGTACTACAGTTTTTATCCTTTCAGAGATTGTCTATTCTTTTAACAGAGTAGCAAAATAATCAGCTGAATATTATGATATATTCATTTCTTATATAGGCGCTTCGACATGAGATAGTAGATAACGAGCCAGAATAATCTAGACGTAGGAGCAAACTTCCTGCACAAGGATAGAAAATAAACGTATGCTGAAATAGAAAGAAGCTAATAACAGACGGTAAATGTTTTCGCTTGACACGCATGCGTTGATAACCTAATCAGTGGCAGTACTCGCTTTTCAGCTTTTGGGCATGGAAATATACGTTCTATAAATCTGAAGAGCCTATTTATTTTTATTTTTACTTCGGACCATGATAGGGACAGAACGCTAAAACTATCGTTACCTGTAATAGAAACACATGGCGTAAACGATACACCGCACTAACTATTTAATTCAGGAACAGCGTAAGATGAACTTTTACCCTTTTCGCAGAAATTTTATCGTTTTTACAGATACACTATTAACAGGTCCTGGGTATGGCGGTGAACTGCATCCGGCAGCAAGGCCTCTGATTAGGAGGTTGTGAGGAGCATGAAAACACCTTTTAATTGCTGTTGTTCCCAGGTTCACTCTGACCCGGATGATAGAACCTGTTAGGGTCCCAGCTATGGGCAAATAGTTAAACCCCAATGTGGGGTCAAAACACTGAAAGAATAAAGACTTTTATAGAAATATATACATAAAAATTGACTTGTACTTATACCTGTGGTTTATTGACTATGCAAAGGCTTTTGTACGCCACAAAGAATTGATGGAGATGCGCGGCAGCCTAGACATATTTGGGAAAGACTTAAGAGTAATCAAGAATCTTTACTGGCAGCACAAGGATGTGTCTTTTCACTGGATCTGTTTCACTTGTACGGCGAGAATATTTTGAGGACACTAGAAGTTATGCCTGGATTTGTCATCGGAGGCCATAATTTAAAAAACCGAAGGTACGCAGATGATATAGTGCTGATAGTAGATGCAGAAAACAAACTACAAGACTCCCTATAGAAGGTAACTGAAGAGAGTGAGAAGAAAAAAGTACAAATAAACTACAAGAAAACTGAATGCATGTTCATTAGCAAAAGAGGGGTGCCCAATATGCCAAATACAGGTCGGAGATACTAGAATTAAGCAGGTCCAAAAATATAAATACCTAGGAAGTGTTATAACAGAAGATGGAAAGTACGACACAGAGATCCGAAGGCGAATTGGCATGGCGAAGGAAGCAGTCTAGAAGTTGAGTAAAGTATTAAGAAAAAGGAAAATTATGCTAGAAACAAAGAATAGGGTACTGGATTGCTATTTGATGTCAGTTCTTCAATATGGCAGTGAATGCTGGACAATATCATCAAAGCTGAAGGAAAAACTTAAAGCAACTGAAAGGTGGTTCTACAGAAGGATGCTGCGAATATCATGGGTATTAAGAAAAAGGAAAATTATGCTAGAAAAATATATGTTTTTGAAGGAAAGAATTATTACCAGCAATACATTTTTATACAAAACTAGACCTTCAGTTTTCTAAAATAAAAAATAACAAAAATGAATAATATTTTAAATCAACCTTCTCACTATAACCAAACATTAAAAAATAACTTAAACTCCCACGTTTTTGGGATTAAATATGTTAAAGAAAACTCAAACTCAAACTCAACACATTTAACATTCCTGGAATTTCCATTTTTTTTCAGGAATATTCTGCAAAATTTTTATTTCTATTAGAATAAATTTTGTTTCGCTTCTCTGTTTAATTTCTCAAACCATTCAACGCGTCATATTTTTTTTTGTTTATTCATAGCTACGTTTTGTCAGTATCAAGCGAAAGTCCCCTGACCTAGAAACAACAAGAATAAATAAAGGTGTCTTCTTATCGGATTTATTCAACATTTCCAACTAGATCATCTTAATGGATTTGGAAAGCACGACGATTAACAATATAAGATATACAACTTACTTGCTTTTGATGGTTAAACAGAAATAAAATTACAAAAACACATATAAAGGGTTGCAAATGAAAGCTGAAGAAAAGGGTTAACGATGAATTTTAAGAAGATAGAATGTGATGTAATGAATAGGTAATGAATGTCTATACAACTTGGTTTCCCTTCACTGGAATCTGATTGGCTGGTGTCAGCCATATATATAGACTAAGGAGATATCTTCCACTAGAGATCTACCACGAGAGGTCTATTGGTCTAACACTAGAGAGCTACCATTAGAGGTCTACAGGTTTTCGACTAGAGATCTACGACAATTGATCTACGTTTATTGACTACGCCTATGTTTCAGGATACTGAATACGACAAGTACCGTCTATTACGTCTACGTACTAAAAGTTTCTATACGGTTACATTTGCCTAAACCATTTAACTACTTCGAATGATATATATATATATATATATATATATATATATATATATATATATATATATATCCCTGTCCGGGACATATAAGGATGTATGGGATATATAGCACACGATGCGAGGTGTGAATTGCAGATATAAAAAAAACACGTCCCAAATCCTAATTACAGGTGAATTGTTTTAGCAGAAGATGGGGAATGTTTTGCAGAATTTCTTTAGCGTATTAATGATTTCTAAAAGTACTAAAAAAGCATTATAACTGTGGAACTATTATAAAGTGCTGGAGAATTCGCCCACATAGAAAGAGGAGAGTGAGGTAAGCAATATGTTGTAATACAGAAGCATGCTGATTACAACAATGATAGGAAATGTGAGAGACGAGGTGGTCCTCACGGAAATTGAAAAGAAAAGGCACTTATATAAGAATCAGAAAGTAGCAGTTGAAATTTCACAAACCTAGAAACAACAAGAATAAATCATGAACGTGTCTTCTTATCGGATTTATTCAACATTTGCAACCAGATCATCCTAAAGGAGTTGAAGAGCACAACCATTAACAACATAAATTACTTGCTGTCGATGGTTAAACAGAAATAAAATTACACTCATATAAAGTGTAGTAAATGAAAGCTGAAGAACAGGGTTGACGATCAATTTTAAGAAGATTGAATTTGATGTAATGAATATGTAATGAATATTTATACACCTTGTTTCCCCTCACTGTCAGCCATAAATATAGACTAAAGAGATATCTCACACTAGAGATCTGTCACGAGATGTCTATTAGTCTACCGCTAGAGATCTACCACTAGAGATCCACAGATCTTTGACTAGAGATCTACGCAATTGAGCTGCGTCTATTGACTACGCCTACGACTCAGGATACTGCATACGACGAGTACCGTCTATTACATCTACCTACTAGATTGATCTACGTTGTTCCATTTGCCTAAACCATTTAACTACCACGAATGATATATTTATATCTTCCCGGGACATATCAGAATGTATGGGATTGATGGCACAAGATGCGAGCTGTGAATTCAAGATGTCAAAATAAAAACACGGCTCAAAACTTAAATGCCCGTGAAGTGTTTTAACAGATGATGGGGAAAGTTTTGCAGAAATTCTTTGGCGCCCCAATGGTTTCTAATAGAATTAAACAAAGCACTACAAATGCCGATCTATTATAGAATGCTGGACAATTCGCTCACATATAAAAGGGAAATTGCAACAAGTATGGGAAACGTTTGCGATGAGGTGGTCTTCACAGAAATTGAAATTTAAGGCACACATATAATTAGAATCATAAAGAAACATTTCCCAATCAAATAATGAAGAACAAGGGCTTGGGTAATTCGAAACATAGAGAACATATCAAAGGCTGAAGGGACTGAGGAAAACAGAAGTAGTCTACTTTTACATGTTGTTTAAGTCGATCACAGAAACGGAAAAACTAAAAAAAATGTTAAAATACAGGTACTGCTAACGGTAAATTTTCGTTGTAAGTCCAGACGCTTTTCCCTTTCAAATTTATCCAATATAGCATTATCTCTATGCAAATATATATGCTGAACTCAAATCAACGGTTAGTTATTGAATAAACTTACCTGTTTTATATAAATGTCAATAAAAAACGAGGTACTGATCTGGCGACTCGACTGCAGCCACTTTCCCATCGTCGAAATGTGGCCTCCCTCTGTCTCTTCTATAAATATTTTCATGGCTTCTGCTCGGATGAGCTTAAGTCACTGATGCCTTCTCAACAGGTGTTTACCCGTGCAACCAGACTGGCAACTGGGTCCCACCCATTCACAGTCAGGTTAGCCAAATGCAGACGACAATTCTACTCCTGCAGCTTCCTCTCTCGCACTTCCCGCCTGTGGAACTCACTCCCGTATTCTTGCTTTCCTGACGGCTACAACCTACAGAAATTTAAATGCAAAGTCAATACTCATCTACTAACCACTGGCCTCTAGCTCTCTCCCCTCCCCTGTATAACCTTCCCTTTCTCTCCACCTATGTATCTGTTATTGCACCTTCTTTCTCAGCTTTCTATTGTTCCTTTCTAACTAGCTTGTACACCTCACTCTTTTCTAATTAATCTTTTTACATTTATGTAACCCCCTGCACATCAGTGGCGTTTTCGCCTTGCTCGGGGTGAAATGATTAAAAAAAAAACAAAAAAAAACTATATCTTGCACTTTTTCTCTCCAGTAACTCTCACTAAGTTATGTAATTAACTGCAGAATGTCGTACTGCGTATGGAACGAATTTTGGCAGATTTTTGTCGATTTTTCTTAATTTACTGATACTTCCACCGATGTACTTCAGGTAATGAAAGTAATGCGCCATTGTATTTCTACGCTTATTACTTTCCTGACAGGAAGTACATCGCTGGAAGTTTCAGTAAAGGAAGAAAATCTACAGAACATTGCTGCATACGTAGAACGTCATTCCGCAGTTAATTACATACACTCTTGAAAGTTACGGGAGAGAAAATGTGCGAGATATAGTTCGTTTTTTTCTTCAATAACTAATTGTTGATTTGATTTCAGCATATATATTTGCACAGAAATAATGCTATTTTGGATAAATTTGAAGGGGGAAAAGTCGTCGGCACGGCACCTAAACCGAACATTTACCCTGCTAACGATTAGAAAGTTGTTGCCTGATCCTGATTAATATCTTGCTCGAAAAGGCGAAGCAACAAACGAAAATACAGCCTTGGAAAGATTCCCTTCAAAAAGCGGGGTTTTATGTGCTAATAAGGCAATAAATAAACCATCTTTAGTACCTGATATTCTTAAACATCATACAATAATCATCGGTATTTCTGTTGAAGTTGAAGTAAAATTATAAAAAGTGGAAGAAATCAGTTAAGGAAACACAGAATGTTGATGGTATAATTCTTTTTGAATAAAAAACTTAATTACCTACTTGAAAATATTGGCACCCCAAATATATAGATATAATTATGTGTGTGTGTGTGTGTGTGTGTGTGTGTGTGTGTGTGTGTGTGTGTAATGTTAAATTGTGATCATTTTTAGAGCCAAGGTTTTCGTTTTTTCAGTGGTTTTACTGATAAAATATTTTTGATAGCAGTTTTTATTGTAAAGTGCTCAATATCAAACTTGCAATAAAGCACAACTGTTTTGTCATTTTAACTAAGCAGGTTCATGCCGACTTCAAAATTTCGTTACGACACACTTATGATGCTATCTATCGTCAAATCTTATATATATATATATATATATATATATATATATATATATATATATACGAAAAGTAATACATTTCGAAATTTAATATCGTTGAATGATCATTTCAGCGAGAAAATTCTCGCTTCATCAACACCAATCGAAAACAAAAATTATAATATTTCCTTATCTCTCTCAGTATATATATTCACAACTATATATGTTTCTCTCTCTCTCTCGCTCTCTCACTCTCTCTCTATATATATTACAGAGAGATGCGTGTGTGTGTATTTGCCTGTCTGTTAGGGTGAAAATCAAAAACGTAAATTAAATTATTACGGTGTCAGAACTCACCAAAAATCCATTATAGCTTCGACATAATGTGACTGTCAAATGCATACAATTGAAGTACGGTACAGTTATCCTGAGAGTTGTGAACGGTGTCTACTTTATTTCCTCTTCAGATAAGGAGAATGCCGTCTGGCTCTACCCACATACAGTACAAATCATGCGGTAATCTCCACAAAACTTAAATTATTTAAAATATGAATATTTTCATTTTATTTTTACTTTTTTTATATTTTCACACATAATAATTGGAACATATTGTGAAAATGTTTGTTAATTGATATAAGAGTGTTTACCTAACACAGATACATCTTCTTCAATATGCCCTGTTCCTTTAGGACGTAGGCGATCATGGCTTTTCACGTTTCCCTATCCCTGGTGGCTCTGAGCACGCCTTCTCCTGTTACAACATGCAACCCTCGCTCCGTTGTCTACCTGACTAGGTCCTTCAAATATATTATTCTTTGCTTTCCCCTGTCTCTTTTTCCTTCTATCTGGCCTGTTAGTATCACGTTCTCCAAGCCGTCTTTCCTCATTGCATGTCCCAGGAACGTCAATTGTCTCTTCCTGAGGCTCAGTATCATTTACTTTTTGTTTCCATAATTTCTAACACCTCATCATTGCTCACATGCTCGATCCATGATATTCGCAGCATCTTTCTGTAGAACTACATTTCAATTGCTTCAAGATTTTTCTTCATCTTTGATGATATTGTCCAGCATTCACTGCCATATTGAAGGACGGACAGCACGTCGCAACCCAGTTCTCTCTTCCTTGTTTCTAGCAAAATTGTCCTGTTTCTTAATATTTAATCAACTTCTGGAATGCTTCCTTCGCCATGTCGATTCGCCTTCGGATCTCTGTGTCGCACTTTCCGTCTTCTATTATAGCATTTCCCAGGTATTTAAACTTCTTTGCCTGCTTATTCTAGTATCCCCGACCTGGGTTTTGACATACTGAGTTGCCCTTTTTACTAATGACGATGCATTTGGTTTTCTTGCAGTTTATTTCTAGTCCTTTCTTGATACTTTCTTCAGCTACCTTCTGTTGGAGGTCTTGTAGTTTCCTTTCTGTTTCTGCTATTAGCACATATCAACTGCGTATCTTAGGTTTTTTAAATTGTGGCCTCCGATTACGAATCCGGGCATAACTTCTAGGGTCCTCAGAAAAGACACATCCTTGTCTTACGCCTTTTTCTATCTTTGTATGTCTACTCAATTCATTAACTGTCCGTCTGCAAGCGATTTGCTGCCAGTAAAGAAACTTGATTACTCTCAAGTCTTTCCCAAATATGTCTAGGCTGCCGAGCAATTATTCTTTTTGGCGTATTTTGTCAAACGCTTTACATAATCAATAAAGCACTGGTATAAGTCCTTCTTCATTTGTATTGCCCTTTCAAATAGCATCCTAATCATAAATACGGCATTCCATGTTCCTGTGTCTTTAACAAAACCACACAGCTATTGTCCTATCTATGGCCTAATTCTGCTTCTCGATCTATTCATCATGATTCGGGCGATCAGTTCTGTTATATTGCTCATTAAACTGATGATTCTGTAAAGTTCGCACTCGTTTGCTCCTGGCTTCTTAGGTAGTGCTATGAAGATAGACTTACTGAGGGTATCTGGTATTACACCACTATTATAAATTTCATTTATTATTTCAGTAATCTTCTCTATACCAAATTTTCCCAGTGCTATAGGTAGCTCTATGACTATGCCGTCTGGTCCAGCTGCTTTGTATCTATTCAGTTTGGCTACTGCAGATTCCACTTCAGACTTTAATATTTCCGGTCCGTCCTCACCTTTGCTTAATTATTGGTTGCTCTCCTTGTGGGGAAAATCTTTTATATATTCTTCCCATCTTTGGAGTATTTCTTCTTTCTCCAAAATGACTGTTCCATCCTTAGATTTTATACATCCTGTTGAAGAGCAGGTTTTTTGTCGTGTCAGTTCTTTTATTTCCTTATGCATGTCTGCTTTGTGATTCTTGCTCAATCTCTCTCCTTTTGCACATTTGTCATTAAGCCATTCCTTTTTAGCCTGTCTACATTTTCTTCTTAGTTCCCTGTGTAGTTCCCTGTACTCCATTCCATGTCATGATATCATTTTCTGCCTCCTTTGTATCATGTCCAGAATCTCTTCAGTCATCAACTGATTTTTCTTTCTGTGCCTAATTTCCTTTGGGGGAAATGTTGTTTACTGATGTCACTATTGCTTCCTTTAGCGCATCCCATTTCGTTCTTCGTATTTTGTTTTCATGTTGTTAGTGTATTCTTTCTGTAGGTTGAGGTCATTCACGAGTGCGTTATATATCAGTTTTGGTGCTGCACAATCGTTCTTCAATCTCGGAAGTTTCACTTTTAATTTGCAGATGACTGGGTCGTGGTCGCTTCCACAGTCAGCGCCTGGATAAGTTTTACTTTGAACTACTGCATTTATGAATCTGCTGTTAATGGTTATTTAGTCTATCTGTTTTTTCCTGTCAGTCACCTGCTGGACTTCTCCATGTCCATAGACGTCGTGGGTGTTTATGAAACCAGGTGTTAGTTATTACCTGGTCATTTGTTATGCACCATTGGACCCATTTCTCTCCTCGTTAGTTGCGAATCCCTAAACCAAAGTTGCCAGTTGTCATACCTTCCCTCTCCTTGCCTACTTTGTCATTCAGATCTCTCATGATGACCCTAATTTTTTGGCTTTTACATTGCGACTTGGCCTTTTCTAGTGTGGAGTAAAAAGATTATATTTCTTCCTCGGTGCTTTGTGGTGTTGGTGAAAAGATGACTACAATTGCTATGTTGAACGGTCTCCCTTTCACTTTGACCAAAAGAACTCTTTCGGAGAACTGGCAGTATCCCCAAACACATTTACTTATTTATTTGTCCAGTATTAAGCAGACTCCCTTTCTTTCTCCGGTCTATATTATTCTATGGTTGTCGCTGCTGAAGTCTCCATTATTTGCGCAACCGGTTTTGCATATATCAGAATATTGTTTTTTGTCTGTCCATTTCCTGCTTGACATTCTCTAGTTTTCCGCAGCTGTTTAACGTCCTGGCGTTCCATGTCACCAAGGTAATCCTTTCTTTGTTGCTCACAGTCGCAGGGTAACGGTCCAGAGACACTTGGTGCTCATGTCGTTCCTTCCCGGGCGAGGGACATATTTTGGGAAAAACTGTCCCGTTTACGCCGTTTACTAATTGGAAATGAACCCGCAATCAAAAACACCTTTTCTACTTGTTATGAAATTTGGAACAACACTTAACAGTACATCAAACGACAATATATTCTAAATTAATTTATGTATTGGGCATAGTTTAATGTGTATCTCTTGAACAAAAATAGAAAATTCTCGTGTTATATAGAAGTTACATCTCAAATCAATACCGAAGCCAGAAAGGGAAAGCATGAAAGTAGAGAACGCAAACAAAAAAGCAAGTAAAAAATAACAAACATCGACAGGGAACACATAGCATAAAACTATTTTAAGCCTATCACAGATAAGGCTAAAAAACGGACCTCTGGGAACCTTTGCACGTTCTTGATATATTCGAATCGCATGATTCTAATCACACAGGTTTTGTTTATTATTAACAGGTGAAATGTTTTATTCAGTAGGACGTTTTGACAGAGTGAAAATATATGCCTTTATGTCATTGATGGAGATGTCAGTTTATAAATAAATATATATGTGTAATTAGCTTTCATTCTTAAAAATAATTCCTGTAGACGCCGGTAAAATGGATGGTTGAAATATTTACTCAGCTTTTTGTGCACATGTCTGATGCTATATATATATATATATATACAAAATGTATACAAGTATAGATTTATGCATATAGCTTCTCTTATGTATACAAACATAATTATGTACAATAACAGGTAAATACTTATATATATATATATATATATATATATATATATATATTACCATAAAATATACAATTTTGTAAACGGTTGCAGTCTTTCACATGTTCTAACGTAATAAGTATATTTTTTTTCACATGGTATAACGTAATAATTACATATATATATATATAGTCATCCGCAGACCCATCTGTTTTGCTGTATCAGTACGGTTAGACATCCGATTGCTTTCAGCCAGTATTGAAACCCGACCAAATTGACATCAGGCTATTATACCTCTAAGCTATGGGCGCTCGGTCGAAGGAGGCGTGTGATAAACCATGTATACATACGCCAATAGCTAAGAGTATTCTAATTCATTACTGAATGAACGATGCGTAGTTGCTAGAGTAGCTACTATATATATATATATATATATATATATGAAGGTAAATTCAGAGTAATGCTCATTTACCAAAATGCTGATTCTGACACTGTCATGAAACTTGAAGAAATCTAGTAAAAATATACAAGCCTTCCATCAAAAAGCAACAATAAAAACCTAAGACACACACACACACGAAATTCAAACGCGAACATAAAAACAAAAATACCCCCCACACACACTAAATTCAAATAGTATCTCAAAACCAAAAAAAAGAATTAGATGACCCGTATAGTATAATTGAATTAAAATCGCTGAAATATATTTTGAAGTATGAAGACGAAATCAAATTTCGCAAGTCAGGGAAAAAAACTTAGTGTCAACGAAGGTGACAGGATAAACATACGGTGAGAGTGTAAAAAAAGAAATCACGTAGGCATAGATATAATCTCTTTGACTTGTACGCCAGATGACTCTATTTATGCACGATACCTTGACCATCGGAAAGACAAACGGATATCGATAAGTGAAGAGAGTCAAATTTAGACTCGAAATGAGTGTAGTGACAGAAATACCATCATGGGCATTTAATATATCATACAAAAAGCAAGAAATATTTATAATAATAATAATAACAATAATAAATGCATATTTTAACCATAATATTCATGCCTTCTCGCACTTTTTCTTATATATATATATATATATATATATATATATATATATATATATATAAAACCGCCTATTTAGGCAACATTCTTTTATTCAATTTCCGTTAAAAATAGCAAATAACGTTCTGTAGTGGATATATAGTTTCAGTAACGTTTCAAAAAGAAAAAAGGGTATTGCTGCCTAAATACCCGATTTTACATGATATTTGAGATAAATAGATAGATAAAGAGAGATAGATAGAGAGAGAGAGAGAGAGAGAGAGGGAGAGAGAGAGAGAAAGTAATACAAAAACAGAGTGTGACAGAGTTGCATAATACTCGGTTGGGGCAATTATTATTTTAGCATAAAATCCCATTCTAAACATATTTATTCTCCCCGTTTTTATTCAATAGTCATATGAAAGGATTTTTGAATAATCAAAACCTAATTTAATGGGTAGTAGTAACAGAGTATTTACTTAAAATGTAATACACTCACTTTCTCTCTATCTCTCTCTCATTCTCTCTCTCTCTATATATATATAGTCCTATGAATTTATCACTTTAACTAAGCAGCGTCATGCTCACTTCTAAATACCGTGAGGATACCGTTATGATGTCTTCACACATCAGCGCTGGATTTTTGCTTTTGTGTCTCTTTTTTATGCTGGGCTTGGTGTAATATTGATATTTTGTGTGAGTCGTTTTATTTGCTCACGGTTGGTTTTCTTTTCCTTTTTTAATTTTTATTGTGCAAGTTTTCGATTTCTATTTATTGTTTTTAATGCTTTTTATTGCTGTTTAATATACGCGTGAGCGGGTGTTTGCTAAATTATTTAAAAAGCATACCCACAGTAAACATGCAAAACTAAACAATCAAACTCAGTTAAAAATCTTAAAACTTCATAAAACGCTTAAGCAGGAAATAATTTTACTTCCTCAGCAAAGGAAAAAAAAACTAACAACAACTTTGGATTCACATCAGCAAAATGACCACGAAAATAGCTGGAACATATTTCATTAGATACAATATAAACAAAAACAAAACAACACATTTTATTGTCTACTAAGAAAAAAACAAAAAACAAAAATTATAAACAACCAAGCAAAATTATACATTCAAGCTGGCATATCCAGAAAAATCTACAAAGTGCACACCAACGAGTAGAAAACACTATTTGAGAATGAATTTAAAAAAATTGATTACTACACAAAAAAATGGGGGATTGCTGCCTAAATACACAATTTTACATGAATGTAATTTTGAGATATATATATATATATATATATATATAGAGAGAGAGAGAGAGAGAGAGAGTGAGGGAGAGAGAAAGAGAATGAATGAGAGAGAGAAGGAGAGAGACTGACGGAGAGGGTAAGTAATACAAAGACCGAAAGAAACTGTTTTGCAAAGTAACTCGGTTAGGGTATATATTCTTTTTGCAAGAGAATCCATTCTAAACATATTTATTTCTCCCGTTTTTTATTCAATAGTCCTATAAAAGGACTTGTTAAGTTATCAAAACCTATATTAATGGGTAGTAGTAGGAAGATATTCCCTTATATCTAAATCTAAACTTATTTATAAATGGAACTTTGTCTGTGTGTGTGTGTGTGTGTGTGTGTGTGTGTGTGTGTGTGTGTGTGTGTGTATCCTTTACCTATAGACTCCGAAACAGCTGAACCGATTTTCTTGAAAGTTGATACAGTTGTACTATAAGCGTCTGCGAGTGTTCTTAGCTAGGTTTTGTGTCGAGGTATCTTCGATAAATATCGAAAATCGATAATCGAAAAAATCGATTTATAGAAGGAGTGTTCCGATTTGATCAAATTTGATACACTCATAGACAAAGACATAAGAAACGATATTCAGAAGTTTCAAGGCTGCAGTTCTTACAATAGTGCAGAAAATCAATAATATATATATATATATATATATATATATATATATATATATATATATGTTCTGTTCTTTGAATGAGAATTCACCAAGCAGGTTAACTTGATGTTGATTTTTGGGAAAAGCAAGAATTGAAGAATGAAACTTTAATTCAAATTTCCTGTGTTAAACTGTGAGGTATTTTTCGCTTATTTTTTTATTTATTTATTCATTTTTTTTATTTCTGTATATATCGGTATTTTTCGTTTTTTTTTTTTTTTTTTTTTTCCCCTTTTTGGAGTTCATGCTTCATTTGGGAGGAAAAAAAAAAGTTTGAAATTTTTTATTTATTCTGTTATGCAAAGCTACACTGGCCAAGGTATCAGCAGCCATTAGTCCCCCCCCCCCCACGCCATGTTCTGTTCTTTGAATGAGAATTCACCAAGCAGGTTAACTTGATGTTGATTTTTGGGAAAAGCAAGAATTGAAGAATGAAACTTTAATTCAAATTTCCTGTGTTAAACTGTGAGGTATTTTTCGCTTATTTTTTTATTCGTTTTTGCCCAATATTTTTGCTTAATTTTAGAACTTTTCATGTCTAACTGTACGTTTGATTTTATTTTTAGAAGAAATTTTTGACTGGACTTTATCTAAGTTAAAACTTAATAAGTGACATTTTTTTTTCTTTTTTTGAAATCTTACTGTTTTTTTTTTTTTAAATTGGAGTAGATAGACTAAACTATCGCCCGGTTCACACTCCACCCACGTCTATTGAACAGGTGAAGAGGCTTATCCCTTGTTTCCTGTTTAGGATGCGGTTTCCGGTTTTTCTTTTCTAATCCTCTCACTGTTTTTTCAATTGGAGTAGATAGACTAAACTATCGCCCGGTTCACACTCCACCCACGTCTATTGAACAGGTGAAGAGGCTCATCCCTTGTTTCCTGTTTAGGATGCGGTTTCCTGTTTTTCTCTTTTCTAATCTTCTCACTCTTATGTAGCCCCCTGCACATCAGTGGCGTTACCGCCTTGCTTGGGGTGATATGAGTAAAAAAAAAATATATATATATATATATATATGTATAAATTGATACCAGGAAATCAAAATTTGACTTACATCCATTCATTTTTCTTTCAGTCTACGGTTTCGCTTTAACTGGAAACATTTTAGTCTTTCGTGCCAACGTCCAAAAAGTCTGAGCTCCAGGACCATGGATTAGTTTTAAAGCTTTCATTACACCCGAGCAACGCCGGGCTATACTGCTAGTTGTTTATAATTTTACTTCCTCAGCAAAGAAAAGAACTAACAACAACTTCGGATTTACATCAGGAAAATGACCACTACAACAGAGTGAACATATCGCATTTGAAAACGACATACTGAACACTTGAAACAAGAAAAATAAACAACACATTTAATTGTCCACTAAAAAATGATCAAAAAAAATAAATAAATAGAAACAAACAACCATTAAAAATTATAGATACAATCTGGTATATCCAGAAAAATCTAAAAATGCACACCAACGACTACAAAACACTATTTGAAAATGAATTTGAAAAAAATTCTTTTCTACAAAAAGAAACAGGGGATTGCTCCCTGAATATATAATGTTACATGAATGTAATTTTTAGATAGATAGGTAGATGAGAGAGAGAGAGAGAGAGAGAGAGAGGGCGGGGGAGAGAGTAATAAAAAGACAGAGATAAACTGAGTTGCAAATAACTCGGCTGGGGCATTTATTCTTCTTGCAGGAGATTCCATTCTAAATATATTTATTCAGCCCGTTTTGAATCAATAGTCATATTAAAGAATTTGTTGAATTATCAAAACCTAATTTATCGGGTAGTAGTAGGAAGATATTTCTTTATAATGTTTATAATTTTAGTTCCTCAGCAAAGAGAAAAAAAACTAACAACAACTTTGGATTCACCTTAGCAAAATGACCACTACAACAGAGTGAACATACGCATTTGCAAACGACATAATGAACAATACTGAAACAAAAAAATTAAACAACACGTTTTATTGTCCACTAGGAAAAGACCAAAAAATAAGATAAACAAACAAGCAAAGCTATACATACAAACTGATATATTCAGTAAAATCTACAAAATTCACACCAACGACTACAAAACACTATTTGAAAATGAAAACATCAAATGTATAAAATCACCAGCAATAACATGGAGGGCAACATTAACAGGCAAGCAAAAATTATAGCCGCCAAAATTAAAACAAGACTACGGAATCAAACAACAACTAAAACTAGAACCATTTATTAAACTAAAAATAATACAATGACCTCTTCAACATACCATTATTCAGACAAATAAACCCCACACAATCAATGGAAAAATGATCAAAAGAATCGTAGAAGAAACATGCTCACAATCAAGGCATACATTAAAAATAAACAAAAGGAAACAATCAGTTGGTTTAACAATATTACCAACAATGATGAATGCCCTTTAATACATCGAGACATAAAATATTTCCATCTATCAATCAACAATCACTAAATAATGTACTAAACTTGGCGAAATAATATATAAAAACGCTAGAAAATGTCCTTAACGTTATCAAACACCACAGAACGTCTATACTATACCATGAAAACAAAATATGACAAACCAACAACAATAACAACAATCATTACAATTTTGACTTATTAACGTAGAAATTGAAAGCTACGACAGCGAAGTATATACGATATTATAAGCATATACATTATCAATTACCGAAAAAGGAAAGGAAACTCAACAATACATGTCTAACAAACAACATATTATACAAAGCTACCGTGAAAAATAACGCCAACACAAGCGAAACGATTTAGATAGGAATAACCGAACTATTCCTCGAGGAAATATATAATAAACACAAAATATCACTCAACAGAACAAAATCCGCAAAGAAAACTGTGCTATTAAAATACATATGGAAGTAGAAAAAATAAAAATACCACCAAAATTAAATTGTAAATAGTAAAAACAGCACTACAACATAGCAGCAATAGCAAAAGAATTAGATTATGTTTGAGACAGAAACCGCTAATAATCAGATTTTATAACCAAAATAAAGTGTTAAACAAAGGAAATGAGATAATAGTAAATATAGTCATGTGAACAAATATCTAATTTACTACACAAATAACGATAAATAACAAGTAAATCAAATAGAAACACAAAACTACTATACAAATACAAATAAAATATACAAATACTCAATCAAAACAAAAAACACAAAATGATATAACAACCAACAATCATGTAAAAATATACCCACACCGAAGCCCACAATCACAAATAGGCACAAGATCATAAATAACCAATCATAAACTAAATAGAAAGCGTTTAAACGGTCAAAGATACTAACAGGATAATAAAAAAAGCTAAGCCAATAATCGAGGATAACCCAAGAAGAGATCAATCCAAATACCAAGAACAACGAAACTAAATAAAAAACAATTAACCGGACACTCATTCGCAATTAAGAGTACACCGTCTCGCTCGTATATCAAAAAATATTAAAATGTAAAAAAAATAAATCAGACAACTTCACAATAAAATCAAAATAAACAAAAGTAAAAAGAAAATCAATCAATCGCAACTAATAAAACTTGTAAAAGTATCAAATCACACAACTCCCATTATAAATAAGAAAAATAACGAGACACAACAGAAAAAACCCAGCGCTAACTAGTAAAGACATCACAGAACTTCACAGTCGCCATGCACTTGCTTAGTTAAAGAGACAAATTCTTTTCACTAAACCTATCAATATAGAGCTCTTTACGTTCAAAAGCCTGCTTGCGAAAATAACTTTTATCGGTAAAACTACTGAAAAACAAAAATCTTTGAAAAACAGCCACCCTAGTGCTAAAATTATTCACACACACACACACGCACACACACACACACACACACACACACACACACACACACACACATACACACAAACACAATCTTGTTCTCTGCAAATGGTTTCATGGTGTACTAATAATGTATCTTGTCTTATGTGTTTTAACTTACCGTAGTTCATTTATCCTCAGGTTAGACCACTACCGTGCCCCTCAACTGAGCCTCTAGGGTTGATTGCGAACATGCGCTAGTTGTAGTTCGACTGAAATAACTTTCTTCCTTAGCCAGTAACATGTGTAGAGACGGACGTTCTCTCAATGATACTGGAACCCCAACTCCGTCACGTGAATTTATCACGCCAGCTGAAGCATACTTAGTCATGGAATTTTGGGACCATCATGTATGAGATTTGGGGATGATTGATTACCGATGAATAATTCAAACCTGTCTTTATTTAAGCGTAACATTTCATTTTTTATAAACGATCTCGTAACTTTCGGAATTGTAGTAATATATTATGAGCCATAATGTTTGTTTTCTTTATATCAGACTCTTCAGCAACGTCTATTTCATTCCCTACTATTTATTATGTAAAATAATTTTTTAAAATTTGCCTCTGATTTTATTCTTTCATTGACTTTAAGCGATATACATTTGGACGTGGAAATATTTTGAAATTCGTCGGAAAAGGGTTTCGAGATACAGCGTTATTTTTGGGTTCAAAATTATCAAATTTTTTCCATTTAAGATAAAATTATAAAATTTCGCATTTATTTGATTATTTTACAGTCTTATTATTTATTTATTGATAACTATTAGTATCATTATACAATATATATATATATATATATATATATATATATATATATATATATATTGTCATCCGCAGACAGATCTGTTTCGCCGTATCACAGCTAGTCATCCACATACAAGCCTGTTTCGCAGCTCATCAGTGTGACTAGACGCATCCACTTGCTTCTGGTTTTGATCAAAACTCAACCGATTTGGTGTCAATCGGAGTCGCTACTCCCTAAGCCATCGACGCATGGAATTAGAGAAGGGAAATTTTAACATGTTGTGTATGCGTGCTGTGTATACACACGCCAGTCACCGAGAGAACTCAATTCATTTCTGAAGAGTCACGCATATAGCAGAAGTAGGAACTCTATATATATTTCGTATAGTAGTAAGTTTACTGTTTATTCCGAGTTCCAGTGTAATATATATATATATATATATATATATATATATATATATATATATATATATATTAAAATCAGAAAAAGGTGTTGTTTCAACGAGAACAATCGGTATAGAAAAAAAAAGTGCGAGAACGTTTTGTTTAAAATATAGATTTACAGTTGTTATTATTATTAATATTATTTGCTTTTCGTATGATATATTAAGTGTCTATAATGCTATATGTGTCGCTACACGCGATTCGATTCCACAGGGAGCTTTCGATAAATGTAGTAACTTGGATGTTTTTAAACGGCGCACCTTCTTTTGGATGGGCATCACTACTACTGCATATATATATATATATATATATATATATATATTACAGACACATATATTTGATATATATATATATATATATAACATACATAAGTTTGTTTGTGGGTGTGAAGATGGTCATTGAATTTAACACCCAGAATCGACCGTCTGTTTCATGCGTAATCGCACTTTTTAGGCCATTTAAGTTATGCTTTGATTCGACTACTTATATATGCTGCTGAATGCTGCATTATAAATAATACTATTGCGAGATTGTAATGGTTATTTTACAGGCAGTTACCGTTGTGTTAAAATGTTTCTATAGTCTATTGAGTAGACATAAAAAGTGCAGTTTCCTAGCTATTTAATTATGTTTGTTAAATTTTTTATAGGCGTACACATAATGCAACATTGGCCATATATATATTATGTTTTTTTTTTCGAATTCCAGCTGTGACTGATTGCATTCAGTTCACATGCATAATTCCTAAAATAGCATAAAAATATATCTATTCTTCTTTTTGTTATGAGACTGGGGCTTTTTTTGTTATTAGATTGGGGCTTTTTTTGTTATTAGACTGGGGCTTTACTTTTGGTAAATCTCTCTGCCTATAAGAAAGGCCAATTTTAATTCAAAACCAGTTTGAAGAGAAACTATTGCACTCATATGCAGCAGAAGATAAACTTATTGCGATTACAGCTGTTTAGTTCTATTGACCCTAACAAATTTTAAAAGATGTGTTCGTACAAAAAGTTACTTCTTTAAATAGTCTGAGTATAAGCCGTCATCCTTAGTTGGCATATTGGCGTAGCAGAGACTTCCAACCCATATTCTCCTAAATCTGGCATTCTTGGTAAATATCAATAACCTGACCGGAATCAATTGACAGGAAGGTCTATAGTGTTGCAGTTCTTATTAGTCAATTTACCACAGCTGATTTCAGTATTTGGTAAGTTTCCACTGACCTCAACAAATATATCTTCCTTCTATTTCCCAATCGCACCGGACACACAGACTCAACCAACTCTACCCAGTCTACAAAACAGCACTCCTAAATCCCAGCCACAACCAACAACACCCTACTAGAGACGACTGGACAAAAGAATCTAACTTGTAGACATCGTGATTAAAGCCACCATGCGAATCTCCAGACGCTGAAACCCCAACCCAAATCTTGACACTTGATCTACCCCAGAACCAATACAGATTAGGCAGAATTTAATATGTTTCCCTTTGGAAACAAACATTGCCTACTACAAAGACAATAAGGTTTTAATAATATTAATGCCACACGAGGAAAGTTAATTTAGTCTTTGTGCGTAATGTTTTGAAGTTTGTTATTTTTTTTTGTCTTGTTGAGAGAATCAATTTTCTTTGCCTTTTCCTCTCTTGTTTTTGGTTCTTACCTTTAATTCTCCCGTTTCTGTCTCATCGACTGATGATAAAATTATCAACAGATCAACCAGTAAATCCCAGGATGAATTATAGACTTATCGCCTATTTACAACGAGGGCGACATTCATATATTTTCTAGCACGATTCAATTAATTCATATTAGTCTGGCACAAGAGAAAGTCCGCATCGAACTCACCAGATCTATAGTCAGTATTGTATATTCAGAAAATGCAATAACGATAAAACCAATATCTCAATAGACACTAGTCTCATACAATAACAGAAAGATAGGTAAATTGTGGTAAATTGTGCGGAACCAATATTTTGATGATGGATACACAGTGTTCACTCAGCATTCATTTATTATAAAACATATATTATGAAGATATCTAAATAATATTTATGACATTATTATTATTATGTCATTTTTCATCATATTTCGATTTCTGCTTTGGTCTCACTACCAACCAAGTCTGCGGGGAGACCTAAGGCAGGTTGTGGCGTGTTGTTATGGCTCCATTTCATGTTTTTCTATCTTCCCTATCATCCCCACCATTACATAGATAACGTTTTCCTTAGTGTGTGGGCTGTACTTAATAAGACAATTTTTTGTATATCTCTTAAGCTGGGGTTTCCAGGGATTCTTTCAATGTGTTGTTTTGGTCCATTTTTTATCATTCCAAGTGCACCTACTATCACTCGTACAACTCTTGTTTTCAATTCCCACATTTTTTCTATTTCAATTTCCAGGTCTTTATATTTTGACAGTTTTTCAAATTCCTTGGTTGCTATGTTACAATCCGCTGGACAAGCCATATCAATTAATAGACAAGTTTTCTCCTTCTGGTTTTTAACAATAATGTCTGGCCTGTTTGCTTCAATTTTTCTGTCTGTGTAGATGGTGTAATCCCATAGAATGGTTACATCTTCTATTTCTGTAACCGGTGCTGGATGATGTTCATACCAGTGTTTGTTTACAGCTTTTCCATAATGTTTGCACATTGCCCATTATTATTATTATTATTATTATTATTATTATTATTATTATTATTATTTCATTTGGTTTCTGTAGGATGCACAATTTTTTTCGGATCCCAAACAGAAACCCAAAATTAGAAATCGTTTAATAACATTTACCACTGTTCACTTCCATGTAGGCTCTTTTTGTCGGTAGTTTTTTGTTTTATTTGTAAAGACATTTTTTATTATTATTAATAATAAAATTATTTAGTCTGATGAAATCATTTACCATATCTTTTAAATGTGACATTGAATTAACAAAGGTTTACTATGGAACCTGTATATGATATTGGATGTCTCATGCGTGCCATCCATATCACCTTTTGTGATTATTGAAGATTTTAAATATAAGCGCAAATAAAAGCGTTACTTAATTTAGAAAACGTTCGTATTGTCTTCACATTGATAAATCTCTGCTGAGTAGATGAGCCTTCACTGATGACAGAATTTATATAATTCCTTTTAAACAGAGCCCCCATGAATATTGTTACTATTCTTGCCTGAAACCGTTTTAATCTTAATCCAATTAATATAGGTTTAAACATAATTTTAATACAGTATATATTATTTTAAGTTTAAATAAAGTGTAGCTGCCGATATTTCAGTTTGAACACGGATCGCCAGATTTCAAACATAGTCGACCTTCTTTTAGAGGACTCATGACGTTATAAAAATAATAAATATATAGCATAAAATAAGCATTCAGATGCAAGAAATGAGAAAGTTCTGACAGTTTTCTTCAAAGGCGTTATTTCTAGTAAATGTGACATTACAAAGTGCCGACGTGTATTCGTTTGACGTTACGCTATGAAAAGAAAAAAATAAAGTATCCTACACTTCGCGATAGGGCATTCAGTTTATATTTACCTCTTCAACATGGTACGGACTATCGAGAGCAATAAAACTAAATTCTGCAAACCACTTGAGGACACAGTAATTGCGGCGATAAGGGCCGAACATTAAATCAATAATTTAATATATAATACATTAAGAGAACAGCAGATAACTTTAGAAAAAATGAGAGTTAATTTTTCAAAAAAGACGAATTTATAAAAAAAAAAAAAAGAAAGAAAATAAGACTTACAGAAAAAAATGGAAAAGTGGATATTTCTGGAAAGAAAGCATTTTATAATACTCTAACGTAATTATGTACATACATACGGTTTCTCAATTTTGGAACACTTTGTAAAGAATAGAAGGTGTGCCGTGGATTTTGATGCGAATTGGTTTTCCGTGTTATCCAATTCACATTCACCTTTTCATTTGAAGCTGATGGAGTGTGTTTACATCTTGCAGACCATCGTTGTGTAAGCAGCGAGAGTGTTTGCTGGGCCTTGCTGTGATCAATCATTAGCAATTTATTCTCCCTTCCCATCATTGACTTTTCATTTTTCACAACTCTAATATTTTACGTTAATTTCTCCAAATAAAATCTTTGATAAGTGAGAGCGAAACCGGTTGTTTTCTTTTTTTTATGTTTTATCCACATTACGTACCCTAACATAAAAATGATAACTCTACATGCCATATATATATATATATATATATATATATATATATGAAACAAGATGATTGTGTGTGTCTCTGTCTGTCTGTCTGGCTGTCTGGCTGTATGTATGTATGTCCTTTATACAAATTTACAATTTTTATCCGATTCTCACCAGACTTCACAAAAGTATTCATTAGGCTTCCGGTCAGGTCATGTTCTACTTATTTTTTATTTCCCCCCGATATTGGAAATCGATACCCCGATATCCGATCAGGTCTGATCAAGAGCAGGAATTCAGCCTTTTTATTGTGTTTCTTGCTGCAAAATTTACTCTGACTAAGTAAAATTATAGTTTTTCACACATTAGTAAGTTTTATCACACAACTCATTTTCTCCGATATCGGAAATCGAGGCACCCGATACTCTAACAAATCTGATCAAAAACCGATATTCACCATCAATATGGCTCATTTTCTCCAGTTATTCTTCCAACGGCTACGTTAAGTTTTCATGGATTTACTTAGGTAAGTTTATCCTTGGATAACTTGTTTGACTCCGATATTGGAAATCAAAACTATGATATACTATCGGGTCTGATCAAAATCAGGTTTTCAGCCCTTTTATTTTGGTTTTTGCTTCGGGTTTTGCTCTAATTAGATATAATTGTAGTTCTTAGTCTCAGCCATGATACCATTTACTTAGACGATTTATTTAGCCTTCAAAATTCAGTTTGCGACGGAAAACCTATTTGACATCGATACCGAAAATCAAAATTTGACTTACATCCATTCATTTCTCTTTCAATCTTCGGTTTCACTTTGACTGGAAACCACTATTGGTTTTTAGTCTTACGTGCCAACATCCAAAGAATCTGAGCCGCAGGACCATGTATTACATTTAAAGCTTTCATTACACCCGACTACGCCGGACTATTCTGCTATTATATATTTATGGGAACATAATAAGCATTTGGGTGAGAAAATATACAAGCAGTCAGTATTCTTCGAAAGAAATATTTATATTATATGTGACTATAAAATTATTCTTCTTATTACTGTATCACTTATGTATTTATAGTTACTACGTTACTAACAGAGACCTCAAGAAACAAAAAGAGTGTTTTTGTTATTTTAAGGGGAAGTTTACGCTGCTTAAGGCCTGTTAGCCAATCGAGTTAGTGAGTTACAGATTAAGAGGAAGATTTTAGCCGGATATATGTTGACGTTAAAGTTAACACTATATATGAACAGATTAAGATTTAATCTTCTGAAAAACATCCTCCAGAGCAGTTATTCGATGGAAAAAGCTACTCGTGTGGAACTCTTGTTATCAGGAGTTACAGAGTGGCTGACATGCACTTGGACGGCTAGAGACATGGAGATAAATAGAGTTATGATATGAGAAGTAGCCATGTGTATGACATTTTTGCAATTCATATATTGTGGAGCCACAATGTATTTGATCAGTATATTTGTTTGTTTTTTTTCTTTATATCATTTTGAAACCGCGGAAAACAATAGACAACGTTTTTATTGAAAGATACTTTTTAACGATTTCTAACTTTATATTTTTATATATTTACGTAGTTTCTCAAACGTTCGCAAAGAATTATTTTTTCTGCTGGGTAGCAACATCTGTCTTTTAATCATTCACCACAAGAAAGACGATGAAATCCCTAAGACGCAAGTGAACCAGCGTTTGTAAAGTTACTGAAAAATAAATGTTGCTGAAGAGAAAAAAAATGAAGGAACAAAGTTCAGGAAACAAAGAATACTAATTGACGCAGCATTTTATATTTTCAGGGTAGTACTTGAGAGGATGCGCGTTGTGGTGCAGTGAATATCGATTAGGAACTACAAATCGGGGAGCCGAGTTCAAATTTCAGTTGAATTCTTTGCATTCACTTACTCCCAAATACCCTTGAGAAAGGTATTAATCCGTCACTTCCCTCCAGTTATGGGTTAAATAACAGTAAAGATTGGGTTCTATAAACTTGACTGGCAGCCAATCTACCGCAAAAAGTAATGGCAACCTCCTTCGGGATAATCTTTTGCCCAGTCAGTTATGTCTCTTTTGAGACATGATCGCCGAAAGCGTGTATTAGAGTAGAACTTCCTCTTACACTTAGCAATTAAAAAATATGTTTACATCACATTGCCCTTCTTTTTAGTTAGGTAACTGTACCTATAACTGCTTCGACATTCACCCTGGTCGGTTTGAGCCGGCTTCCTCCCAAGTGATGGAGAAAGATTCGTTGGAATTTGTTTAAGTGCAGGGTCCCAAGTCCTACCTTGTGTTAAGTGCCGTGCAAACTTGGACAACGATAGAGAAGACAGAAATCCGGTAGTAGGTTGGCATTTTTTCTTAGATAGGTTGGTTGCCAATAACGTCTGTAGGGACAAGTCTTTGCTGCTGTTCAATCCATAAATAGGAAGAGAATAAATGAATGCATACCTTTTCCCACCGGTATCTGCGCGTACGGGTATCTGGCCTTGACTGGAATTCGAACTCTGCTCTTCGAATTCTAACTCCGCGCTGATATCCATTATACCACGATGCCTATCCAGTACTACGTTTTAATTAATGGATGCGAGTTATCAAAGAGACGAAATCACCAGAACAGTATATGAATACAATCATGGAAGCAAAGTTAGTATTTATCAGAATTTCAAACGGTCTAAAAATACAATTTAATAATCAAAACATCTGTTGATCTTAAAGATGTTCATGATAAAAATTTATTTTATTGAGTTCCGTGTATCTTTCCTCATATAAGATCATTTTTTTAGCGATTCAATTAAAGCACCTACTTTTAATGTATGTTGACGTGACCGCTCTCATATTACAGTAAAAAAAAAGAAGACATATTTTTGAATGAAGTGTGTTACCAATGTCATATTGAGATTATCACAATGCCAATCCAGTACTACACTTTAATTAATGGATGCGAGGTATCAAAGAGAAGAAATCACTAGAACAATAATTATGAAAATGATCATGGAAGCAATGTTAGTTTTTATTAAATTTTCCAATGGCCTAAAAAATATAATTTAATAATCAAATATCCGTTGATCTTAAAGATGTTCATGATAAAACTTTGTTTTTATTAAGTTGTGCTTTTTTTTTCGCATATAACCTCATTTTTTCCTTTTAGCGATACTGTGAAAGCACCTTTTTTAATGTATGTTGACGCGACTACTCTCACAATACAGTAAAAAAAGACACCTTTTCAAATGAAGTTTTATACTAGTGCCATATTGCGATTACGAAAATTTTAGTGAAACAAACCAAACTTTTAACAATCTTATAATGCAAAGATTTTCTTACTGTTGGTTGTCAACAATTAAGTATTAAATTTCGAAAGAATATGACGATTTAAATTAGTTTAGACTGGTACTAGGCCATAATTAAGAGGCACACAATGATTAAAGCCATGAACCGAAATCAGGTGGGGATAAAATTTAAGTTTGTATTATTTCCTTTTTTTTGGGGGGGGATATATAAAAAAAAAGATCACGAAATACCTCTCAGTTGCACCTCGGCAGATGAGGCAAAAATATGCAATGCAGAGGTGCAATTGACATTCGGTGAAAATATTATCTAGTACATCCCAATATATCAGTTATCTGAAGACGTGTTTTCAACAGGATCTTTACAAGTGTATCTTGTCGATTTTGGCTGTATGTACGTCTCCGATTGACCGTCAGTTTTCCAATTGGTGACACTGTCTTTATTCTGTACAACCTGTGGTGGCTAATTTTCCCCCAATTCTTTTGGTGTAAGAGGTTGAAAGCGGTGTATATTACAAAGATACGTACGAACCAGCACTAGTAATATTATTGCAATAATATCCAATATTATTTTTTCATTCTTTTCGTATACAAGATAATATTAATAATAATAATAATAATAATAATAATAATAATAAATATTACATTTAAAAATATTATTATCATTAATAATTTTGGGTTTTCATTTTGATTTATTGTTTGATCCAATTATTTACCTAGATCTCAGCAGAAAAAAAGTAAATGGACATTTACTTAAGTTAATGATAAAGCTATATTTATTTCTAAAGGAAAAGTGCTTAGATGTGCGTTGTGGTGCAGTAGATATCGGCTCCGAAAGAGAAATCGGAGAGCAGAGTTCAAATTCTAGTTGAATTCCCTGCATTCACTTACGCGCAAATACGCTTGGGAAAAGTATTCATTCGACTCTTTCCTCTAGATATGGGTTAAATAACTGGGCGGTTTGGGTTCAACCAGTTTATCTTCCGCCCAGTCAGTTGATATATGATCGTCAAGTGAGTATCACGTATGGCGCATAACTGGTTAACGTAGAAGGACAAAGTACTACAGCTAAAGATTACTTTTATCTGTATATTCTAAAGCCACTAAAACACTGTGTGCTTAAATAATGCATTCTGGTAAATTATATTTTAATAAATTTCTCTATATATGAAGAGTTTTTCAAATTTGTTTGCAGAAGTTCTTTTTAACATACGGTATATAAATATCTATAAAATAACACTTGTGTTCATTGAGGTGACTTTTTTCAATTCTTCCTCTTGTGCGCTTAAAGCGAATCTCTATCATTGTATTAACTTGTCAGTTTTTTCAATTTTATTTTTATTGTTTCGTGATCTATGTTCATCATTTTTTAAAAAATGTTTGCGTTCTTTTTCCATGATTTAATAACTCGAAATTGTCTCCGTTCTTTTTCTAAATCTGTCTTACAAAGCATAATAATCTTTATATATCTGAAATGATAAATTAATATTAATAACTAAACCCTGATATATTACATAAGAAAATATGACACTATCAAATAAGCTATTGAAATATATCTAACAAGAATATTATACGCTGATATTCACATAGTGTATTTATCTTGAAAGTACACTCATATCTTGAAAGTTTGCTATCATTGGTTGCTTAATACTGATGTTATTGCTAAATATTTGGCTTATAATAGAACACAGGCAGGTGCTGATTAAAGTTTAGACTTTCAGAATTCTAGTCGAGCTCGTCATATTCAATTTCGTGTATAAATTTTAGGGAAGGGGAATTATATATTTATTCCCTCCGTAACTATGGGTTAAATAGCAGATTGTGATATCTCACTTTGACTGAGAGTCAAAGAGATAACAAATCTAAATTCCAAACTTGAGATGGCTTCTTTAGGAATCTCATTCTTTATTATGTGCAGATTTCTCCGTGTTGTGTTCTTCCAAAAATTGTGGATTGTACAGGACTTCGACACTGTATCATATATGCCTGGTAGAATTACAGTTCGATTCTAAGAACTAAACAGTTGAACGCTCATACAAAATATAGAAAGCATTTTTTAATGTTTCGACTTCTACAAATTTTTATCTGTCAGATTCATTTTCATGATCCGAAAAAAAAAACGGATGCAAGTTCGATTCTTGTCTGAGATACAGTTTTAGTTTAACTGGACTTCTCTATTTACTCTGGTTGTTATTGATTCCACTGTTTAATAATACAAAAACAGGAATAATAGCCAAGGCCGTCTTAGAAACATTATGGCTCGTGGGGAGATCAGTTTAGTGATTCCTTAAGACAATAATTTACAGAAGCAATATTAAATGGTCAGTAATATTGAACATACATCTGCACAATCAAAGATATAATACTAAACAAGCAATAAAACACCTACCCCTCAACATCTCGAACGTCCGTGAAATACGTACCAAGATTTGCAGCATGGAATCCCCACTTCACGAAAACTCCTGACTTTCTAGCTCTCTATGAAACTTTCCTTAACCCGTCAGTCACTCCCCCAATTTCTATATCGCTTGTTACCTTCACCTCTCTAAGAAGGGCTTCAAGATCCATATACATAGCTCTGGCGTTTATGTCAGCGAACATCTTCCTCATCTTTCTCTTGAATCTCCAGATAATTCTGATATGTGTCGCTGTCTCTCTTTACTAAGCTAAGTCACCAATTTTTCTTTCTCTACTACCCCATCTCTTCTTCCGATTGTTACGTGTTAGACAACATTTCGGAGAATACTGACAAGGCCCTTTCCTTTCATCCGTTTGCTAATATATTTGTAGTCGGTGACTTTAATACACACCATTAAAAGTAGCTGGAAGACTTTCACAGATCTTGCTGTTGTCCATAACATAAACTTTTCAATCTCTCAATCTCTCACGCTAGTGGTGGATTTCCCTAAGCGTTTCCCATATAACTCTGTTGGACATAGCTCACAGCTATACATTTGTTTTACTTCCATTTGTTTTCACTTGCTATACCATGCAGCTCTGCCCTCTCGAATTTTGATCACACTATGGTTTCCGTGAATATCTGCTTCCATTCCCAACATCATACCAGCTTTAGGGAGCAACGCATCTGACCATGATAGGCGCTTTTTGCATCTGCTAGCAATAAATACAAGCGAGTCAAAGATGAAGCTAAGCTGTAGCTAATAGAATGAAGCAGCATACCGCACCACGGAAGTTTGGCTCTCAGGATTACTAGCGGCTCTGCGAAAGAGTGCTAAACCACAGCAAACATTTGATACATCTATTATTCAATAATTTAGGGGTCTCTCATCCAGAGCCGTCAAGGATGAGTGTCTAGCTCACAAACTCTCTTACAACTTCACACTTGACTCATCAGGAGTTCCCACATCCAATGGCCATCTTAAAACTGAGGCCTAAACGAGTGAAATCTGCCAGAGCTGACAAAGTGAAACTCGCTTCTGCTCTTGGAGAGAACCTCCAATCTGTGATGGATTCTGGAGAAGAAATGGTATGTAAATTTTAATGCTTCCAAAACAAAGCTACTCACATTTAACCCCCATAGAGAAGCTTTCCTAACTTCTAGTTATATGAATTACACTAGTCTCCCAGAAAGCAATAGACTGCGCCTCTTCCGCTTCACTCTCTCAGTCAATCTCAAGTGTAATAATTACGCTGAATAAATAGCTATATCTACTGATCAGAAGAGTGGTTTGGTGTGCCGAGACAGGAAGCTTTTCTCACTATAATCTATAATCTATCTCGCACATTTATAAATCTTTCATTCATCCGTGCATTAAATAGTTGCCATATCTGGTCTGGTGCTCCTGCTCTTTATTTCGGGGACAAAATCCAAAGAAAAATCTGCAGTGTAATTGGTTTCTAATTAGCTGCTTGCCTTCAACTATATCCTCAACGATGGAATGTGGCTTTCCTTTGTCTTTTTTTACAAGTAATTTCACGGCTTCTCTCTGACGAGCTTTCTTCCTTGGCTCCCCCTCCCTTATAAGTTTACCTGGGCAACTAGATTGGCAACTAAGTTTCACCCTTGTGATCGTCAAAATAGCAAAATGTAACCGTCAATTGTAGACTAGCATTTTATTTCCTCGATTTTCCCGTCTGTGGAATTGCCTTCCACATGTTTACTACAATCTCCAAATGCGACGTCAGTTGCCATCTTCTACCTCCGTGACTCCGACCTCTCTCTTACCCGTTCTACAACATCACCTATACTACATTCTTTTCTGTCTTCCATCTCCTCTTATTGTAAGCACCTGCTCACCAGTAGCAGTACTGCCATGCTTGGAGTGAAACTATTATAAAGAGAAAAAATTATTTTATTGACACTTCAACAAAACTGGCGTGAAAACATTGAAACATGCTGTATAGCAGCAAGTAATCACATGATAAATATTTGAACAATACACTGCATTTGAAAAAACACGATAAAACTCAGTAAGCCACGCAGTTTAGATGACACAGCTTTAAATTGCTACGAACTACTTATTATAACAAGCATTTGAGGCAATTCCTTTCAGAGAATTTTATTATTATCTTTTTTAAATCAATGGTCTTCAGTAATAGGATCCTATTTTCCAAGCTCATGGGAGAAAACCAGTTCAAACAATGCTGCCGCCTTGTGCTACGAAGCAGATCTTTTATAACTTTCAGTCTTGCAATGAACATGTTCCTGTACAGATGGTCGCCATCACGCACATGAACACTGAGTGCAATTTCAAATTTCGGAAATAAATATTTCAAATTGACCGAATTTGTTTTTCTGTACAGTGCAGGGGGGGATCCCACAATTTTCAGGAAGGGTCATTTAATGCTTGAGATTCTCACATTCATTGAAAGGATCATCTTAATTGACGTCTTTTGATTCATATTAGTCAGGTGTTCAAACCTTTTCTTTAATGAAACAAAAGTAATGTTTTACAAGTCTCTGAAGAAATAAAACAGATTTCCAATCTGTGAATAAGCATCTAAACGTTTTGTCATTTCAATGATTAGAGTGTACAGGATAGAGAGTAAAATTTCAGCGTAACTTTTCGGCACCTTTTTGGCTGATTTTTCGTAAAAACGCACACTTCATTTTTTTTCGGTTTCTTCTCAACTTTGTAATATGTATCTGGACACATGTTACTGGCTTTGAATTCATATTGACTAAATTGTTATCTACTTTCCTGAAGTTTTCATAGACTCAAAATTTGTGGTAACACGAATATTCCAATTCTTTGATTGCAGAACCTTGCTTGTCTTTCTAGCATGTCATTCCAAAGAATTGTGTGAAAGATTGTTTCCATTTTTATCAATATTTTTGCCTCTCTTCTTATAGTCACTCGCTGTTCATTGTCAGCTGATAGACAATCCAGAGCTCATTTTATCTTCCTAACATATCCATAGATTATTATGAACAACATTAAAATGTCTACGAGATATTTTCCTTCAGACGATGTCAGTAGGTTCCAACAATGAGTAGCACCACTAAAAACAAATACCGATGCAGAACAAAGTCAAATAATTTTAGAGTTTCAGACAACACTCAGCTTTGAATATCATCAAGTTCAGGTTATGCCAAACAAGATGAGTTCAGGAATCTGTGCATGTAATCGAATATATAGTCTACACATCTTTGAAGCATTATTCTATGACTGATCACAGCAGTTTCATGGAGAAATTTTAGCAAAACATTGATTTGTGAATTAAGCAAATCTAGAACTGTTAAATTCTGTTAAATGAGGAAGATCTTCATGAAATGTTCTACATGTTCACAGTCTTTAATATAACGGATAGTAAATGTCAGTTAATCTGTGTAATATGTGTCTGGAGTAGAAGTTACACTTATTGAATAATAATTTGACGATTTTACGTCTTCAAAAACATAAAAACCAGTTGTTCTATTAGTTCAATAAATTTCTCAAAAAATATTTGCTGATAAATATGACAGATTCCTCTTTCAAGGGTTTTCATATATTTTGAGATGTACTTTCAATAAAAAATCAAATTCGGTCCGCAGCTCTAATATACGTAAATAGGTTCCATTTTTTTACTGACATAATAACGTTATTTTCTTCACGAATTGACAAATCTGTAGAGAAAAGAAAGCAAATTCGAGGAACCGCATGTGTCAACAATTTATAACAATAATCCTGCTCTTTTTGATTCTGCTCAAATAATAAAGCATACAGTTTCTTTAGTCATTATCATATGTTGGTATGTCATTTCAATGTTCTTCTCCATTTTCATGTTCAATGATATTGTCCTGCTTCTAGTGATTGAAACTCGATGTATCAAATGGAGGTTCTTTCTTGGACAATTACCAGCACACAAATCAGTACAAACAATATTGGGATGGGGGAATAAAGTAGCCACTCACATTTTACAAACTTGCTATTCCACAGTTCACGTTGAAACACATTTTTTTATAAATACCTTGCCTGTGAGAGTTTTAAAACAGCTAGAGTGTTTGAAAACGTGTTGTCCTGATTACGATATTATGGCGGTCTACTAGAGATTCAGTAACCGAATGAGTTTATAACATTAATGTTTCATACCCTCGGATCCGTCTCTTGGTTTGCAAACTTCTTTACTTTAATAGATTTGGGTATTACTTTTTGTAAGATAGCAGCAGCAAATAATGGGATATATAATAAAACTGGATGATTGGTAGCAGCAATGGATATAGATACTATATCTGCAGAAATATTACTAGTGACTTACATTGTAGCAGTGAATGCTGATTTAGATGTAATATCTGAACAAAGCGTATAGATGACTGTTGTTGCAACTGTGTAACGACAGATGTAGATTTTGGAGGTTTTCCTACTTTCTCTTTCTCATTTGCAGCTATTTTCATCTCTGCTCAACGCTAAACATTACGTTGCGTTTCTTCTTCTGAAAGTGTTATTCACCTGGAAATATATATCTTAGATATTTACTATTTACTCCCAAACCAGTCTGTAGGGTTTTATCTTATATAAGTATGATTGCAACGAAACCGAAATATGTAAACATTCTGCTTCCATAATAAACATTTCTTTCCTTTAATTGTACGAACAGTATATTATTCCTTATACATTCTCTCTGTTGTGTGCTGATTCAAAAAACTGCCGGATAAAATCTCGAATCTAGGGCAGAGCCATAGTTAGGTTATCTAGCACTGATCTAACCTCATCTATTTATAGGTTTACAAGACTATAGCGGGTTGCTTCTCTATTCTTTTCCGGTTGTAGTGGGAGTCCGTTCTAGTGAAGGGTAGTTTTATACTGTTGCAATATAACGGAATTTGGCCTTGTGGTAGATAGCCCACTATAAGTAACAAGATGATTATAAAATCAAGAAAAGCAATTATAGTTGAAAAATAACATTTTTATATATACACATATCAATTAATATTTTTACAATTAAAGTAATACTTGAATATAGGTCCAACGGAGGCTAAAATGTCCATGGCAAATAATAAGCTGAAAGAGATTTAAGGTTAGGAATGTAAATGAGGAATGTCTTTGATGTAGTCACTCCTTATTTTGAGAGAGGGGAGAAGGAAGGAGAGGTGAAGGGACGATCATAGTAGCCACTTGACTTGGTCAAGGGAGATATTAATTACTCTCGCCTCTCACCGTCGGTCTGTCTGCTGGGTGCTTTCTGTATCGGCTTTTTATTTCGACTTTTTGGATCGCGGGTGGTCATTTGGGGATTCACATTTGTATTTGATTCTAGGATTCCCATTGGCCGATAAATAAAATTCGCGTAGGCTCGCGAACTGGAAATTCAATATTTAGTTAATTTTTGTTTTTCAACCGGAACATCTGCGCGAACCCGGATGCGCAACGACGACTTTTGGTCATTTGCCTATTTGTCGCGAGAGAGCAAACATCCAGTCCATCGCTTTTGCTCGGTCGGTATCACCACAAGACTACATTTAAGACGTTTGTCAATTTGAACATCTAAAATGTTTATCCATATATATATGTTAACAAACAATCAATACCTAGTAATTAGTACTGTATCATAAATTAATAATCTTAAATAATAGCTACATGCTTACAGTAAATAATAGCTACATGCTTACAGTAAATATATTCAATGTTTTGATTGAATCTCAGGTTCGATCACTATAGCTTAGTTCATATACAATGTATAAATATATCTAATAATAATGTCATTACTATTTATAATGCTACAATTGGTCTAATATTATTCTGCAGTTTTCATGTCTGCATTAATAAGTGAAATTCAACATTACATTTGAATGAAAAAATAAATTCTTCAACAGAAAACGACATTTATAAACAAACACAAAGTTAATTTTATTAAAATAATATCTGAAGAGGAATATGGATTACTTTCTTTGTTGTTAGAATTAAATAATGAAAGAGAAAATTGTCTTAGTTAAGATAGCTAAATTGCTGTTTTTGTTTTGAAATAGATTTCAAAGCATACGACGAACACCTATTAAGTAGCAGTTGGAACAAAAGTAAAAGAATTAAACAGTCTAAAGGAAAGGAGAATAAAACATCTTATCAGCGTTAGATTTTTATATAATAATTTATTAACAAAATTAAATACAGAAATATATTAAAATGAAACATTCAAAACAATATTGATTAAGTCGAGAGGAAATATTTGAAAACTAGATTTAAAAAGAGATAAATTAAAAGAATATTGTTTCCAACAAAAAGTCAACAGTAGATTTGGTCACAAATAAGAAATGTATCCTTCTATTATCACATATATATTACTAATCACAAAACTCTTGTCTTGTCTTAATAACTTCTATTTGCAATATTCCGTAAAAAGGATCTTTACACTGGGCACACACAGATTAGCATAGCACCAGTGTTATGTGTGGACCCTGGGCAAATGCCTATTGGGCAAATGTGTTGAGATAGTTCTGATAGTAACTCAATCTCGTCTACCCATTACAAATTAACTTATATATATATATATATATATATATATATATATATATTGATTGATTGATTGATTGATTGATTGATTGTTTAATTACTTAGTTACTCATAATAAGGTTAGACCAGTGCACATTTGTATTAAAAATTGTTTATTACAATTATATTGTACATCTTTTGAATATTTTCCATTTGTAAAAGAGTTATTAATATATTATATTATCTAATATAGAAACCATGTGTAAAAAATACTTCTTAGATTCATACATCCATAATTCGTTGTAATTCCAAAATTGAGCGTTCAAAAATTCCCTGCTACGTGAGCGATCATAAAACACCGTTAAGTAAGCGTTCTTAAAAAAAAACGATTGCAAATCACCTGAAGAAACCACTCATGGTAGAAACCTAGGTCGCATAATAACTCGTTTATATATATATATATATATATATATATATATATATATATATATATATATATATAGTGCTATCAAAATAAAATTATATCATCCAATTCTTATCAAATGTCAAATCAGACATTACTGAATTTTTATCGCATTGTGAGGTTTGACAAGAATGACGAGAGTTCCGATGAATTATATAAAATGACGAAACTCAACCACTGATTAACCTCGTATTGATCTATTATTAGATTTATTCTTACTTCTATTACAATAAAAGCTATGGCTCAAGTATTATATTGAGTACTATATTAGACGAAACCATGTTAAATTTAGTATAGCTTAAATTATATTATTTATGTGTTATATGCTAGTATTAATAGATACCATTTTTATTTAATCTTATTCTATGTCATATATATATATATATATATATATATATATATATATATATATATATATAGTGTAATATGTCATATATATATATATATATGACATAGTACACTTGGTATGCAATCCAGGCAAATTTCAATAGAGACGAATTCAAGAGAACTCAATGTTAATCCATTTATTTAATTTAACAGAGTAATATAATTTATAAAAGATGTTAGATTATTAAAATAGGTAATACATATTTCACTGCGTTTTGATGTTATTATCGCGCCTCGTCAGACCGAAATGGTACAACAGTTCGTCCTCAAAATATCTACTCCCCAAAAATTCCTTTTCTTTTATTTAATTTTGCATAGACGCTCACATGTCCATATTAGCACAGACATTTGTAACGGTTATTTACAATAATTTCTCGCTCATTCAAAAAAGAACCTCAAAGAAAGAGGAAAGCGAGGATAAAGAAAATATAGACGATTGATAAATGAAAAGAAGAGAAAAAGAAAAAAGGGGAAACAGAAAAAAATAACAGAATGGAAAGCAAGAAGAAAAAAGAAAGGAGAAAGAGATACAATAACAGGAAATACCGTATCACAAGAAATAAATGTTGACACCATTTTTTGTGATAGCATTTCAAACCACCTAACTGTTCTCTTCGAAAAACATGGAAAAATTTCATTATAAAATTTTAATTTCAATTATACCGGGATATATTTACGGTCACAAAAAATTGTACATATAATTTTAATACAATTTGAAAAAAACTATTATTACTATTATTTTAAATATTGTTAAAATAATTAAAAATACTAAAATTAGAAATATAAATATAGAAAAAAGAAAAATTTGATAAACTGAACAGAAGTGGGAAATACACAAGAAGAAGAAAAGAAAAAAGGAAAAATCACGGTAGAACGGATTTTAAAATAATTAAAAAATAAAAAAAACGCTGTATCGAAACCGACGTATATAATTTATTCTTAGAAACGCTAGAAGGGATTTTTACTATTAAATTTAAATATACCATAGTGAAAAATAAATCATATAACATAAATTACTTTATCACCAAAAGTAGTAATGTATTCTAGTTGTAGTTAAAATAATAACGCACATTAAGAAAATATAATTATTAAAATGCAATCTTAAGTTTACCTAAAATTCTAGCAATACTAATAATAGATAATAATTATAAATAATAATAATAATAACAAATAAAACAATAAAGAGATAAAAGATATATATATATACATACATATATACACATACACACACACATATATATATGTGTATTTAGATATATATGCATTTATATATTCATGTATGCATCAAACAAAATTTCTCAGACGTAACAATAATTATAAAAATAATAAAATATTTTTACTAATACTACTAATACTACTACTAATAATAATAATATGCATTCTATCACAATAAAGACAAAAGAAATTACAAAAAATACCTATAAATATAATAATTATAAAAAAATAAAATCCAAAATAATAAAAATACACATATAATAAACTTTATCTGTAAACTAATACTAACCTGAAGAGGAAAATTTAGCTGTAATAATATATTAACATACATGTCAAATTTAATTTAAGATAAAATGGGTTATATCTACGGTACAAAACTAAATTGTGCAATATAATTCAAAACAATTTGAAAAATTACTCTTATTATTACTCTTATTATTATCTTACTACTCTTATTTTTATCCCAAAATATCCTATTTATTTTTTAAAAAATTCGATAAAATAGTTAAATCATTAAAAAGATGAAACGTTAGAAAGTTAAATATAAAAGGAGGGAGGGGGAAAGTAGAAAGAAAGAGATAAAAATTAGAACAATATAGAAAAGAATTTAAATTAAAATAACTTAAAATAAACTTCATATATCAAACCAACGTCTATTACATTAATATTCATTCTTAGAAACGCGATATGGAATTTCCTCTTAAATTAAAATATACTGATTCTAGGGTAGATTAGCGGCGAAAAGTAAATTATAAATTATACATCCTAATATAAATTACAATATAACCACTAGTAGTAATTTATTTAAAATAATGTTAAAATAATAATTCCTTGTAAGGAAACCTGAATAAAAAATTAAAATATAACTTTAAACAAAAACATTTTAAATTCTAATAATAATACTAACAATAGACAATAATAATAAAATAATTATAAAAAAATTTAATAATAGAAAATAGAAATTAGTAATAATATAAATATATATATATATATGTATATATATATAAATATATGTGTGTGTTTTTTTAGTGTTTATCAAAGTAAATTTCTATCAAACCTCAATAATAACAATAATGATAGTAATAATAATAACACGCATTCTATAAAAAAGAAGAAAAAAGAAACATAAAAATACCTATAAATATAATAATTATAAAAATAAAAAACAGAAAAATTTTCAAAAATTAAAATTGAAAATTTAGACATTAGAAAAAAACAAAACAACCTTTGCTGCAAGACATAACAGCACATTCTAGAATTTTTCAAAATAAACACATTTTTAAAAATTAAATTAATATAAATTGATATAATTTACAGTAATTCAACTCACAATCAGGAATTATCTATACTATTTTAAATCTATTTTTGTGTCTGCATTTAAATATTAATTCATTCCGCTGATTTAGTAGTTTCTTAGGATTATTATATTTTATAATCATTAATTTCTACTCCAGGCATTAATTGCACCTATCCCTGAAACTGTTGGGAGTATTGGCGTATTTCACAATCCTCCATTTGACTAGTGGGGTAAATCCTCCGTCTTTAATATTCCATTATTTTTTAGACAGGGCAGTTTGATGCTTCAAGGAGGCGTTGGAAAAAGAATGTCTGTGGATGTATAGTCTGTGCTTCCAACTACCTGCATATATTCCTATGTAAACTCTTTTGTTGTTGGCATAAAAATACTTGATGAGAGTGCTAAAGACAACTAGTTAAAGTAGGTAAATGTTTGTTTTGACAGTGTCAACACTGATGCTTGTACAAACAATAAATAAGGATGGAATAGCACAAGTTTTGCCGTTATGGTTGATCGTTGAAATAAAGATTGTAATTTTCCGGGTACTTTAGGGAGAATAGAGAGCGCATAACAGAGAAATGCAGTTGTTTGGAGAAATGATGTTGACAGGGATGAAGTAGTCGTCAGAAGATATTCGGTTGACGATGGGTATAGAATAGTCAAAAGAAATATAGCTAAAGGTGGAAATATTTTCGTACTCTTCCAGTTGTTAATTTCGATTTCGGCTAAAACCAATATTTAGCAGGTCAAGAGCTTCACTGGAATTACCTCCTATCGCCGCTTGTGTAAGAAAAAAAGCAAGGAAAGCCGTGATAGTTAAGTTCTTTTTGGATTATTATTATTTGGAACACCATGAAGAAAAACGTCTGACATGAGTGGAAAGAACTGTGGTAAATTAAAATGTTAGAGAAGAAAACGGAGCTTGAGAAAAAGTATTGCATTAGTTTACTTATGATATTTTGTGTATGATTTGCAATCTGTAGGGAAAGCGTTGAGTTATGTGATATTTAGATTAAAACAGACACGTTTGTAAACTAAGTTAGTTGGGAGCTTAGATTTAAGCGTTGCAACTAATCTTTCAACCAGGCTCTTAAGGAGATTTATTTGTTGTTTTTTTTTAAATTTACCTTTTGGTTTTGTTACTGTTTTTCTGAAGCAGATTTGAAATGAAATGCACTGCATATAATAGCAGTTTTTTCTTCAATCATAGTATATGTGAAATTTATAAACTTCATATATAAACTTCAGAAGAAGTAAATATGGTGTATGCGAAGGCCAATTACTTAATGTCAATTTGTAAATTGGGGATGTGGTTAGCGTCTACGATCGTATGGTCATGCATTGTTTTGTCTGTGTGTGTAATACAACTCGAAGAGGTCAGAAGAAAGAAAAAAAACTATTTGATTAACAGTATATAACATTTTGCCTGGTTCTTCAGAAAGAAAAGAAAGAACGAATTTTTCAGATATTATTAAACTTTCTCTTACTTTCAGTTATAAAAGTAAAGAAAAGAAAAAAGCGGAAAGAGAAAAATTAAAAACAGGAAAATTGTAAACAGAAAAATATATGTGGTATCTCACTATTTTCTCACCGGCGTTGTGCGTTAATTTATCTTTTGGTTTAAGAACTTTTTCCAGAATATCCCAAAGATGCCACAAAGTCGACAAAAACCCATAAAGATATCAGGTCTTTAGTTGGTCAGTATATGGTTTGTGAATAGTGTTTGAATGAACGAAAAAATAAATGAAAATAAAGCGAATAGTAAAGGGACAAAGAGAACGATTAAAAAACAGAAATAATGTCCAACTAATAAGGCATTAGTGTTGTTGTGGCAAATGGATGCTATAAGTCAGTTATGATATGATGCGTCTGAGAGGCGCAGAACAATTTGACATTTGACAAAAATACTCGAAAGATAAATTCTCTTATGGTTATGCAACCGCGTGTTTCGGAATGGCAAATTTCTATGTATGACTCAGATGTGACGTAAGGCCGAAATTATGGAAACCTGGTAAGTATCGGTCCGACTGCTCATTACTAATTGTTCTAGCACTAACCATTTCCATGTCCGGGTGCCTAACGCGTCTCAAGATGGCATATTCAGTAGAAGATAAAAAGGAAAATATAGAAGGAAAAATAAAAAGTAAACATTATTTATGCAAATAGCGTTCTGGCCTGCTTATTTATAATGCCACAGTTAAGAAGCTAACTTAGAGCTTCCATTCAGAAAAGTGTCTCTTGCAGATAATTTAGAAAGTAAATACATGCGCACAAGTTGAAGAGAAAAGGCATGCCACCTTTGAAATTGATATGTTATTTTTTTATTATAGCTATTATATGTTTTTTTCTGCATCATTAATTAATTTGTATGTTATATTATATAAATGTGTTATAGAGTTGACGAGGCTGTATGGCAGAAAGAATGGTAGGGGAAAGAAATGTACTTCATATATTCCTAGATTAATATTTTGAAATATAATTTAAAAGGGGTATAATATATTCTCTTACTACGGTGTATAATTATGCCTAAAAGTGTAATTACATTGATGAATAATTGTTTGATGCAACAATCCAGAGCAGAAAGAATTTAAAAGAATTAAATAATGTTTTGAAAGATTAGGAGTGAAAAACCGAAATTTTGTTTTGATAAACAGCGTTTTCAAAGTCAGAGAATATAAACATTAGAATACATCGTTACTGGAAGCAAACCGCTTGTATAGGGAGAGGTAACGAATTCAGAAGATATACAAATATAGAAAGGGGATCTGTTCAACTTGTACAGCAGGAAAATTTTGAGAACCCTAGAAGTTATGCCTAGATTTGTCATCGGAGGCCACAATATACACAATCTAAGATACGCAGATGATACAGTGCTGATAACAGACACAGAAAGGAAACTACAAAACATCTTACAGGAGGTAGCTGAAGAAAGTAACAAGAAAGGACCACAAATAAACTGCAAGAAAACCGAATGCATGGTCATTAGTAAAAAGGTCATCCCAATATGCCAACTACAGATCAGAGAAACTAGAATCAAACAGGTACACAAATTTATATATAACAGAGGATGGAAAATACGACACAGAGATCCGAAGGCAAATTGGCATGATGAAGGAAGCATTCCCAAAGTTGAGTAAAGTATTGAGAAACAGGACAATTGCTAAAAACAAAGAAGAGAGTACTGGATTACTATGCGTTGTCAGTTCTTCAATATGGCAGTGAATGCGGGACAATATCATCAAAGATGAAGAAAAAATCTGAAGCAACTGAAATCTGGTTCTAGAAAAAGATGCGGTGAATATCATGGATCGAGCACGTGAGCAATGATGAGGTTTTGGAAATGATGGAAATGAAACAGAAACTAATACTGAGCATCATGAAGAGACAGCTGAAGTTCATGAAACATTCAATAAGGATAAACGGCTTGGAGAACCTGATACTAACAGACCAGATAGAGGGAAAAGAGACAAGGGGAAGCAACGGATAACATATTTGAAGGACCTAATCAGGTAGATGATGGAACGAGGATTGCATGGTGCAACAGGAGAAAGCGTACTAAGCGCTAACAAGGATCGAGTGACGTGGAAAGTCATGATTGCTTACTTCCTGAAAGGGCAGGGCACATAGAAGAAGAAGAAGAAGAAGAAGAAGAAGAAGAAGAAGAAGAAGAAGAACAACAACAACAACAACAACAACAACAACAACAACATCAAAAGGATGATGTATCAGACGAATCTCGCCTATATAAGGTAGGGGTGAAAGAGAGGCAAATAGATTAGATCGGAAGAAAGACGGATCAGGGAGAGAGAGAGAGAGAGAGAGAGAGAGAGAGAGAGAGAGAGAGAGAGAGAGAAAAATATTGTATCGAGAAGAGAAAACTACCCAGGAGTTAACTGACCTCGTATGTGTGTGTGTGCACTCGTCCGATCCACCTCCATTTCACAACCACGTCACAACAAACTATATATAATTGTATATTATCACTAATATGTATCTGTCATTTTTAGCAGTCAAACCGATCGTCAACATGTTCTCAAAGAACTATATATCAGAAAGATATATAACAATTATTTACTAATATTGGAAATTTATTTGCATTTAGGATTAAATATTTTAAGCATTAGGAATTTTGTTGTATGTGAATTAGATTTTGGTAAATTCATGTGCAAATCCCAAAAATAAAAATTGATTTAACAATATATGATTCTAACTGCAGTTAACGTTGTAACATATTGGAAAATATTAAGTAGAATGATCTCACTAGATGTTCTTTTAAATAATACGCCAAAGCAAACCCTATATTACTGTGTAGCAGCCTGTTAAATGGAAGAAAAACTCTTATTTGAAAACAATGGATGAATCAGACCAATTAACCACCGTTCTCCGGAAGTCATAACAATTCACACATATTAATCACAGATAAATCTACGTAGAATCTTGATCGATTACGCCCAGAAGGCACACATTTATCAACAGATCATTCTTCGGCAGGTCTAACTCTACTCCTGAACTAAAGAGATTTCATATAAAGCTTTTACCAATGCATTTACACAGACACACAAATGCATATAGGATAAAATATAGTTTTAATGTATAGTATTTTTATGGGTTAAAGTGCTCAATATCAGGGACCGTGCTCATGGGAAAGGCAAAATTGGGTATAGACATCAGCAATCTGAAGCAACATTGTTTCATATAAAAATATAAAAAGCAATCATCATTATAGACGATGGAATTTGTCATGTAACAGACTCACCAGTCTGGCTGTTAAATTCAGTGATTATCTCTCTCTCTCATATATATATTCTAAATATATACTGTTAAATATAAGAGACAATGAATGTCTATTATGTTTAATCATGAACCGTTCTAAACATCGTATTTTGGCTTTAATTTCAGTTGAAAATAAAGACAAAAATTCTTCAACATTTGGATATTTTTTATTAAGTTGGTTCTAAGCTTTCGGTTCACATGAGCCATCTTCAGAGAGGTTATAAGAACGTTAACACAAAAACATCCACCATCAGCGACGATTATATCTTGTGTGTTGACATAAAACTCCGCTAAGCAACGGCAGCAGTTACCAAAAATAGCAAACGCTATTCGCAAATTTTCAATGTGGTTCTATGACGTCACACCACGTGATAGATCGAAATGACAACAGAACCATATATTCAAACGCAATGTAATGTGTTATGAAAAGATTTAAACATATTTGTTAATGTGGTTTGTTTGGATTTAATGTAGATGGCCTCCAATATATGAAGATTCTTTTTACTGTATGTATGAGTAAGGATTATTGTATTGTTGACTAAAATCTGTCAGATCAGATCAGAAAGGTGACAGGTCTACGGGAGAGCGTGGTTGTCGTAAAACCAATATCTGCAGTGGATTTATTATTATTACCAGATATATAAAAATTGCGAAGAAATTGTCACTTTATCTGAGCAGGTTTATATCGGTGAATGAAAAAAAAGTGAACCAAAAGAAAATAAGACCACCGCCACCAAATATCAAATCACCCATAGCTCCACATATGTGACAAAAAACACACAGTAAAGACATCATAACATTGTACCCAATACTTCGATGTCGGCAGAACCTGTTCAGTTTAAGTAACATTATTATTATTTAACATATCAACGTTTTATTTTCACTCCGATATCGAGATTTTTACGATAAAAATAAACTTACTTTTAAAATATATTTTATCAGTAAAACTACAAAAAAAGAAAAAACTTCTTGGCGCTAAACATCCTCACAACTCAACAATATATATATTTCTAATTTTATAAACCAATAATTAATACGGGACTTTGTAATTAACCTAGAATTAATAGCGGATTTTTATTTTTTTTAGACAGTTAGAAACAATGATTTTCTATTTATTTCTGTAAATATAAGGTTTGCAATCAATTTGCACTATTCATTTAAGTTTAATAATTTGAGCAAATATTGCATAACTACTGGCTAGATGCCATACTAAAATAAAGTGCAATTTTTTATGATAATTCGGAGAGAGCTTTAATTCTTTGCCAGGAATAAAAAAAAAACAAGCCTAGAAACGAAAATAAGTACGGTTAGACAGCCGATTGCTTTTTACCAAGGATTGAAAACCGATCGAATTGGCGTCAGTCGGCGATTCTACCTCTGGGCTATGGGCGTTCCGTAGAAGGAGGCAGACTTTTTAGCGTGTAGAAAATGATATACACATTTTTTTTTACATCAAAACAATGTTAGATAATGAAATGACGTCATCAGATTCTGATGGAATATGTTTTCGAAATATGCGGTTTACATATTTTTTATATATATATTTATTACAAATATAGCTTACTATCTAGGAACAATGGTAAAATTATTACTTTCTAGTAAATGAATGTTTTCTCTTTTGGCATAAAACACTTAGTATTTAACCAATTTATAATGTGTGCACGATGAATAGACAGACAGAAAAACTGAGATATATATTTATATAACCCGTGGAAGAAAGATGATGCCGAAAGAACGAAAGAAAAAATATTGAATAAAATTACGAACAGTCTAACGTATACCGACTGATATGAACAGTCTAACAACGATAGATAGATAAAGAAAACATAATGAAAAAATGAAATATAGAGATATGAAAGAGATGCGAAAGAATAAAATTAGCAAACAACGATCAGAATTATGAATAGACTAAACGATATAGATAATAATAACGATATATATATATATATATATATATATATATATATATATATATATATATATATACCTACAGATAGATAGATAGATGTATAGATCATATGCGTCTTTATAAATTCCAAATGACCAAAAATTGATGGTGAGCCAGAAAAAGTTTCACGTTTATGTTGTTCATTTCTTGAGCGTCGTTAAAATTAATAAGACTTATTTTTGGTGAGAAATGTACAGATTTTATTAATTTAATATCATGAATATTCTGTGAATCGTTTGAATTACGTACTTCCAAATGAGTTCTTTCTTTCAAAATAAGTCATGAACAAAGAACTTGGTATTGTCAATGAAAATTTTGCTAACGAACCATAGACAGCCAGGCTGTCAATGCTACATTGTTTCATTTGTTTTATTGGCTTTAACCTACTGTTAAGTGCTCTTAAATTGATTAATCGTGTGAGGAAAAGGTTTCGGTGTCAGTAACGTAAAACTTCAAAAGTATTTCGGTTTTAGTAATCTAGCCTTGGGAAAATTTCACACTTTTGAAATGTCTTAAAATCAATATTTACTTATCTCTTCTCAATGAACTGTTATGATGACATTCTGTATATAATGCATAATATTTCTCTCCCTTTGACTTGGTCTCCTTCACACACACACACACACACACACACACACACACACACACACACACACACACACACACACACACACACATATATATATATATATATATATATATATATATATCGGTCTCTGTCTCATAAAACACCGAGGCAACGAAGTGAAATTGATTGAGAAGAGATTACGGTTCAAAATGACCGCTTGATAATCCAGAACCCAAAATGAATCACGTCTCCGGGGAGGTTCGTGTTTTATGATAAATGAGAAATAGCTCAACACCGTAAGGATATCTCTCTTATCATTATAATTTCTTTATCACAAGATGTATGTTCAATAATGTGTTTTTCAATTCTATTTTGTTTTTTACTGTCCTGAATGACAAAACATTAATTCATAATTTATTCTAATTATTTTATCTGAATGAATGTCAGAGATAAATTTACAAGTCGTATTCTAATCGAATCTGCAAGAAAACATAATTCTATTTGACCCTCTTTTAGTAAGTAAATTAGGTAGTGTGTTACGCCCTTTCATTGACTCATTGATAACGAGCCTTTTCCGGTTTGATTGAGTAACCTGATAGAAAATATTTATAATAGAATTATTTGGATTTTTTTTTTAAATGCAAAAATATTAATAACGAAAGGATGGGATAATGTTCTCATGTGATAAATGTTTGCTTCAATGAAATAGTAAACAATTGTCAATTCTTTCTTCTTTTTTCTGTCTATATTGATATGCATTTATAACTATGATTGTTACTGCAATTATTTTGCGATGTTTTATTTAAATAGTTAAGCAACAATATTCAACTATACGCCAAGAGAACTTGAATGAGCGTTTTATGCTCGTGGATCTCGCAAGGAGCTTATTCAATCATCAAATTAAGAACTATAATTTTTGATCAATTCACTCAAGTAAAAGAAATGAGTTCAGGAGTTATACAAAAATATAAAGGGGTGTAAGACAAGGACGTGTTTTCTCACGAGAACTATTCAACAGCGAGGCAATTCTGAAAAAAAAGAAAAAGAACTAGACGTCTTGCAAGGATTCGCCATTGGCGACCGAAATCTAAACTATCCCAGCCTTACCCATCTATCACCCTCCTTCTGACATTTCCTATATCTAAACACTTTTTCTCTTCACCTTCCGCTATGTAACCCCATGCGCAATAGTGGCAGTGGGATGCCTTGCTTGTGGTGAAATGATTAAAAAAAATATTAGATACACATATTATACAGTACTGATGACGGAAACTGAGAAGAAATTACAAGACCTCCTAAAAGATTTATCTAAAGAACGCGAAAATGATGTTATAGGTCCCTAGAGAAAACTACAAGAAACTCTGAAGATATGCTCATCACTAAAAAGAGCAACCCAACTTGACAACTACAAGTCGGGGATTCTGAAATCAACCAGGGACAGAAATTTATATATTTAGGAAATATTCTAGCAAAGGACGGAAAGTGTGACACTGAGATCCGAATTTGGCGAAGGATGCATTCAAAAAAAGCTGAGCAGAGTATTGAGAGAAAGGAAAAAAAATTAGAAAGTACTGACTTGTTATGATATCTGTCTGACAATATCACAACATATGCTAAAGATTAAGAGAAAAAACTAAAGCAACCGAAATGTGGTTCTACAGAAAGATGCTAGAGATACCATGGAAGGAACATGTTGTCAACGACGAGGTTTCGAAGAGGATGAAAAGAGAAAAGAATAAACATGCCTAACATCAGGAAAAATCAACTGAACTTTCTGGGATATGTAATGAGGAAGTGGGGTTAGAGAATTTGAAACTCACAGAACAGACAGGGAAAATATAGCAGGCAATAAAATGTGTTTGTTATTATATTTCTCGTATTTTGTTTATTCTAATTTTCCAAAATTTGAATTTGTATGTCCCTTTTCTTCTCTCTCATCTTTTTTCATTTTAATATTTTTTTCTTAATTTTTTCTTCTTCCGCTTTAAAGCATTTTGACATATCTGGGTTACCGTGGCAAAACATTTGTTACACTAATTTCTTTTGAGTCGTACACACACCGTTCATTGTGGTGCTATAAACGTCCACCCCACCTAAATCATATCTTTGGCTAATCATGTTTTATTTATTTCTTCAATTTGATATTTTATAAAAATTTGAATATATATATATATATATATATATATATATATATATATATATTCATATATTTTCTTATATATATATATATATATATATATATATATATATATATCTCACAAAGTAAATTAACTACATTTTATTGCCTGATAATGGTGTTTAAACGCAGAAACTTTATAGCTATTGAGATTCAGTAGGTTGTTAAAATGATAATATTAATAATAATAATTTATAATATTTATATGCCTATATATATTTGCGTTTGTGTCTTGTATCCGCAGAGAATGCTACCGTTTTCTTCTTCTCAGTGCTGTGTTCATTTAGGACTTTCGCGATCATGACTCTTCATAATTTTCTGTAGTTTATAGCTCTTCAGACATTCTTGTGAGTACCATATTTTCCAAGACTTAATTTTTAATTATTTGCCATTAAAATGTCAACAAACTGTTCTTGCTGTTAAGTAATCAATTTAATTTTTGTTGCCATTTTCTCAAGGATTTCGTCGTTAATCACTGGTTCAATCCATAGTATCCTCAGTATTCTTCTGTAGAAACACATTTATTTTGCTTCAAGTCTCTTTTTTATTTGTGAAGAGATTGTCCAGCATTCACTGTATTTAGTGCTAGTTTGACAGTGTTATCTTCGATTTTTATTTTGTATGTTAGACTGCGCCTTCTGCTGACAATCAGACATTCTGTCTTCTCGCAATCGATGTATTTATAGTCAAACCCCTTCACTGATTTCTGTAAAAGTCTTTGAGGTTTCCTTTTTTATTTGCCATCAATACTGTATCCTCTGCATGTCTTTTGTTGTTAATTTTGCGCTCTCCAATACTGAATCTTGTTAAGACTTCTAATTCTTTTTAAATCGCCTCTCTTTATTGGTTGTATAGTTATGGAGAGAAAACATTTCCTTGTTTTACACTCCCATTCTTTTTATATTTAGTGAACTACTTTGTTATATATATATGCAAGTAGTTTGCTGCCATTATCGGTGAGGAATTATTCTAATATATTTCCCAAGTATAAAGGGGTATAGTTGTCACTGCCAACCCTTTTGCATACTTTATAAAACACATATACTCTTCTGTTTGAATTTATATCATTGTTGCTGATATGATTCCATTTCCTTTTCTATTTTTTTGACGAGCTCGCATGTTCTGGTCCTATTGTCGATGTTTCTTTACTATTGATCCGAATTCAGATAATATGTTTTGTTATATGGCTCTATAGACTGAATATAGCTTTATGTAAATTAAATAATTTTTTTCTACGCAAAAAAAAGTATCAGTGACTTAAGACGAAATTGGATTCAGTCAGCACTAATACAAATTAAAATCTATGGCATTCTCACTCCTGTTCTCACTCCATTTAGCTAGATGCGGTTTGGTTAAGAATTTTAAACCATAGTTGGGGTTTGGATGCAGAGTTCACCATCTATACAGATTGGCTATAAGAGCTAGTTTGCCATGCTGTTTCCCCTGAGCTGATGAAAGAAACAATTTTTTCAGAACTTATCTTAGGTTATATGCACTACTGAAATTCGAACTCGGCTCTCAATTTATCAATTACATCTCACATAAATATATAATCTTTTGATGTTTAGGCAACTAAAATTATATATGTTTAAACAAATCCTCATATTTGCACATTAATATCTATTGAAAAATCCGGTATTATATTAAAAAAAGGATGTCTAAAATATCTGTTATTAATTATGAGATGGCTAGCATTATTTGGTTACGATCAACTGCAAAATAAATGGCTTTAGCTTTACGGATTTCTAACTGTGGGATAACATTTGAAAAGAGAAAATTATTATTGGAAAAGGGGTGTTACTAAAAGCAATACATGCAATCGAAGCCTACCCGAGTACTGAAAGGCAGGAAAATCTCATTTGAAACAAAGAAAAGAGTGCTGGATTGATACGTGATATCTGCCCTTCTGTATGGAAGCGAATGCAGGACAATTTCATTAAATATGAAGGACAGGCTTGAGGCAGCAGAAATATGGTTTTACAGAAGAATGCTGAGGATACAGAACACTCGTGCAACGATGAAGTGTTGGAAAATATGAAAACGAGAAGAAAACTGATAATAAATATCAGGAAGAGACAAATAAGTTTTCTTGGGACACGTAATGAGGAAGGAGGGCACGGAGAACTTGATACTCCCAGGTCGGATAAATGGAAGAAGAGACAGGGGAAACAGCGCGAGACGTACTTCTTTGGTCTGAGCAAATGGTTTGACTGAGCGGGGCTTGGACGAGATACCAAGAGAAATATTACTGAGATTGACAAGAGACAGAGCGAAGTGGAAGTCCATGATAGCCTACGTCCTGAAGGGACACGTCACATGAAGAAGAAGAAGAAGAAGACAATTGAAGAGAGAAAAAAACAAAAAAAATGTAGCCGTTGATATAGAATGTATCTGATTGTGGTAACGGTTAACGAACTAGATTAGTTGATCGTTACTAATAAGTAAACAAACTTGACCTACCTGGGAACATCATACACATGACCTTGTGTCAAACTCAGCTAAACATTATAAACAAGGACTTTTGAGTTATTGTACCGTATTTAAATGAGTAAGTACAGAAATGAATGATATTAATAACCGTATTTCCATTTTGCAGAAAACATCGTTTTGATTAACAAGGGAATCATTGCAAACACAATAAAACGTGCAAAAACATTCCCTAAGCTCCTATATTTTCTGAAACACATCTTACATCTATATATCTTTTTACGGTAAAGGTTTGCTACATTTAAAATAAAATCATTAGCACAATAGCTGGCAATAAAAATTGAGATATTCTTTTTGCTTACAAATAAGGCTTTTCACAAAATAACATTAAAGTAACAACAATGTCTTAAACATAATAGAAGCCTTGTTGAAATTGTTGCTTATATACAAATTAAAAATATCGGTGGACGATACAACATATTTTTAATTAGGGTCAAGGCTCCTAGTTTTTTCCCGATTTAATTTTGTTATGTGCATGTATAGCTATCATGTTATACTTGTCCTTATTATTTCGGAATGGCTGCCTGGTATTTAAATTCTTCCCACATTACAGAGAGCTGTGTTGTATATTATGTTCAGAAGATATTTTGTTATATTGTTAATACTGTAACTATATGAGGTCTTTAGATATGAAGAATTCAAGAGAAAAGCTTGCGGCAAAGCCTCAAGCAAGCGAAGAAACGTATTCGTTTGGTTATTGCTAAAGGATATCATGCTAAACAAAAGAAATAAATATGAAATGTACATATTATTTTAGTGTTATTTGCTGCTAGATTTTTATCCTTTCATGAGAATGCAATTACGCACCTGAAAATATTTCTTACTCTCTTATTTATTCAGAATCTGATATTCATTTATTCCATATAATATTATCATTTACGCTATTTATGAAACTTCCAACACTCTTAAAAGAGTAAATAAATCACTTAGTCTGTTTCTAAAACATGCCGCTATCAAATCTTGCAAAAGTTTCAAGACATACTTCATGTTTTCCTATTACTACTTTACTAAAATATATAAGTCTTTACCAAGCTAACATGCATGCTCATACATATATATTTTGAATAAAAGGAAACAGTTAAATGCAAAGCTTCTTCATTTTTCCTATCATTTCACCCCAAGCATGAGGAGGTGGATACATACGAGAGTGAAAGTTGAAGCAGGAGGAGAGCGAGGAGAAGGCCAATCCCGTTACAGGGGTGTCCGAAAAAGGGCACGATAAAGATGGGAATACAATATAGATGACATTTACGAAGATAGATTGAGATATGAAAAAAAAACAAAAAAACAAGATACACGGGTGATGTACAAAGCGCGAGAGAAGAACTGGAGTCAAGTGTAATAGAGATGGGAACTGACATTGCATTTAAATTACTGGTGGTAGTAGCCGTAAGAAAAGCAACTATATGGAAGGTAGTTCCACAGATGGCAAGTGCGAGAAAAGAAGCTGTTGAAGTAAAAGTGGGCTACATTTAGTAGATTTATCTGTAAAAGTGTGGGACCTTTTGCCAGTCTGGTTGTTTGAGTAAATTCTTATGGAGGGGCACCAGTGACCTAAGTTCGTCGGAGCAGAAGTCATGAAAATATTTGTAGAAGAGACCGAGGAAGGCCACATCCCGCCGATGAGAAAATGGCTGATGTCGAGCTGCCATGTCTGGATCGATCACATTACAGCTTTTCCTTTGGAGCCTGTCGAGTACCCTGACATGAACAGCAGGGGAGTCCGACCAGATATGATAACAGTATTCTATACACGGTCGGATGATTGATGTGTATATGCGCAAGATGGGATCAGGCGTAAAAATATTTCCTAGCCCGACACAGTGACTCAACCTTCCTAGCAGTGGATTTTAGCTATTGATCCAATGTAATAGTTACACTTGGGGTCAAAAGAGAGGATGAAGTCGAACAGGCGCAGTATAATGCTTTCAGGGAGATTCGATTGGTTCATGCTTATGGGGAGTAGGAGATGGTTGACAGATAGCAGCTTTGCTTTGGAAGTATTGGAATTTACAAGCACAGTCTACTACAGATACAGATTGCAGGTCCTTCTTAAGATAAGCAGCGAGCTTATGATTGTTTGTTTCCGCCTCTCCAGATTTCTTAAAGATGCGTAAAATGGTAAAGATAAGTGGTAGTGTCATCAGCGTAGATGGCTGCTTAGGATTTGATCACTTCATGGAGATAAATTATTAAGATCAGAGAAAGCGTCGGGCCTAGGAAAGAGCCCTGGGGGACGTCAGCCTTCGTGTGATAGGATGTAGAGTCATGCCCGTTCAAGACGATCAGCGTTATTCGATTTGATATGAAAAATTGGATCCAACCAAACAAATCATCCAGTTATGCCATAATTCCGTAGATTTCGCAGAAAGCCGGCGTGCCAGACCATATCAGATGCTTTGGAGATATTCAGGGTAACATCTCGGTCTTCGCCGGATAATCGAGGATATGGTATATGTATTCAGTGAACGTCGTTAGCATATCGGCAGTAGATCTGGCAAAGCTGAAGCTATACTGCCTGTCTGAGAATAGTTAACTGGCAGTAAGATGTTGAACTATTTCAGCATTGATAATAGTCTTCAAACATTGGATGGGTCCGATGGTTGCTCTGTGTTTTTAAATTCGGGAACCGCAGAAGAGAACTTCCAAGCAGGCAGGAAAAAAGAAAGCAGAGTGGCAGTAATTATAGAGTTTAGCGAGAACAGAAGAGAGTTCAGGGGCACATTTTTTCAAGAAATTGACCGGGATTCCGTCGCACCCGCTCGCCTTATAGCGGTCAAGTTTTGAAATTATCTTAAATACCAGAGTGAGGTTACGTAAATACCTCTCAGTTGAGCCTCAGACGAGTCAAATATGGAGTTGAAAAGAAATATGCAAACAAAGCCTTGTCCACAGATGCAGTGAGGACCTCAAATGTATTGATTAAGGGATGGATGGAGGGCTTGCTGTTTTTCAGTACACCGTTCGCAGAGCCGCCAATAGTCTTTGTAGCCAAAACTGCGAGCAGCTATGCGCTGCCTTATTCTCTTAGCAAGCAACAGCTTAGCCACATTCAAGATCCTCTTAGACTCATTACGAGCAGAGGCTAATAGGCGCATATTATGCTCTGACATGCGACCCCGAAATAGCCGAAAGACGTGGTTCCTTTGAGCAATGGCGGCCAAGCAGGCATGAGAGAATCAAGAGGACAAAGATTTGGGACAGAACTTCCTGATTGGTATGATAGCATCAATTTCAGGCTTCATCTAAGAAGAGACTTTGTGGAGCAGTACTCAACGGGGAGACTAAACACTTTTCCCAAGAAACGTCGCATAGGAAATCGCGGAAGGAATCCCAGTCTTCTCTTTTTTTAGCTATAACAAAATTTTGTTGGTAAGAGGCTTCTGTTATTTAAAACAGATACGTCCAAAAATGTGCCTTGTTGTGCTGTGGATATCGTCACGGAACGACAAATCGGGAACCGATTTCGAATTCCAGTTGGATTCCTTGCATTCACTTACGGGAAATGGGAAATCTATTAATCCGTTTCTTTCTCGAGTTATGAATTAAATAATAACACAGACTGGGTTCTATAGCTACAGCCTAACACAGAAAGCAATGGCAACCTACTGTGGGGTAATCTTCTGCCCAATCAATCATGTCTCTTTCGAGACATGATCGCCTAAAGCGTACATGACGTATGGCACTTAACTGACTGGCATCAAGAAAAAAAAACTCGTAACTTAAAAATTTAAAAAAATATATATTTAAACTAATAAAAAATGTTAATATATATACGCAAATAAAAAATTTAGAGTGGGTTATCCCTTATAGCGATGTGTATGTGTGTGTTGAAACAGATAATTTTGATTTGGCTTTGTTACTAGAAAACAAGACACGCAAATTGTATATAAAAACAACGTTTATACACACACACACACACACACACACACACAATATATATATATATATATATATATATATATATATATATATATATCGTCGAAATGTGGCCTCCCTCTGTCTCTTCTATAAATACCTTCATGGCTTCTGCTCGGATGAGCTTAAGTCACTGATGCCTCCTCAACAGGTGTTTACCCGTTCAACCAGACTGGCAACTGGGTCCCACCCATTCACAGTCAGGTTAGCCAAACGCAGACGACAATTCTACTCCAGCAGCTTCCTCTCTCGCACTTCCCGCCTGTGGAACTCACTCCCGTATTCTTGCTTTCCTGACGGCTACGACCTCCAGAAATTTAAAAGCAAAGTTAATACTCACCTACTAACCACTGGCCTCTAGCTCTCTCCCCTCCCCTGTATAACCTTCCCTTTCTCTCCGCCCATGTACCTGTCATTGCACCTGCTTTCTCAGTTTTCTATTGTTCCTTTCTAACTAGCTTGTACTCCTCACTCTTTTCTAATTAATCTTTCTACATTTATGTAACCCCCTGCACATCAGTGGCGTTTCTGCCTTGCTCGGGGTGAAATGATTAAAAAAAAAAAAAAAAAAAAAATATATATATATATTAAAATATTCAATTAAGGGTTTTCCAAATAAAAGTAATCTTTTGGTTGGTACATAGTCATTAAAATATTCATAGTAGTAATTGTTAAAAGATTATATGCGTATATATGAGCGTTTGTTTGTTAGGAATATCTTTGAAGTCTTCCGCTCAGTCCTTCGGGTACGGGTCAGTTATTAAGTGCATTGGTGAACAGTGAAGAAAAGAAGATGAGAGAGAAAGAGAGGCTGTAATAATACGTTCGTTTGACTTTTGTCAAGAGACGTATTAATTATGCTAGTGTTTTCTCTACTGTGACCGGCTTCTTGTTTCTTTTATTTCGTTTTCTCTGGCTCTAAACAGGTCATTTGGGAAAATCGCAACCGAAAATAATTCTGGGCTTCCCATTGGGTGATTAACAAAATTCGCCTCGGCTCGCGAAAATGGTCCGTAAATATATATATTTTTCTTATAATTAAAGATTGAGTTTTTGTTTATTTTTTAGACGTTTCCTAGTTTGCTATTTGACAAAAAACATTTCACATTTAAAATATTCTGTATATATATATATATATATATATATATATATATATATATATATATATATACAGAATATTTTATTCCACGGTATCGTATCTAAACTGTTTCTTCAGACACAATAGGCTGTAATATGGCTCAAATATTTTACTTTTTCTCAATAGAGGATGGGTGGAAAAAATCCCTGTTAAATTAATAATACCTTTTGCATTTATTTTTCAATTTCTATATAAAGTATTTTATGCTGAAAATAATAATGTTAAAAATTAAGGTTCTAACTTTTACCCATTTTCTTCGAAACTGGATGTTGAAAGACAATCGTTTTTTCTGGGTAAGTACCATATATCCAGTACTCATCAACTTCGAATAACAATTTCTGATGCGCTTAGTATCAACTGCAGCATGATGTACATGAACACTGATCCATCATCACTGTACTTGAGAGAATACCACACATCTTAGTTATAGTATTAAAGGGTTCAGTTTAAAGTTTTTAGCACCTGAAAATGTCAGAAGCGTACAATTTTCGAAACGTCGTAAAAGTGGCAATAAAAACAGTCCGAACAATGCAAATCGTTTAACTATTTCTACTACTAAGAAATATAAACAAATATTCTTGGAGACATTGGTCATTTGGTACCTTTCTATTAGCATCATATTCAACATCCTGCAAGTGTTAAATAAAAATGTAAAACATGTTTTGATATTAAAGTTACTTTCGTACACACACACACAAACACACACACACACACACACACACACACACATATATATATATATAAATATATGTGTATGTATTATCATATAATTATGAATTAATTGCGACACGAACATTTCTATGTTTCCAATTAGATTCTCTTCATTAGGCAATGTTGGACGTTGGTTGTGCAAATATATTGCATTTAAAAACAGAAAACCTTAGATATATAATTTTTTGAATTTGGCCCGTATTTTTCAAAGAATACATGCCGACTTTTTTCTCTTTTCTCTCGTTTTTTTCTTTCCCGCACTGTCCTCTATTCTTCTTTTTCCTTCCTAACGGTCAACCTGCTTTTAACTTAATTTTATCTTTGTCTCTTTTTCTTTTATTTTCATTGCTTCTCACTTAGTTTTATATATGATAAGAATATTTATCGATCGAAGTACAACATCAGAAAATAAGCGAATAAGCAAATATATTGTAGTTTCGGCTTGAAAATTGCACTTAAAGATGAAACAGACTGTCAAGTGTGGGGTGTTTACTTTAATGCCCACTTATATATAAGTATATATGTGTGTGCATGTTTTGCTTATTGTTTCTCGTACATTTGCTGTGGTTATGCCGTAAATGATCCTTCAATGATTTATTATTAAAGATTATAGATATTTTTTGTGCTTCTTTAAATGCTCACCTTCTCTACCATTTGGGAATAAACTTTCGTAAAAACGCCAGTATTTTTAGCTGTATTAAGTTTTAAAAGCAAGGATACGAGTATTATAATAGTTTTGGAAATTGTATACATCAACACGTGTAATTTCTGAGAAGTATCACTTTGTTATAACAGATGAGTGCTTAATTTTAAGTGAATTCAAGAAAGCTCGCAAGTGTCCAAAGATATCAAACATCGAATTTGAAATTTGCACTGAAAATGTATGAGACGGTTATTGCTCTAATTATATATATATATATATATATACTACCGGTCATAATTATTAGGCCACCCCCGTTTTATTTAAAAAATGATGTAGTTCATAATATTATTAGTATTTATTGCCAAGTGGATAATTCTAAATGAAAATATAATGATTCTTTTGTTAATACTGCTCAATAGCATGTGCATCAAATGAACTGTTCTGCTGTCCAGTTTTTGTGCTCTCTTCCCTATGCTAATCTCTTCTTCTTATTAGTTGGCCGAAGTAAAGACTTCCTGGCTTCCTTGTAAAATTTTCAAAATAATAATAAAAAAAAACAATTCTCTTTTTATTTAGAATTATCCACTTGGAAATAAATACCAAAAAATAGTATGAAGTACATCATAAAATTATTCTGCTTGTTCCTCGATTTAGCAGTAATTCGGAACGTATTTTACCACATTACAACGGATAAATAATGGACCAACGATTTTTTAATGTCAGTGAGTACAAAGAAAAAGTAGTTTTACTGCCATTGTAGGTTATTGGTTATTCAAATAAGCTTCCCAATATTTTACAAAGAAGTTCTAACAGTTCTTTATGATCTACTTTGAATTTGGCTTTTGTAAAATGTACAAAACATATATATATATGTTTCTTCGTATGCGTACTATTCTTAGCATAAATATTAATGTTCTTATTACAGTGTATTTAGCAAAACTGTGTAGCTGTAGGGGGGCTGGTTAATTTTTCTTTCATTCGGCCTTGTGTCATACATAACCGAACTTCATACAGCTTACAAGTTTTATGCAGAATTATCATCATCAGAATTATTAGAAGATTTTCACCAGAAGGTTGGTTGTCGGCAGGTTGGGATGTGTGAAATTGTGTGGAATTGTGTAAGATTAAAAATATACATTTTGTATGTTAAAACAGACATTTATTAAAAGGAAAGAATAACATAAGTTGTAAAAGTTAATGTGCAATTAGAAACAATATTAAGAAGTTAAGGGTAGAGTTCGTAATCAATTAGAAAGTTAAAGTATCAAGATTTGTAGAAAATGTTTGTAGTAGTAATTGTTGAAAGAGTATATGTGTACGTACGTATATATATATATATATATATATATATATATGTGTGTGTGTGTGTGTGTGTGTGTGTGTGTGTGTGTGTGTGTGTAAGCGTTTGTTCGTAGGAGTGTCTTCGAAGAGAGAAGAAGAATTAAAATGAATCAGTAAGCAAGAAGGAAAGAGAAAGGACAAATGTCCAGGTCATTTGAAGTCTTTCCCGTTACATTTTTGCTTCTCGTCTATGCTCCTTCCATGTGTGACTGTCTGTGATTAACGCTGACCCGTGCCTTTATTGTATTTGGATTTTTGCACTGACTCCAGAAGTCCTCAAGCCTTGCAAGAATATCCTTGCTACTCTACCGGCAACTTATTGTCACCATCGAAGATATATTTCGGAGTGTATGATAAGTCGTCTATGTTTTGATAAGATTTTAACCACACTAGTACAAATATTAACACAAATGACAGACGACACACCACTTTACAAACTGACAGATATCACAGGCACTTTCTGCGTCGTTCGACCAAATATTAAGCACATTAACAATCAAACAAGAAAACGATATATAGATAGCATTTAAGCAATTTACAAATATACTCGAAGCTAGTAGTTTGTAATATGCACAGATCACAAACGTATCACTTATGCCATGGACTGCAGTGCACACAAATACACCCCTAAATAAATTAGAAATTAAATCTCAGTACACATCAGTCATTAGTTTTATTAAGGAACAAATATATTATACCTTATGATGAACTGTCACGTACAGGTAACAACAATCACCGCAGATATATTAAATCATGATTTAATTTCTTATTAGCAAAACACCTTTAAAACTCAAAGAATTCCCAGTTTCTTTTAGCAACGAAACACTTTATCGTGACGCTACATTAACCCTGGAACATATATTTACCCCACAGTGGATAATTAAATATTCCAACAGCTACATAATCTTTCACACCTAAGCAATTGATCCACTGTAAAAATAATAATTGAATGTTTTGTCCAGCCATGTATGGCGTCAGACATAAGAAATTGAATATCAATGTGCCTAGAATGTCAAAAGAATAAAATACGTCATGCTAATAACGATTTCAGCAGAACAGTTACAGTTTTAAACAGATACACATAGACATCGTGGATCCCCTACTGAGCTGTCAATGTTATTCATATATCGTAAATTTTGTTGACAGATTTTCACATTGGTCTATCATGATTTCATTCAAAAACACATCATCAACTTCAGTCTGGTTATCTGTTTCTGGAATACTCAATGTACTCACCATTGATCGTGGTACACAATTCCGATCATAACTCTTTTAAGAATTCAGCAACATGCTGGAAGCAAGCTTCTTAAAACTAGAGCACACCACCAATGTGCCAATATATTACTGAAAAGATTCCACAGGCAACACAAAATATCATTAACCATGAAGTATGACTTAACCAACTGGAATGATATCTTACATCTTTTGCTTATCTCTGTAAGGAACTTAATTAAAGATTTTGGCTGCACATACATATCATGACCAGAACAAATTTCGAAGACGAAATATATTCTACTCTGACATCGTACTTCATGCAAAACTAAAAAACAATATGATGTCGCACTTACAATTCACGCCTACTCAAAATTCAACCAAACATAAACACACCAACAAATTTGTAGGTTTTAGTCCGAGAAGACGCAGTAAAAAAACACTTTCAGCAAATTATCAGGCACCATACAAAATCTTATAGATCAGACAGATATCTCTCAATGCTAAAAGGAAATAAGTCGCACACTGTCACTATTGACAGATTAAAGATGCTTTCTTAGAAAAACAAATACAATTACACACACATTAACCTGATTTCAAAGAAACACATAAATACATCAAAATCTGACAATACAACAATAATTCAAATCAGATCAGGAAGGTAAAAAATCACATTTCCCAAAAGTTCCCAAACAAATATTTATTATTAATTAGGGCTTATAACCAGTTTTATAAAAGGGTGTCTTTCTCATAACTCTACACAAATCGAATGTTGACCGTTCGACGACTTAAAGCAGACTGAGTAAATACGTTTTCTGTGCACAGGCTCAGCGTATACATCCGCTTAAACCAAAATAAAATGAACAATTTATAAACCAAACAAAGCTACCCCAATCCAACCTCCAAAATCAAAATTTTAATCTGATTACGTGCTATATATTCCCTAATACAAACAAATCTAAAACAGAGACTAGCTTCGAATTTAGAACCTACAGGTTGGGAGAGACACAACACAAACCAGCATTCGTGTCGTCTAGGTCTGTGATGAGAAAAAAACAACAACGAAACCTATCAGCAATGTCTATTTTACTTCTAATGTCACCATTCTCATTCCCTGTAGCGTTATTAGCAGCAACAAAAAGAAGTTACTATTTTGCATATATGTAAATAAATAATACATTTCTCTACTTATACGCCGCATATTCTTTTTATTTAATTCACGTTAGCGGAGGTGGAAAAGAAATTAACTCTACAACAGTAACACGAAAGTTCTGTAGTCTAGGTCATCCATTTCTGATTCCGCAACATGTCTTAATAGATCTTCTATAATATGTGAAATATTGTACGTACTTGGACGGTAATGTAGTGTGTATGATCTGGCTATTTGTTATGGATCCCGGGAATGTGAATCGCATAAAATAAAAGAACAACAAACAGAATTTGTGATAGAAAAATAATTATTTTAAACGTAAATAATACAAACTGGAACGAATACGGTTGAGTAAGAAGGATATGTACAAGTCTCGGAAGTGAAGCCGTAGTATAATTAGTATGTCCACGTCGGAAGCGGACGGGTGCTGTATAGTACTATTTTGCTGATTAGAGCTCTGAGCTACTATGAATTACTGACGTTGTATTCTCGGTATCTCTCGGTATCTCGGACTCTGATGGTGTCTTTCGGATTAGACGATGTCTTGCTTCTATGCAGGAGTATACGCTAGACGAGTCTCTTATCATGTAAAAGGGGGAGACTCTACAACACTATTGAATCACTTTCTATGCACCTTTTAGAGTAAATTGCTTTCGCTTTTAATAAAATTATCTTTTTTTTAAATCAGAATTATAGTCAGACTTATTGCTTGAGTGTGTTGATCTGCAAAATATCATATTTTTTCCATATAAACTTTTTATTTAAATAACTATATATTTCGTGTAGAATTTCTTAAGTGTGATAGAATAAAACTTTCCTTCATAGTTTAGCTAAATAATATTTTGTTTTCATTAATTAAGTAATTTATTATTTTAAAAGTAGTTGTAATAAATTTTATCTAAGACTTAAATAAGGTCGTTTCAAATGTAGATGTGATAAAGTTGGAGTGTAAAATAAGACACACACACACATATTTCGACACGTTATAAGTAATGCACTTTTCATCTTTTACTTTACCAATATATTACATTTTCTTTACATAGATAGCGTTTTTAATATAACAGCTGTTTTGTATTCGCAATGAGTTTGCACATCATTTGCTTCCATTCTTCCGTAGCAAAATCTCTCGAGCATTTATAATATATTACTCAGTTATTAAAGTCTGATTTGCATAAAGCTTTCAAGATGGCGGATCGTTGCCAAATAAATTCGTGCAGGCCATGCTTGATAAATTCACAAGTCATCGAAAAGAGTCATTTGGTAATGCTTTTATACTGGCGTAATTAAAATTCACTTAGCCGTGAAATTCATTTTTGTTCTCTTTCTATTGGTAAACAATACAAAGAGAAGAAGCTTGGTTCATGCAGACGAGTTCAGATATATAAAGAAACAATCCACCCCTTTCTGTGAAAACAAATTTCGTCGCTTCTTGATGTAGAAACAACCCAGCTAATCTCGGAAAAATTAATACCACTCTAGTGGTATTGTTATTTATTTCAAATTCATAAAGGTTACATTCAGTACTGCCCACTTGTTATTTTGAACAAAACCATTCAGTTTTTAATACTTAATAATTCTGTGTAGTTTCAAACATACTCTATGGCAGTAAAACTTTCATTCTCTGTTTCGGATAGGGTTTTCGGTTCCTACATTGTTTCAGTAATTGTTGTAATCTTTTGTGTACATATACACTGGGTAGACAGCCATGGTCTAACCTTTTTTATAGTTCACCAATAGTAGGTTTAACCAATCAGGAGGTTCATAATATTCCACGCGACGTGTATAAAAGGCGGCCATATTTTCCGAGTATTCGAGGGAAAAATCCGATTCAGTAGACGGTCTGAATCGTTAGTGTTAATTAATCTTTGACGTTGTTTCATAGAACAGATTACGTTCTGCGCTGTGCTTCATATCCATAAACTATGGTGGACATGGTCAAAATCTGTACTTCTGAAATGAAGAAGTGTCCTTATTACGAAGCTTCTTCAAATGCTACGAATTTCAAACCAACCCCTTTATTACGATCACTCGGGTATATCATTCTCATTCCCTGTGCCAAGTCACTTCTATTTGCCATGTAGTTATCTTCCTTTAACTTAACTAAGTTATTTGTTCACCACTGTTGTAGCCTGGTATTGAACTCACAAATCCTTGGATCAAGTCACTAGAACTAATTAATGTCTATATCCACTGAGCAATGTGTCCTCAACCACAATAATCCGAACAATGTAAATAGTTTATATTTTTTTAATCGAATTCATCCCAAGGAAGGTAGTAAAGCAACTAAGTCACAGGGTTTACTGGCTGCAGATGAATTAGAAAACACAAACATGACTAAGGAACGTGAACCAAAAAAAAAACAAAAAAAACAGAAATCAGAAGGACTATAGATAGCGACTGTGATTACATTGACACTCTTGAAGGTTAAAGTTAACGTGTGACGGTAGAGAAGTAAGAAGTTCGAGAGCAGAAATTGTTAGCAGCCTTTGGTATTATCGCTTTGTCAGGTATGTAGTGATTAAAAAAGTTCTTTATGGATAAATAGGTGAACTAAGGTAAGTGCGATGTGCTTCTACTGAACAATATTAAAAATATTATGGACGGAGTATGTAAACTATAAGGAAGTTTTAAAGAAAGCTATAGGAAACAAAATTGAACTTAGAAAATAAAACGCAATTGAAAATTCTGGGACATATAATGATGACATGGTTTGGAGAACTTGACTTTCTCATAAGTTATTGAAAGAAAAGTAGGGCAGGGAGACCTCATGTCGTTATGCAAATTGGCAACCGGTCCGTATTTTTAACAGTTTGAGATTGTGCTTAAAACAAACAGATGGTGAACGCCCACGTGCAGAAGGACACTACATGGTGTGGATCCCGAGAATGGGGACCGCACAAAATAAAGGAACAACAACCAGATTCTGAGATAATAAGTACATTAACGTAACGGATACAAACTTGAACGAGGTTTAATAATCCAGTAATAATACAAATCTATACAAGTCTCTGAGGTGAAGCCGTAGTAGAATTAGTATGTCTACTTTGGATGCTGACGGGTGCAGCTTAATAATGTTCTGGCTGAGTGGGGCTCAGAGCGACTATGAACTACAGGCGCTGTATTCTCCATGAAACCTCGGAATCTTTCGGTATTTGTCGGTATCGTTCGGTATCTCACCTATGACAAGAATATGTGTATACTCTAGTCGAGTTTATTATTCATTAAAAAGGAGAGACCCCGCAACACTACACATAAAATATAAAGAAATAATAAGTGTAATCTCTCATTCTGTATGGCAGTGAAAACTAGATATTTACATCATAGATTAAGAGGCAACGAATCTACAGAGATGTATTTCTACAGATGAAAGATAAAAGCATCATAGACTGATCATGAGGAGTAAAGAGAAAATTTAAATTTTTGTCTGAAAACCGAGATAAATATAGGAAGATATTTATGTTATTTTTTTATTGTTGCTGTGGGATCTCCCCTTTTCTATGATAATGGACTCGACTTGAGTATACATATACTCCTGCCATAGTGAGATACGAGGGAACCGTATCTGATCCGTAAGTTACCGAACGATACCGAAGTTCACAGGGAATACCTCGTTAGTAGTAATAGTAGCTCTGAGCTCCACTCAGCCAGAATAGTATTACACAGCACTTTTCAGTTCGACTTGAACATACTAATTTCATCACCGTTTCACTTCAAAGACTTGTTTATATATATATATATATATATATATATATATATATACTCCTTACTAATCGTATTCCTAGATTAGTAACATGCGTTCCAATTTGTATCTTAATTATATATGTTTAATATAACATTTTTTTTTAACTCAATTATCAAGTTTTTTTTCATTATTTTGTGCGGTTCCTAACCCAGAATCCGCAACAATTGGGTTACATCTTTACATATATATCTTCATAATACAATGGCATCTTTAGAAAAAGATGTACGTTGTGGTGCAGTGGACATTGGCTTGGAATGAGAAAACGAAAAAACGAGTTCGAATTCCACTTGTATTCGTTGCATTTACCTATGCGTATATAACCTTGAGAAAAGTATTAATTCATGTCTATTAATCCAGCTATGGGTAAAATGGTAGAATATATTAGTTTTATAGCCTTGGTTGGCAACCAGTCTACCGCAGAAAGTAATGGCATCCTACGGCGGGAAAATCTTCTGCCGAGGGAATCAAGTCCCGAAAAAGACATGATCGCCGAAGCATCTATAACGTATGGCACTTAACTGAATGACTGACGGATATGGATGAGTCCTCCTCGCTTCATGTCTCCTCATGAACTAAATTTTATTTTAGATTTTATTTAAGATTTTAGTGACAAAGTCACTTGAAAATTTAATTTTATATGAGCTTCTTTCTTAATATAATCGTATGTACACTGTATTAAATGAATCTTAGTTTATGAAAAAGTGTTATAATTAGCATTATTTAATTTAGTATACCATATCCTCACGAACCTGAAGCCTCCTTTTCATCTTTGAGGATATCATCTAACACACACTGCCATACAGGAGAACATATATCCCAAAACAGATTAGCACTTTTTTTATGTGCCATAGACCCTGTTAATTGTCCGGTAAGAATAACGTAAAAACCACCAAATAGGAAAATACGAATATATATTAAATACAGGAAGAACACAATACTTGGAACTTGATTAGTAGGGAAGATAATACGAGTTAATGTGGAATACTATGATTCGACCATCGACCTTAGAAGTGGGAATTGTAATGGTTGCTAAGGTAGCAGTGTACGTAAACCGACTCTCGGCTGATTTCGGGCCGCTCTGAGGGCGCTCTCCTTAGGCTACTTCTTCTCACCTCTTGTGAGTGGAGGTTTAAGTAATTGTTTGAAGAGTTCATTCAGTCTGTCGGTGATGCCGCCATGACATTAAGTTATTTACTTGATGAGATAATAGAACGTGTTCTTGCTGCTTTTTTAAAAATAACATCTTCACAAATCTACTAAGACGCAAGATGATATGAAGTGTGTGAGAATATATGAGAAAAACAAAACTTTATAAAGAGAAATAAAGATTAAATAACATCAATTAAAATAAAAAAAGACATTGCATTTAAGTTTAGAAGCTCAAAGATGACAGGAAAGCAAGAAACCAAAAGATATGCCCACAAACGAGAAGAAACAGTCAGTGTAGTTTCCAATTACATCTAGCTACTTCACCTATAATTGATGAGACCTTTCCGCCAATCTAGTACTGCGCTGAAATTCATAACTTCTGTGTAACAAACACGAATATTCATAAGAACAATTGCCATCAAAAAATAATTTATCACGCCGGTGGGATTTTATCAAGAATCCATTAAGGCATGGCAGGAAAAAAAGATCACAACTCTTGGTACAAAAGAGGAAATTTCATTAAAACAATTACCAAGAAATTCTTTATAGAAAATTCCTTCACCGCGATTTTGAACAGGGGTTTACCTTTTTCTTTAACTAACTTCATTAAAGTACAGTGAGACAAGAATACCCAAGTCTACCATACGATTTAACCTGTGACTAAGTTATGAAGAAGATATTTACTATTGCCTTTTTCAACTGATTTTTTGCGAAAGTGAACGAATCAGACGAGACAGTATTTTAAACTCGGGTCAGCAATATCTATTTCAACGTCGTGAACTGTCACGCTCTCTTCTAATCCTGTTCCAGATAATATACAACTAATGGTTTTGCTTGATTCCATTTGTTCAATATTTACTCGTATTTCTTTATTTAACCCACTTCAGAACAGAATATTTTAATTTCGTGATTATACCAAACTAGCAGTATAGCCCGGCGTTGCTCTGGTTTAATGAAAGCTTTAAAACTAATCCATGGTCCTGTAGCTCAGAATCTTTGGACATTGGCACGAAAGACTAAAAAGCAATATTTGTTTCCAGTTAAAGCGAAACCGCAGACTGAAAGAAAAATGAATGGATGGAAGTCAAATTTTGATTTCCTCGTATCGATTTCAAATAAGTTTCTTTTCGTCGTAAACTGAATTTTGAAGGCTAAATAAGTCCTCTGAGTAAATGGTATCATGGCTGAGACTAAGGACTACAATTACACCTACTTAGAGCCAAACCCGAAGCAGAAACTAAAATAAAAGGGCTGAAAAAAATAGACATACAGGCAGATAAACAGACACACACACAAACATCTTGCCTTATATATATATATTATCGATTTTCTGCACTATTGTAAGAACTGCAACCTTAAAACTTCAGAATATTGTTTCTTATGTCTTTCTCTATGAGTGTATTAAATTTGTTTAAAATCGGACTACTCGTTCTATAACCGGATTTTTTCGATTATCGATTTTCGATATTTATCGGGGGTACCTCGACACAAAGAATACTCGCTTATATTACAACTGTGTAAATTCTTAAGAAAATTAGTTTAGCCGTTTCGGAGTCTGTATGTAACGGATACACACACGTAGACACACATACACACACACACGTAAAGGTCCATTTATAAATAAGTTTAGATACAAGACGCTACATAGCATTGTAGTTTATCTGTAAAATGTTGCATCGACAGTTATGTATAGTGTGAACAAGTCCTGTTGTTATAAAGTATTAAAAACAAGTACAAATTGTTCCTTCCTTTAAACCAAGTACATATAGATATTTTTCTTTGCTTAGCGCTGCCTGCTAATTAATGGCTGCGTAGAGCCCAACTAATTTTTATTGATTTTACTCTAAAATTAAGTCAAATATTTGTTTATATTTCTAAGACTAGGTGACTACCTAATTCATATTGTTCGGACTGTTGTCCTTATCTTTACTGCCATCTTCATGACGTTTCGGCTGTCTAATACTCCAACTTTCTTCAAGTGATTGGAATATTGTCCTCAAAGACACATTGCCAATTGCATAAAGTTAGTTAGATCAAGTGACTTAACCCAAAGATTCATGGGTTAAGTCGACAGCAGCGACAATAAAAAAAACTCAGAGATGAATTAAATGGACATAATTAAAACATCCGGAAGTGACATATCTCATGGAATGAAAAAAATTCATCCCAGTGATCAAAATAAATGGCTTGATTCAAAAGTAAATAAATTAAATACAATTTATAATTACGATGATTACAGTCAATGTGTATAGCTTTGAAAAATTTGAAGGTACCGTTCTGGTTGTCGACGATGAATCAGCGATCATAATGCATCTTCTGGCTGCGTTCTGTGAAAAAAAATCCGTTGTGATATGCATGGTTTCATTATTTCGAACTCAGTTAAGACTTAAATGACATGGCAGACTAGCTTTTATAATCTTGAGTGGGAGAAAGACTAAATCAAGGGACACTCTAAATGCAAAACATTTGGATGTGCATCTCACGTAAAATACGGAAAATCATTTCTTAAGTAAATCACTGAACTACACCAATTTGTTCAAGCTTATCTTTGTTGCAGTATCATGCACCACTATTTTTTTAAAATATTGTCTTCCGTCATGCCGATATTTTTAATACTTTATTTCTCAAATGGTGTTTCCCAATCGTATCTAGAAAATTGTCCAAAAAGAGTTATTCGAAAAACATTTATTCGAATTGTAAATTGTTTGAATGAAAACTAATTAAAGGTACATTTCGAACTCCAGTTGAATTCCTTGCATTTACTTACGCACATATACTCTTGGGACATGTATTAATCCGTCTTTTTCCTCTAGTTATTGGTTAATAAAAAAACAGATTAGGTTATATAGCCTTGGCTAGCAACCAGTCTACCGCAGAAAGCAATGGCAACCTACTGCGGGATAATCTGCTCAGTCAGTCATGAATCATTCGAGACTTGATCGTCTAAGCGTGTATCCCGTATGGCACTTAACTGACTGACTGACAATTATACTAAATGATAATTATTTAAAATACATATATGGTTTTTCTTAGAGAGTCAATGCTGAGTTACCTAGAACAAATAACACTCTTTAAGGATGGCATAAAATTGTTGAAGCAAGTATCATTTGTTCAAGCTTATCTTTGTTGTCGTATAACGCACCACTATGGACAATATGGAAGTCCTTAGATATTCTTAAAATAAAACAAGACATGCTAGAAATGCATATCGCCAAAGTAAGAGCTAGACCCCAAGATTTGAAGAGCACCCAGAAATGCCGCAACATATAGGGGAAAAAACTAACAAAATAATGGCATCCTCAATAATTGTCTACTTGCGTGAATGCATCTTATAATTTAAGGATAGGCTCCTGGGCATAACGGTAAACTGCATCTGGCAGCAAGGCCTCTGATTGGGAGGTTGTGAGGAGCATTGAACCACCTGTTAATTGCTGTTGTTCCCAGGTCTACCATGACCCGGAATGGTAGCACCTGTTAGGGTCCCAGCTATGAGCAAATAGTTAACCCCCAACTGGGGTCAAAACCCTATAAAAGTATAAGGAAACACTTTTATAGAAATATATGCATGAAAATAGACTTTTATAGAAAAATATACATTTCTGAAGGAAAAATATTACCAACAATACACTTCTGAAGAAAAAGTTATTACATAAAACAATTTTGAAGGAAAAAAATTCTCAGCAAAAGATTTTTGAATACAGAACTAGATGACATTTTCGGTTTTTTAAAATAAAAAGGGATAAAAACAAAACAATTAATTAAACTTTGACTAAATTAACCTTCTCATTATAAGCGAACATTAAACAAAAAACAAACCTTAAAACCCCACACTTTTCGCATTAAGTAACTCACAAAGGTTGATATGCCGTTAAACAAAACTCAAACGAACTCAAACTATGATGATAAGGATATTCATCATACTAAATTGTCTTAACAATGCTTTTTATTTCGAATAAGTATCATTTGTTTATTTCCACTTTTAATTTTTACAACAATGAACAGTTTTTGAATTTTTAACAATTATCATTTAGTATAATTGTCATTTCGATTAATTTTCATTCAAACTATTTACAATTCAAATAGATTTAAAAAATAATTTATTTATTCTGCATGATTTCTCAGAAGTAATTTAGATTTCGTACAAACCAGATTCTCTCTTGTGCTTTACATATGCGAAGTAAATGCTAAAATAACAGCTGCTTTCTGTCTTTTCATTGCACAAATATATAAAAGTTTTTGTCCGTGTTTCATGTTTATTTCCTTTCTTTAATATAAGCATAAATCTCTGATTAAAAAATGACACAATTATGTTTTCAATAGTCAACTCTGTAAAACCTCAGCCGGACTGAATTGCAATTTTACTCGATATCTCAGTTGCACTTTACGAGCAGACTGAATAAACCCGCTCTAGTCATATGAAGTTACGTAAACAAAATTATAACCATTATTCATTCTATTTTGACTAATTACAGTTTAGTGAACTGAATCCACACACAGAGTTAGACTGTCGTAGTTTGTATCTTGCTAACTATAGTAGTTTACCATGATATATATAGAGAAAAGCTGCAACAATTTGTAATGGAAGAAGTTGCTATCAATCATACACTTGTAGCGGGAAGAGTTGCGACATGAAGTTGACTGAGATGAATACTTTCAAAGTAAATGAGTTCAGTATTTTAAAAGAAATGAATTCAGCACGTGATAGAATTATACTTAAACTCACACAAACATATTTATAATATATTTCGGGCACCAAACCTTCTTCCAAACATGCGTAGTTAACTATGGCAGACAAGGAGAATAATCGTTCCAGTTACCTTTTCTACACTTTTGACTTCAAGGATAGAAGATTGTACAGAAATATAGCTTTCTATCAACTGAAAATACACACCCATTTTCATTCAGCTCGTGTTATTAAAAGTCTGATATATTAAACAAATGTTTCTGTCATTCTAATGATATGTACGTTGTGGTGCAGTGAATATCAGCTCGGAACGGGAAATCGAAGTTCAAATTCCACTCGAATTCGTTGCATTCACTTTCAAATACCCTTGGGAAAGGTATGAATCTGTCTCTTCTCCCTTCAGTTATGGGTTAAATAGCAGAATAGTTTGGGTTCTATAGCCTTGGTTGGCAACTGGTTACTGCAGAATATAATGGCAGCCTACGGAGGGAAAATCATGTACGTAGTCAGTTATTTCACTTTGAGCCTTGATCCCCAGCGCGGGTATTGCGTATGACACATACATAGACTGATATAAACGGTGGCGTACAAAACGGTTCTTATTTTGATAAAAATTTTGAAAAATCAGAAAACGCTTTGATTTCTTTTGGATGAAGCCGAGAATTTTCACCATCACTTCGGACAACAAAACTGGTTTTATATCAAAACGGAATAATAATCTCAGATATATTCCTGATATATCAAGTTTGATTGTAGCTGAAACGCATAGAATATGGTAGTGGTAAGTTCGCGCAATTTAAGTGCTAAAAAAAGCATACGCAAGTAAGGCTTTGTTTACAAAATATTTTGAATCAGTTTCCAATTATTTTTGTATTATCTAAACGTGTGATTTCTAAACTAAAGTCCACTGAAAATAAAAGATAACAGAATCATGTGCGTCAAAGTAGGAAGATAAGATTAGGAATATATGAAAGGTAGAGAGCGATTTACACTTGAAGTGGTTAAAATTGTAGGGTTCAAAGAAGTACCCACGAGTGATATGGTTTAACCAAGAAAGGTTTCTCTTTAAAAGATATTCATGTGCATATCTTCATTACAAATATTTTGCAGAAGAAATGTAACTTCTGCAACTCCATGGCGGTAACATGCGAGTTTCAGCTATGTGTTTCTGACATGTTTAAAATAATAAGTAGACTGATCGATGTTTATTAATCTTTTGCACGTTATTAAAACTAAAGAAATATTTTTAGAATGTAAGAATATTTTGGAGATGTCAACAACAATTTAATTGTAAGATCTACGAATTAACCCATATCATTGGAGCGAACAGACACATTCATACCTTTCTCAAGTGAATATAACGAACCCAACTGGAATTAAATTTCAGGTTTCTGATTTTCAATTTTGAATCGATATCAATGAAATTAACCGACCTCCAACTATAGGATATTAACCCTATGTCATCCATCAGTTAGGTAAAACATACATAGTAGAATTGAACACCCGAAAATCGGATTCAAACGACAAAAAACATTTTGGAAAAATCCAGACCGAAGCAAATTTCACATGTCAATGTGAAAAGTAAAATTGCACACTCGCAAAATCGGATTCAAACGACTAAAAACGTACTGGTAAAAACAAAAACAGATCAAGACTAAAAACATTTTGGAAAAAACCCAGACCAAGGCAAATTACACAAGTCAGTGTGAAAAGTAAAATTCTGGATCCTGATAGGATAGGAAATCGAAAATTGATATATAACTTCAGTAAATTTTCGATTTTCTATCTAATCAATATCCAGAATTTTACTTTTCACATTGACTTGTGAAATACAAGTTTCACAAGCGGTTACCCATGTATATACTCAACAAGCGTTAGTTAATTTTGGTTATTGCACGAGAATCGATGTTACAACTTTCTATGACAATAAATCCACTAAAGATTGGAGCTCTTTTCAATATTTACTACGATATATTTACAACTTTCAGACTTTTGGAAAAATGGCTGTATACTTAGAAATAAATATATGATACTTTCTGTAACGTTTTGTTAAGAGCAACTCTCCTAAATCCACATCGGTTGACAAATACGAGCAGCCTCACTTTTAGCTACACAAATATACTTTCCATACCATCGAAATTCTTTGTTAGGTATTTTGGGGTTGACATTGAAGAAAAGTCTTTCAGTGTCGCAGGTATTTCAACTCTTTGATTGTTAATTCAAGTGAATGTGCGCTCAACCCGACCAGTCACCACCAAAATGTTAGGAAATGAGTAAATAAAAGAAAACAAACTCGTGACCTCATCGAAGAGGACAGTCGATAAAACAATCAATCAGCTCTCTCATATGACAGGAATCAATTTTGTAGTCTGTCTTTAGATTCGAGTCCGATAACATTCCGATAACACTTCGAACGTAGCCACCAGTTCTATTTTCTGATTAAATACTTCTACTTTTTTATCTAAATTTGTTTTAGGAAGTTTTCGTAATCGATCTTTATGCTGTACGTTAGAACTTAAGTAATAATTATTTGACATTGTTCCGTGGAGAGTTGCAGAAATTCAAGTTTTTTTTTAAACAGATAACGGCTATTAAATGTCTAAATACATATATACCTTTCTTTAATTTGTGTAAGACCAAATGATGACAGGATGATAATGTTGCGTTTGCTTGCCAAAAGATGACGCCTTGCTTACCTTGAAATCAGATAGCAATCCTAGTTTATGCCTGAATTCTTCTTTTTTACGCTGACTTCTTTAGGAAATGCAGAATGCGAAACAAAAAAAAACCCTGCTAATTATTAGAAAAGTCTATTATCTAACGTTAATGAGATAGACCCATACTTAGGTGGCAAAGGATTTGGTGCAAAACTGTAGGCGCAAGGTTAGTATATTTAGCGACCTCCACACTAAGAAGACGTATTTTTGCTAGACAATTCCGGCTAAATAAGACCTCGTTCGCCTTCTTTATAGGGATTATCATAATTCCGTTAATAAGAGAACTGAAATTAATTAACAAGTTAGGGAATTTTTAAATTGTAAATATTTAAACATTTTCATACGTGATGTCCTGCCTTTTTGTGTTACAGTAACAAGCACATCCACGAGCAAAAATTAAATTGTTATAATAAAGATATTCATAATTAATTTTATTTGTCTATGACGTATAAATATGTATGAGATAGCGTTCGAATCTTATCATGGTTTATTTGTCAGGAAGGGGAGTCCTTGGTGTTATCCTCTTGTGGAGTGAATTTAGACAATACCGTGAGTTAATAAAAAGAGTTGTTAATTCCTTTCTATAACGGACTATTCTGTATCTGTTGATAATTGTGTTGATGCGAAGTCACTATTCATCGGGACGAGAGTTTCAATATACTGGTCCTGTTTAAATTGTTGAACATGTCAGTGGTTTCACTCTGTCTCTTCTAGGAACTTTGGGGTTTTCGACGGGATCCAGAAGAGACTCTGCAATGTAATCCATCCCGACCTGGCAGCTAGACTCCAGAGACTTTCTCGCTTACGAGATGTGACTTCCCTCTGTCTCTTATACAAATATTTTCATGTCTTCGGCTCCGACGAGCTGAGCTCTCTGGATCTTATTCTACAAAATTCACTCGAACAACCAGACTGGCCACAAAGTCTAATTCTCTCATAGGCAAATCAGACAAATGCACTTCACGCCTGTGGAGCTCACTTCCGTATACTTACTTCCCTAAGAGATACAATCTTCATATATTTAAATGCAATGTCAATCGCTATTTCCTATACCCTTTCCATTTTTCATCCTACTCTCAAGCAACTCTCTTCACGCCATTATTGCCATCATTCTCGTCTTCATTCTCTGAAACCCCCAGTAACTGGTTCCTCTTTGCCTTCACCCTCCCTCTATATAACTTTTCACTCTTCTGTTATGTAGACCTCCTTGCACAGCAGTGGCAGTACTGCCTTGCTTGGGGTGAAATAATTAAACAAAGTATATTTTTTTCATGACAACTACTGACGAGCATTTCCTCATCATACCTCCACCCACATGAATATAAAGCTTACCAGCTTACCGTTTAAAAGGTTAATTGTATGGGTCCACTTCTATTCCGACAGTTTCTTTTCTTGGACTTCCTTTCGTTTATTGCTTCGCTAATAGCCACAACTTCTAAAAATATAGATACCATATCCATCGCCATCGTTTATTTTATTAAATTCCTTTCATCTTTTAAAATTTTAACCCCTATCTCTGTACCCAGTCTTTTCTCTCAGTGTAACTTTACACGCATTGCGCGATCATGGCGCGAAAGAGACATGATTGACTGGGCAGAAGATTATCCCGCAGTATGTTGCTATTGCTTTCTGCGGTAGACTGGTTGCCAGCTAAGGCTATAGAACCCAATCTGTTTTATTATTTAACCCATAACTGGAGAGAAGAGACGGATTAATACCTTTCTCATGGGTATTTGTGAGTAAGTGAATGCAAGTAATTCAACTGGAATTTGAACTCGGCACCCCGATTTGTCATTCCGAGTCGATATCCACTGCACCAGAACCAACATCCTTGGGGTGAAATGATAAAAAAAGGAAGTAAACAGACTATTTAGGCCTGCATTCTCATTTTATCGAAGCATTGCTGCATATGTGAAATAGTTACTCATGTCACCCCTTAACCTTTATTATCATTATAGTAAAACAAAGAAAGAAAACCACACCTTTTCTTCGTGTATCTGTGAATATCACGAATAAAATTTTATGGCGTTATGAAAGTAACATTTAAATTTTCAACTATTAGATTTATCTGTCTCTACTTTTAGAGACATATACAACTATAGTAATATTTAGATTGTAAAATATCGTATTATTTTTGTTCAATAAAACTAATGCCACCCACATCGAAATAGAAATTAAATCAAACTGCAGCTGTATAGTTAGAGGACTTTTTACAATATATAATTGTGTAATAATTCAAGGAGTTATAGGTCTGTTTAAACTAATACATTGGTCAGAAAATCATCTGTAAAAATTTTACCTCAGTACCCGCATAAAAAACAAACATTAATCGGTTATTCCCTTGATATCGCTGTTACTGTTATCTCTTTCACTTCCTCAGTTCTGTTAATTTACCTAATTATAAAATTAAGCCAATTACAAACCACTGTTCATTATTTACATTTTATAAATATGTATAATTTACCATTCGGAAATAAAATGAAAACAATTTCTACAAACTTCTACAAGAACAGTGTGGGTTTGTCAAAGACACTGGAACAAGGCACGTCATGATTAGCATGCTATCTGAAAGAGCAATACAAATGAAGAAGCACGTGTATCCATATTTTATCGATTATGCAAAGGCGTTAGAGAAATTACACAACAAAGAATTAATGGAGATGCTCAGCAGCCTCGACATATTTGGGAAAGACGTAAGATTAATAAAAAATCCCTACTGACAGAAAATTGCCTGCATACGGACAGGTAACGAATTCCGCGGATATACAAAGATAGAAAGGGGCGTAGAACAAGGATGTCTTTTCACCGAATCTATCCCACTTGTACAGAAAAACTATTTTGAAGACCCTAGATGTTATGTTATGATTTGTAATCGAAGGCCACAATTTGAACAACATAAGGTACGCAGATGGGGCAACTCGTGGTAGTGTTATGGTTAGCAAGCTTGAATCCATACAATAAGTAGTGAGTTGGATTCTCACTGGGTGTCTCTTACTTTAGGCCTTGTGCCACATCTAAGCTACGCTTAGAAAATCACCATAAGGTACGCAGATGATACAGTGCTTATTGCCGACACGGAAGGGAATCTGAAGAGAGTGACAAAAAAAGAGAAAAATTAAACTGCAAAAAAACTGAATGGGTGGTCATCAGCAAAAAGAGCAGCCCAAAATGCCAAATACAGGTGAGGGATATTAAAATCAAGCAGGTAGTAAAATGTAAATACCTGGGAAGTGTTCTAACAGAAGACAGAAAGTACGACACAGAGGTCTGAAGGTGAATTTGCATGGCTAAGGACGCATTCCAGAAAGTGACTAGAGCATTCATGTTATATATCGCCGTATGACGACAAAACAACAAACACGCATATATAAAAATATAAGGTTATATTTTTATTAATGACGACGAACTGTGTGGAATAGAGAACGGAAAGGGTGAGGGCGCATATAGAATGGCTGACGGGAGTGTAGTCTGCCTGTGTTGTCTCTCTCTGCTTCCACCGGCCGTTCTCTGCTACTGGCGAATCCGTGTGTCGAGGTCTCTATATAGTCCTCTAGAACCGGGACTTTCCTTCCGGTTTTTTGCCTCGCCCACGCAACGACCGCATAATTCTAAGAGACACCTGATCTGTTTGCCTCTGTAGCCATTTCCGCCGCTGTCAGAAATAAGGTCAAAACGACATCCGCTCCCTTCACCGACAGGAAAACACCATCGCTTGCATCACTTCCTCGGGTGGGGCCAGATTGTTATATTACATTCAGAGACAGGAAAATTTTACTAGAAACAAAGAAGAGTGTAATGGATTGCTATGTGATTTAAGGTCTTCAATGTGGCAGTGAATGATGGATAATATAAAAGATGAAGGAAAAACAAGAAGCAACTGAAATGTTGCTAAAATGTTCGGTTACTTGTACCACTACAGTAAGTACCTGACTACGCCTTCTATCTTCTATTTACCACAGCTATATCTAGCGGGAAACGGTGTACTGCTGTCATGTATGGGCAGGATCTGCACAGTCTTCAAATTCCTAAAGTGGATTGATTTTCTAGCCTACAACTCATTTTTTACAGACGAAACTTTACAAACTTTACGCTTATCTACCTTTTTTATTCATGGAAAGTGTTCAGGCGAACTAAATTATTTTGATTCACACTTCATCATCACTTATAATACCCGCCCATCCACCCACATTGTAGTGAACCACCCTTATTCCCCTCGTATTCTGTTGTTGAGATATAAGTTATTTTCGAACATCTTCTCACACGACTTTACTTTTTTTAACCCTCTAGGGCCATTCGTATCATATTTGATACAGTATGAAAACAAGCCTTGAAAGAAATATTTTCCTGAAAAATTTTTTAAGAGAAATATTTTATAAATTTCAAATGAAAGCAGTACTGACTGTTCAGTCAATGAATACCAAATGTTTCCTTATAGGGAAATACCAAATGTTTCCTTATAGGGAAATACTGTATCAAATATGATACGAATGGCCCTAGAGGGTTAACCGATTGCCTAGTGGTGCTTTTCTGATCAGTAAAAACGTCATCTAAGTGTAGGGTTAATCGTATTCTTCCCCACAAATCGTTATAAACTCTTCTCTTTACTCCCTAACAGTTTACTTCAAGGCCACTTACCCTTCCACATTGTGAACGTTAAAATAAAATAAATTAAGTGAAGATATGTAACTAAGAATTCCACACAAACATCGTATTCCGAACAGCTTCGGCTATCTATGTTTTGCAAGACAGATTTCAACCAATGCACTTTTCAACATTTCCCAGATCAATATTATCATAAAGTCACCTTTTTGATTAGTTGTTCATGATTGAAGTTCAACACAGGGATTAATGTTTGGAACCTTGATGCCATACTTATTCATCCGAAACCACACACCTACACCATTTGTATTCCAATCGCCTTAGGGCAACTGAAAGTATTATATGTTTCTCTGTCAATGAATGACGAATGTTTGCTGATAAAGAAACATGCTATATTGTAATTTTCTAAGCTCAGCTTAGATGCTCCACAAAGCCGAAAGTATGGAGCAACAAGTGATGATCGAATTTGCTACTCAATTGTAATGATTCTAGTGAGACAAGTTTGCTAACCAGGGCACCACGTTGAGTTTCTTAAAAAATATTCTATAAGCATTCAATCTCCAAAAAACACAAAATGAACTTGGTGATCTGAATAAAAAATCAGTGAGAAAGTTTTTGAACGCATGAAATAATTCACTACATTATGAAAAACAAGGACTAAAACAGAACTCTCTGAATTTTAAAACCAGTCGAAGAAACCAAATCTTAAAATACTTATAAAATATGTGGTTGTATTGTCCACAATATACCTGCCGAAATAAACAAAAAATCAATTTACACCAAATTCAGTCAGTCGGTTAGGTGCCATACGTGATACACGCTTGGTCGATCATGTCTCGAAAGAGACATGACTGACTGGGCAGAAGATTATCCCGCAGTAGTTTGCCATTGCTTTCTGTGGTAGACTGGTTACCGACCATGGCTATAGAACCCAATGTGTCCTGCTATTTAACCCATAACTGGAAGGAAGAGACTGATTAATACCTTTCCCAAGGGTATTTGCGCGTAAGTGAATACAATGGATTCAACTAGGATTCGAACTGGGATTCGAACATTTTTTTTTTTTTAATCATATCACCCCAAGCAAGGCGGTAACGCCACTGATGCGCAGGGGGCTACGTAAGGGTAAAAAGAATGGAAAAGAGAAAGCCGGAAACCACATCCTAAACAGGAAACAAGGGATGAGCCTCTTCACCTGTTCAATAGATGTGGGTGGAGTGTGAACCGGGCGACAGTTTAGTCTATCTACTCCAATTGAAAAAAAAATAAAAATAAAAAAGGAAAAGAGTAAAAAGATTGGAAAAGAGAAAACCGGAAACCGCATCCTAAACAGGAAACAAGGGATGAGCCTCTTCACCTGTTCAATAGATGTGGGCTCCCCGGTTTTTCGTTCCGTGCCGATATCCACTGTACTACAACACACATCTACAGCAAATTAGATGTCGTAAATATATTAGATGAGAGTTCTTTGAATTTCTTTTTCGATTCTTTCAATTTAAGTATTTCTATGTCAGTCAGTTTCTCATCACCGTAACGTAGTAGTTTTCAATATTTTCTTCCTAATCATCTTATACGTTTTCCGCTTCGGTTCTCCAATATCATGAGTTTCTATATCAGTCATTTCGCGAATGTTATAATGTCATGTTTTTCAATATCTTCATGGTAAATTTTGTGATATTTTTCCTTGCCTTTGACCCATGTTGTTATTTATCAGACAGCCTTATATCAGACCAACGCCGTAACGCAACTTTGTTAAGATTTTTAGTGAATATTTTGATAGAATTGTTTTTAGTTTTCCTCTTCAGTTCCAGGAAATAATGAATTTTAATATGATTCAATTTTCCACCGTCGTAACTTAGATTATTTAGCCCTTTCCAAGAAATATTTTCATGTTAACATTTCTGATAATTTTCTTCGTCTATGCTAAGATTTTATTAATTTCGATATTGGTCAGTTTCTCACTGCCGTAAAACAGATTCGTTAGTCGATGTTCCATGAATATTTTCTTGGTAATATTCAAATGAGTTTTCTTCGGTTTCTCGACATCATAACTTTCTATCAGTCAGTTTCACACCGCCGTAACGTATATTCATATATCTTTTTAAACATATTTGCATCATAATTGTTTTTTTACCATGAGTTTCCTCTACTATTTTGAATTTACTGATTTCAGTGGTTCTGATTTGGTAACCAAATTTTCTTATTTTACACTTGTAATGACTATAATTCAGTTAAATGCCATACGTGATAAACATTTGGACGATAATGTCCATTTCGATTCATGACTGTCAAGGCAGAAAATCTTCCCACAGTATGTTAACTTTCAAGTAGACCGGTTGCCAACCAAGGCTATGGAACAGAATTTGTCCTATTAAAGCCACGAGGGAGAAGAAATTAATCATTCCAAGGGGTATTTGTGTGTAAGTGAATGAATTCGACTGGAATGCGAACTCGGCTCTACAATTTCTCATTCCGATCCTATATCCATTATTGTACCACAAACAATTTTGCACTTCTCGCGAGTAGTACTCCACACCGGCTACTGCTTTACTGTTAATTCCTATATTTTTTTTATTTTTCTTAATGTTTTACTTATGTTTCATATTTTTAATTCATAATCCTTTGCATCTTATTTGCTTTATTGGCTTGCTTAAATCGTAAAGTAAATCGATGAAAAAGAAAAAACAATTCTCTCCAATTTACACTGATTTGATAAATTTTGAAATAAGCCTTTATATTTACCGAATTTCCCAATTCGTCAAAAATGTTCTTCCAAAATGCTTTGAGATAGGTTCCCTTATTATCTATCTATACTCTCATGTTTTCATGTTTAGTATTTGAGATCTATGTGGTAGCCTTTTTAATGGAATAAAAGGCGTTCTGCTGCACGCCACTAATATCAATCCAGGAAGAGATCTTTGGAGTTAATTTCAAATTTCGGTTGCACTGTTTGAGAGGCATATTTTCACATTTCCCCGTTCTGTATTCTAACACTATATAACCTGTTAATGTTACATCATTAGCATGCAGTTGTTGCAGGCAAAATATATGTGACAAGGCACTTCAGAAAATCATTTTCAAACATATATATATATATATGTATATATATATATATATATATACAGGATGTCAATTAAGTTCGTGTGCACTTTAAAACACTTATTACTTTCTTTGTATTTGCGAAAAAATATTTTTTAAAAAGGAGTAAAAAATAAGTATATCTATGTTTTTAAGATTTTATTAAAATTTTATTTAAGTTTCCACATGTTCTCCATTACTAGTAATGCAAAAAGTAATACGATTTTGCAGTTCACGGAAAACGTTTGCCAACTTGTTTACAGTAATGCCTGCTTTACAGTTATTTTAGGTTTCAAATCTTCTAATGAACTAGGTTTGGTTGCTTTCCCAATTGTTATCACATATCCCAATAAAAAAATCTAATGGGGTCAAATCTAGTAAATATGGAGGCCAATAGAATGGTCCACCCCTTCCGATCTCTCTATTAAGAAATTCCTGATTTAGAAACTGTCTGACTCACAGAGTAGAGTGATAAGATTTTTTAAGTACACACGAAATTTATGGACACATTATATATATCTCCTAGATGCCACGACAATTTCAAGGGAATTATTTTAATCATGCTAACATAGTAGGCAGAGTAAATTATTAAAATCATCTAAATATTTCTATATTAGCTATGCTTGAATAGTAAGACAGAAGGATTTGCACATTTTGCTTAGGTGGCGTTTAATGTCCATTTTTAAAAGCCACCTTCAGTGTTGGCGCGAAATTTTTTTCTCTCGTTTTAGACATTGCTTTCGAAAACAAAATCGTAAAGAGCATTTTTATTGCGCAATGAGAATTAACTGCAAAACACATTTCTTTTCCAGAAACAGAGATAAAACGAAGAAAAAGAAAACACAACTTAATTTTACCCCTGACAAAACTTCCTATTTTTACATAGAAAAACACTGTTTTCTTCAATTCACTTTTCATTTTTATTTTTACGCATCTATTTACACCACCCAGCAAAAAGCCAACTATTTCAATCCTGTACATTAAGTTACTTTTATGCAAATAAACCCAGAAATAATAGGGAAAGAATAAAAGTAGCGGAGGGACATCCAACCAGTGTGGCAAATTTGGTTGATGTGTAAAGAAGTAACATTCAAAAATATTTATATATTTTCTCATTCAACTTTTATTATTATTACCATAAATAAAATTTATGGTTAAAACATTGGACATTTAATTTGTGGATTGTACTATGTGTATTAACGTAAGGGAATCATTTTTCATTTTGTTATATTGGTAAAAAACATTAAAAATCTGTATATTCAAAATACAATAATTCTATTTCTTTTAACATACTTTTTATTTTTATTTTTTATTGAATTTGTTATTGATATATTTGCTTGCAGTCAAAACTAATAAATTATAATGCTTACCAGACAAGAAGAAAATTCTGTAAGAAATCGTTCAAAATTCATTTCAGAAGAAAAATACAAGAAATATGGTCCAACCTTTCAACTTATGTCACCATCTGGATACATAGAAAATTGCTGAGATGAGGAAATTTTTGAAATGCTGTAGCAACGCTACATTTTAAAATATGCTGTTAGAAGTTTGTTATGGAAACGTATTAAGCGAATTTGGGAATCTAAAATTGTAGGAAGTAACTCATCACAAAACACACCTTGCTGAAGTCAAAACAACTTCAGCAAAGTGTGTTGTGATGAGTTGTGACGTAAGTGAGGTGTCACAGTCATGCAATTTCTGAAGAAATTTTCTCCTTGACGGAGAACGGTTATTTGTAAATTGGTAAAAATCACTGAGTAAAATTGTCGTGTATACATGATATTTACCCTACTCCCCCACTAGAGCGAGTTGCGACAGAAGGTCAGTTTTTAAAGTGGGGAACCTGAGCGCGTCAAAGTTTAACCGGCCCCCGCTTATGCGGTAACTGGGTACAAAGCTAGTCTTAGCTGGTCATAGCTTGTTAAAGCTTGTCAAAAGCTAGTTTTATCTGGTCATTGCTTCCCGACCAGCGGTCAGAAAGTGAGTATCTAAGAACAGAGACTACACTTTAATCTTGCACAACGAGCCCTATTGTCGTGTATACATATATATAATGTCTTGCTTTTGCTAGAGTAGTAAATGTTACGTATCACGTCAGTTGCTCAGGTTGATTTGAATATTTCTTTTAATATGAATTTAATTTTTACATTAAATTAAATGTACTGGTTTACATCTGATAGACATTTGCAAGAGAATGATTTTAATCGTTTTCTTGCAAATGTCTATCAAATGTAGGGTAGTGAGCATAACGATCAGAACGATGTTAAGAAAAAGTTTAAATGGGGAATAACTTTTTGTTTTAAAGCTTCATAGAAACTTTTATCAAGGAAAAATAAAGAAACATAGGTGAATTATATAATTATAAAATATAAAGCTCAATAAACTTATTTTGATAAAGTTATGAGAATAATTATATAACATTCGAAGAAAAATCAAAAACATCATAACGATTAACAAAATCATACTATTGTAATGAATACATCATATCAGAATGAAAATAGCGTTTATAATTCATTAGTACTTGATGTGAAAGACCTTTACTTTCAATAACAGCTTCACATATTTTACTACACGAGCGAATTAATGTCTTGCATTCATTAACGGATATTTCTTCCTATTTTCCTTTCAGATTAGTTCATAGACCTTCGACGTTTGCTGGATCCTTTCCTTAGCTCTTTCATTTAGTAACTTCTAAACCATTCTCAATAGGATTCATGTTTGGGCTTTGAGCAGGCCTCTCCGTAACAGCAAAATCCTCCCCAGAAAGAAATGTCTTAACAAACTTCGCTGTGTGAATGACGAGTTATCATGCATAAATACAGCTGGTTGATTAATTGCAGTTCTCAAACTAGGTACAACATGTTACTTCAATGTCTCTTTGTTTATATTTGTGTTACTTTTACCATTGTAGCCTAACAATAGGTCCCGTACAAGCAGTTGAAATCATGCCAAACACCATCACACTTCCTCCTTCAAATTTAATGATACTTTTCGTGGATTGAGGCAAATATCGTTAACTTAGGGCTGCGTCGAACGAATCTTTTCCCGTCACAACCGAACAGGTTAAAATTTGACTAATCGCTGAAATGAACACAATCACACTGTTCTTCTGTCCATATGAAGTGTTCAGTAGAAAATTTCAATAGGCTCATTTGATTCTTTTTAGAAATGTAAGTCTTCGTAAATGCTACTCTACTGTTCAGATTTATTTCATTAAGTCTTCGGGAAGTAGTGTGCCGTGATATTTTAATGCCAAGCTTATTTTAATTCTTAACCAATATGTTTTTTTTTGTTTTTTTTTTGCAGTAGTTTTCCTCGGCCTGCCAGGTGATTTCTTGGCGACACATGACGCAGTTTCCTCAAGTTTTCTTAAAATACTATGAATAACACTTTTAGATTTCCCCACACTCTTTGAAATATCCTTAAGCGAGAGTTTATCTTCATTATCTAACTTGAGTATTAGTTTTCTAAGTTCCAATGACGTTACAGTTTTTTTCGCCATTATACAATGCAACAGCCAGTAAAGAGCCGGTGTAATTTAGTAAAATACCCGATTTGATATTCTTACCCTAAAAAAATTTCCATAATTATTAAATTTCATGGATTTATTTAATTATTCTGATGTTTTTGATCATCTATTTTTTTTTTAGAATGTTACATAATTAATCTTATAACTTTATCAAAAAATGTTTATTGAACTATATATTTTGGAATTATATAATTTACTTTTTTATCCTTTTTTCTTGATAAAATGTTCTTTGAAGCTTTAAAATAAAATGTTATTTCATATTTAGACTTTTTCTTACCGTAGTTCTGTTCTTCATGTTCGCTACTGTATATCGTCGAATATGGTCAGTACTTAGAAGTATGATATTTAAATAACTACATTGTGTGGTGAGAACAAGTTTAAATTATAAATGATATATTTGGAATAAAGGCTCTAATTGGCTGTTCAGTTAAAGTAGACAATATACATTAATTCCTCTAACGATTTCATTTAACCGAGGCGAAAAATCACTTTGTTTTATTACAAAGTTACTTTAAAGATATCGGAGATAAAGAGCAGTTGTAGAGCTGAGTTCGATTTCTTGTCGAATTCCTGACATTCATTTACATGCTATTAACCTAGGAAAATTCATTTACATGCTATTAACCTAGGAAAAGTTAGGAATCTATCACTTCTACACTACTTATCATTAGACAGAAGGCCAGTCTGAATCCTATGTATTTGCTTGGTGACACGTTTAGCAAAAGGAAAAGTGAATTGAAATCAACCAGGAGAGGGTTAGGGTGCACCAGTCTCTCTTGTAAAGGATCAACCAAATAGGCTGCACATACAACACGTAGATTTTTAATTTGTGTTACTATCCTAATATTTTTCTTCCAATTACTGACAATTCAACATTCTTCTTTATGCTGCTATACGTTTACTCAATGCTTTTAATAGATTATTCTGTTTTTACCCAGCCACACATCCATTTAATTTGTTTTGTGAGTGTTACATAATAAAGACATTTTTATTAATTGTATATTCCAGATTATTATAGCGGATGTGCGTTGTGGTGCAGTGGATATCGGCTCCGAACGAGAACTCGGGGAGCCGAGTTCAAATTCCAGCTGAATTCATTGCATTCACCTACACGCAAATACCCTGGGGAAAGTTATTAATCCGCCTATTCCTTCCAGTTATGGGTTAAATAACAGAACCGATTGGGTTCTATAGCCTTGGTCAGCAACCAGTCCACCGCAGAAAGCAATGGCAACCTACTGCGGGATAATCTTCTGCCCAGTCTTTCGAGACATGATCGCCCAAGCGTGTATCACTTATGGCACTTAACTGACTGATATTCCAGAAATATCAGTTATCGTTTGTCAAAATGTAATAAAGATGAAATGAGACAGCTAAAAATATTTGTTTAGGAAACAAGCTTATACCCCGGGGTTTATTAAGTGGTTTGGGTCAGTTCTTAACCGTTTCATGTATCGAGCGCTGGATACAGATCCTAGCGAACTAGGAAAAAGATGTTTTAATATTTCATCAAAATGCCTTGAAACAGCCTCTGATGTTTCAGTTAACGTCCACGTGTTCATAAAAATAAATATTAAACAATAACCGTTTGCTTTGTCTTCATTGTTGAAACATTGAAATTCCTTAGTCTTCAGCTAAATTTAACCTACCAAAGCACTATTAGCTAAAAACACAAATGATTATGTACATAACTAAGGGACTTCTGATCAAATCCAAAGTATATATTTTGGTAGTTTTAAACTTTCTGAAAATTCGTGAAAACAAAATTTATTTAATTTTCTGCTGCTGATTTTAACAAAAAATTGCCAAATGCGACTGCTGAAAAGGTTATACACGATAGGCTATATCATTCCGTACATTAGATTAATATTTGGTTTCTATCACATTTGATATGATCTCAGAGTATGCTAATATGTACTCATGCACAAGAAGCGAACGCATGCAAACACACATACATGTATATGCATACCTACGTGTATTAAAATTCAGCAATCCTGTGGGTGGATGATGAGAGTTGAAAAGAATAGTCACAGTACTGATTTGCTAAATAGTAAAATGATTGTTTTAATGTGCAGGTACGCTATTTTGTGATTTTTATTTATTTGAGCACAAAAGCAATGAATAACGTAACGGTGAATTAAATTATATATTCCGACATTGCCTGCTTCTCAATTAAATCCATTAATGCCTACCCATTTGATTTTCAAGACCAGAAATATTTAGCAAAACCTATAATTGTTACCGAATTTTAGCAACCCATTAATAAAAATCTGATTTATTCACGATCACGAAACGCGTAACTACTCGGGTCACTACAGTTACTACAGCTGAAGTAGAAAGGGAATTTCCTGGGCAAGATACCGTGATAGGTACCTACTGTTACCAGACATATAATTCCACCGAAGTAGCAATGGCGTTACTTGAGCAAGGTAGTATGACAAAGCCCAAACCTAACCAGGTTTGAATTCAGTTTTTCGTTCTCCAAGAGGTTTTCCACTCGATTCTATAGAACCTAATCTGTTCTGCTATTTGCTCATAGCTAGGAAAAGAAGAGCTGAATTCATATCTTTCACGTATTTATTAGAAACGTATAATTAATACCCATGCAATAAGGAAGGAGGGCTTAGAGAACCTGATACTGACAGGTCAGATAGAAGGAAAAAGAGACAAAGGAAGACAGCGGATAACATATTTGAACGGCCTGATCAGGTGGATGACGGAACGGGGGTTGCGAAATGTAACAGGAGAAAACATACTATGAGACACCAGGGATGGGGAGATGTGGAGAACCATGATCGCTTACGTCCTGAAAGAACAGGTCACATAGAAGACGAAAAGAAGACTACTTAATAACGGACTTTAATAAACCTATAATAAAATTGGATTATTTAGAAACCTATAATTTGTACTCGTTTTATATATCTATAATAAATACCAGTTTACGAGTAACCTATAAATAATAATGGATTTTTATAAACATTAACACTGGATCTTTCGGAGGGTTTACTGCTTTCAGATATACCTAAGACTCTTATTTCAAATCTCTCATTTAATATATTGGAATATGGGGACAAACTTCGAGAAAAGGGCTCACTCTTACTTTCTTCAATACATAATTCTACAAAAAACTTTTTTGCACCTCATCCAACATGTGCTTAACTGCTTAGTCTCATTTAGAAATATAAAACATACACATGGTAGTTAATATGTGTTGACTATTGTAGTCAGTTTTACTATCATATCTGATGTTCAGTTTTACAATTCAACTCATATTTTCACTTCGCAATTAAATCGTGATATAAGCATTATTTTCGATTGCCAATTTATTTTAGGAAGTTAACGATCATGTCTCGCCACAATTTTATTTTATTTGTAGCTCTTATTATCTTTAGTCATTTGCCATCTCTCCCAAATCAGGCTCCTTCATCTATTTGATTAAACTCTCTAAGTAAGATGTGCATTGGTTCACATTAAACTTCTGAGTTCAATCTTTTGTGAGAAACGAATTTTCGAAATCTGCATTCGACATGCTGTACTCGATAAAATTCATTGTCTCTTCCTTATAATTTACCTTTGTTGTTGCTTACAATTTTCGTTCATAGCATTCTCAGCATTCTTCTGGAGTCATATTCTTTCATTTCTCAGATTTTCCAGCATTCTTTACCAAAAAGGAGAATAGCAGGTCAGTACTCTTTTCTTTGCTTCTAACAATAGTAACGCTTGACGTATATTAAACCCTTTCCTCTAATAAGTTGCTTACAGTCAAATGCCGCTGAAAACAGATCTTCATTCGATAACAGTTAAGCAGTGTCTAGCCTAGTTAGCACTTCAATGCGGGAGAACTTCGGATACCGGCTACTAAGTGATCTGCTTCAATCCGGAAAAAAAAGTTTCACATTTGAATAAGACGCAAATGGATGCTATACCAAAATAAAAACACGAACCAAAAATCCTTTTATCAAAAAGAACTAATTATTGTTGTATTCCTGCTTTGTTCTTTCCTGTCTTAGTCAATTTACATGAGGGACTTGTTGTCGACGTTATGATGCAAGCCCATTTGAACTTCTTGTTGAGTAGTGTATTCGTCGACAACACAAAGCACTAAATAGAAACAGTTTTTCTAATCCGCTTCCGACGTGGACATAGTAATTATACTACGGCTTCACTTCATAGACTTGTATATATCCTTCTTACTAAACCCGTATTTCTGGATCACTAACTCTAGTTCAAGTTTGTATTCTGGGACATGCAATAAGGAAGGAGAGCTTGGAGAACCTGATACTGATGGGCCAGATAGAAGGAAAAAGAGTGGAAGGCAGCGGATAACATATTTGAAGGGCCTGAGCAGGTGGATGACGGAACGTGGGTTGCGTGGTGTAACAGGAGCAAACATACTAAGAGCCACCAGGTTAGAGGTGGAGAACCATGTTCACCTACGTCCTGAAGGGACAGGACACATAGAAGAAGAAGAAGAAGAAGAAGAAGAAGAAGAAGAAGAAGAAGAAGAAGAACTAATTATGGGTGCATTCCTGCTTTCTTTTGTCCTGTCTTAGTCAATTTACATGGGAAACTTGTTGTCGGCGTTATGATGCAAGCCAATTTTTTTACTTCTTTTTGAGTAGTGTATTCGCCGGCAGCACAAATCACTAAGTAGAAATAGTTTTTTCTACTCCACAAAAGTGCAAGAAATCAGAATTATCATGGGAGACCAGAATGTCAAATTAAAAAAAGAGAGGGGAACTTCGGATTATGAAACCACAATGACCGAGGAAGTAATGGGTTCAATGGTACACAGTGAATGACCAGGTAATAACCAATACATAGTTTCAAGGTGATAATGGACTGTGTTGAGTGAGATTTTTTTTTTTTAATCATCTCACCCCAAGCAAGGAATTCCACTGCCACTATTGCGCATGGGGCTACATAGGGGAAGGTAAAGAGAAGGAGTGGTTAGACATAGGGAATGTCAGGAGGAAGGTGACAGATGAGTAAGGATAGCGAGGATGAGGGTTAGGCAGATGGGAAGAGTGCTTGATAGAATGGGAGCAGGTTAGTGTGTTAGGAGGTGTCTATTGACCTTACATTTAAACTCATGGAGATTGTAGCCGTCGAGGAAGCAATCGTTTGGAAGAGAATTCCACAGTCGGGAAGTGCGAGGAAAGAAACTGTTGGAGCAGAAGTTACGGCTGCATTTTATCGGTTTCACTGTAAAAGGGTGGGATCTAGTTGCTAATCTAGTATCTCGTGCAAATTCGTATTTAGGGGGCATCAGTGATCTAAGTTCATCGGAGCAGAAGCCGTGAAAGTAGTTATAGAAGAGACACAGGGAAGCCACGTCGCGCCGGTGGGAGAGAGATTGCAGGCGGTCTGCCAAGTCGGTATCTATCACATTATAGACCCTCCTCTGAACCTTATCGAGAAGCCCGAGGAGAACAGCAAGGGCACCCGACCAGATATGGCAGCAGTATTCAATGCATAACAGAAGAAGGGTTATTAAAAACGACAATGGATAAGTAAAGGGCTATGATATCTCTCACATAATAGTAATGAAATAGTTGCAATAAAGTCATTCAGCTAATGCCATGTGTGGTTTACGGGGTATTTGTGAGAGGTATTTCTGTCACATCGAATATTAAATCTCGTCTTTTTTCTTATCGTTTATTCGATTTTCATAAATAGGACCAATCGTTTGGATCCTTTAAATTACTGCTTGTTCTCTATATCTTTCATCTTTTGCATGAAGGATCTTACACCGGCTTCATAACTAATTTTGTTTTCTATAGCTTTTCTCTCCCAGAGACATAACTATTCACTTTGCTTTTTATCTATTTACTTTTGTTTGGCTACATTAAAAAGAAAAATGAACAATTCCTTTCGTTATAATTAATGATTATCAGATATCACCCTTGCTGTAAATCTTAACATTGAGGATATTCCAGAACCAGGTGTTTATACCGGCTAGAAAAAAGTAACTTTTGACGACAAAGCGCCAACAGGAGGAAAGGTGAAATAATTTATCGAGATAATTTACTAAATTTACTAAATAGCGTCATTCAGTGTTTTAAACAAATGCATCCTTCGTTCTGTATTTTAACTCGGCCCGAACTCCGAAACCTGGCTCTACGCGAAGTCCCAAAAATCCATCGTCTTCGATGTACACACACTTTTTTTTTCATCAGCTCACGGCCAGGTTTTTCAAAGAGTTCGTCTTAAACAATATTCAGCAGTCGGAAATAGAGAAACATTGTACGTAAAGGCTATGTTGAGTTGATCGATATACAACCAAGTTTTATTTTTTTTGTATTTTAAGAATCATCAAAGAAGACATTTTTCTGAAATAAAGATTTCCTGGAAAACGTTAAAGATTTCCAAAAACAGATGAAGAAAATTTTTTTTTGTCTTTTTGTAGTATACATTCTCAGCATAATGCGGACTTCCCTGTTTACATGACGGCACTAACAAAGAATCCGTAAAAGTATTTATTAGCCTTCATATTAAAATCACGCCCCAATTTGCACATCTCCGTGTTCGATTTTAGAAAATAGTAAAGATGTTTCTTTAAGAACATTTTTGTTTGATTTTTTTGTTGTTGTTTTTTTTCACTTTTTATCAGAATGTGTAAGTTCTGAGGTGCGAAACTTAAGTTTATATCTCTGCGCAAACACAATTTCATTAATCTAATTATCAATATTACATCACTTAAAACATTTTGCAGAGAGGATAAAGAAAATAAACATAGACTATGCTACACCAGGCGTATTCTTGCCCAAGACTGTAATAGCCTAAAAAGTCAAAATATTAATCTGAGATCTAGACATTCATAAAGATCTCTTGCATGGAATTCGAAGCGTTTAAAAATTTCTAAACACTCGTCTATACACAACCGTTTTCACCGATCAGTGTTTAAAAATATATTCAAGAGAACGTATCCTTTAGATCATAAAGAAAGCAATATTTTATCAAGTAAAAAAGTCAGCCCAATATGCCAAATACAGGTCGGTGATGCTAAAATCAAGCAGGTACAAAACATTTAAATACCTGTGAAGTGTTCTAACAGAAGACGGTAGATGCAACACAGAGAACTGAAGGCGAATTGACATGGCGAAGGAAGCATTCCAGATGTTGAGCAAAGTTTTAAGAAACATGACAATTTCCCTATAAACAGAGTACTGGGTTGCTATGTGATGTCGGTTCTTCAATATGGTAGTGAATGTTGGACAATATTATCAAAGATAAAGGAAAAACGTGAAGAAACTGAAATGTGGTTCTACAGAAGGATGCTGCGAATATCATGGATAAAGCATGTGAGCAATGATGAGGTTTTGGTAATGATGGAAACGAAAAAGGAAATTACTACTGAGCATCAGGAAAAAACAGTTGAAGTTCCTGGGACATGCAATGAGAAAAGAGGGCTTGGAGAACCTGATACTAAAAGGCCAGATAGATGGAAAAAGAAACAGGGGAAAGCAGCATATAACATATTTGAAGGCCCTAATCAATTGGATGATGGAACGAGGGTTGCATTGTATAACAGGAGAAGGCGTGTCAAGAGCCACCAGGGATAGAGAAACGTGGAAAGCCATGATCGCTTACGTCCTGAAAGAACAGGACACATAGAAGAAGAAGTCGGTAAATTCGCAATCATTTCGTTTAAAGATTACGAGCAGGAAAAAAAATGATAGCACAGCTAAACAAATAGGGAAAATAATGATATTGGCGTAATATGTAAATAACTGACCAGGAGTTCTTAAACGTTTTAGAATCACGACTCACAGTTTATGGCGACCATCTCAAATTCACTGGGCAAATCAATTTTAGCTTTTAATTATCGATACTATAGTTTGTTTATTTAGATATCATTTTTAAGTAGATATCTAACCTTTGGTCGCAGAATATTAAATTTTGATTGAAATAGCATCGGCGTAGAAGCCGGAGGAGCATTATATCTACATATAATCAAAGAATGCTTACAAATATATTTAAAAAACATATCTATCATCAAAAATGAAAATGCTGCAATCAACTGATAAAACCGGTACAATAGCGATAGTATTGTATGAATAGGTGAAAATTATCTTTTTACGATGACGAATGATTAAACTGAGAGCATGACCAACCCTGATTCGTTCAGTTCATCAGAACATAGTACTTGATACAAAATCATCTCGGCAATGAAAGCTTGAGTCTTAAACTTTCTTAACTGATAGCATTTAACCCTCTAGGGCCATTCGTATCATATTTGATACAGTATGAAAACAAGCCTTGAAAGAAATATTTTCCTGAAAAATTTTTTAAGAGAAATATTTTATAAATTTCAAATGAAAGCAGTACTGACTGCTCAGTCAATGAATACCAAATGTTTCCTTATAGGGAAATACCAAATGTTTCCTTATAGGGGAATACTGTATCAAATATGATACGAATGGCCCTAGAGGGTTAATCAAAGCTAATGCGAAATTCTAGTATAACATTTTACGACCCATTAATCTTTCGCTTACAACCCACCAGTGGGTCGCAACCCAAACTTTGGGAAATACCGGCTATAGATATAGACTATCACTGTCTAAGCAGTAAAAGAAGGACAGAGAAGAATACAGGAGATTAATACTAATATGATACTGATAAAGAACTGCGGAAGCCACATTTAATCACAGATAGAATTAAGATTTAAATTATATCCTGCGTTAAACAAAATGGTTGCAAGTAACTGCCATCAGTACAAGACAGAGCGATAAAAGATAGGGGCTTTGAGACGCTTATTTTCCTTAAGTCTGTTTTAAGAGATTTTATCAATTTTACATGAGAGTTAAATGCCGGAAGATTCCGATATGGAAACTGCTTATTTCACTATTGTAATTATCATTAGAAAAGCCATTAAAACATTGATATAAATAAAATTATCCATTCGTTATATTTTTTAATTTTTTATCAGAATAAAATTTTATTTAGAAAAAAAGAAACATTCTCAGCATTTTCAATCTCCTCATGCATGACTTTATGTATCATAATTCGTAGAAGATATATTTGCAATAGTTTTTCTAGAGCAAAACTAGTTATAATATAGTTGCATTATAAATGTTACAGCTCATTTTACTTACGAAAACCAAAAAATAACTTTTGTTTATTATAATAAACATATCTAATTACCAGGATTTATTGTCACTGAACAACGTCTTAAGACATAGAGGACAATGTCACCGGTAAAAATCAAACAATGAATCAGCAAAAAGACTTCCTAAATAAAAACTATATTTGGGACGTGGAAGTTTGAGCTTTGTTTAACGGCATATCGACCTCTGTGGATTATTTAATGCCAAAAAGGTGGGGTTTTAAGGTAGTTTTTTTTAATATTCGGTTATAGTGAAAAGGTTGAATTCGTCAGATTTTAATGAATTGTTGTTTTGTTTTTTATACTTTTTTTAGAAAACTGAAAATATCTTTTAGTTTTGTATTAAAAAAATTTTACTGAGAATATATTTCTCCTTTAAAAATGTTTTATGGTAATAAATTTTTCTTCAAAAATGTATTGTTGGAAATATTTTTCTTTCAGAAACGTATATTGTTCTAGAAAATTTTATTTATGTATATGTTTCTAGAAAAGTGTATTTTTATACTTTCATAATGTTTTGACCGCAGTTTGGGGGTTGACTATTTGCGCATAGCTGGGCCTCTAAAAGGTGCTAATCAAGTAGCTGATATTACACACGACCTCAAGTGTACAATATCACGTCGAAATATCGCTTCTCCAATGATCAGTGAATCTGAGCAAGTGCTCAATATTTATATAGTTGACCATTTGGGAATACCAAGAGCTGAACGCTTGGATGTGTTGGGGTAAAAGATAACTTCTTGGAAATGAAAACTGGGGAGCCAAATTCTGATTTCATTTGGTTTGTATTTTCTTTCTCATAAATGCTCTTGAAAATGGAACGAATCCACTTATTCTCTCTTAGTTTTGTGTTAATTATTATAACTTGTATCGCTAAACATTATTATTTCCCAAAATGCACTTGCAAATATAAAACAAATGCTTTAAATAATCTGCAAATGATTGATAATCTGTAGAAAACAACTGAATAAAAACACTGAAACAAAAGTTAAGGAAGGGATTACGCATGATCACATTGGAAAAGATGTTACTAGACTTGAGTTGGTATATCTGTCAGTTAATTACTATTTTGTATACATACTTGGGCGATCATGTCTCGAAACTGACATGACTAAGTGGGCAGAAGATTTTCCCACAGTACGTTGCCATTAGGTACTACTGTAGACTGGTTCCAGCCAGGGCTACAAAACCCAATCTGTTCTGCTATTTAACCCGTAGCTAGAGGTAGAAAATAGATTCATACCTTTCACAAGTGTATTTGTGCGTAAGTGAATGCAACTAATTTAACTAGAATTCGAACTCGGCTCTTTGCATTTTCGTTTCGAGCCTATATCCTCTGCACTAAAATGCACATCTACGAAAGAATATTTACTTAAGTTTATTTTAAAGCTTCACTTTGTAATTTCTAGGTGAATATTATACTAAGATCTATATGGCTTAAGATTTCAACATTTCGCTCGATTCATTGTGTTTTGTATGAAAGAAATTACTGAAGGTCTAGTAATTTTCTGTTTTTTAACTTTGTAACTCAAAACAGAAAAAAACAGAACAAATTTTCTGGAACAAAACATTATACCTATTGCCGTACTATCTTGTTCACATATGCAAAGAAAAAGAACACTGCCATAAATTAGTAATCAAAAGATTCAATAATTATTTTAAACATACACATACGCAAGTATTCTTTACTGAACAGAAGATTATCCCAGTCTCTTCATATGGCGCCACCCCATTTCTTTTTCAAAATAAATGATGTATTTCATACTATATTTAGTAATTGTTGCCTAGTGGATAATTATAAATGAAAATTGAATTGTTCCTTTGTTATTGTTACTATGCAAAATTTTACAAGTCGGCAAGAAAGCCTTTTCTTGGGTCAGCCAATAAGAAGAAGAGACTAGCATGTGGAATAGATCACAAAAACTGGACAACTGAACAGTTCATTTGATGCATATATATTTTGCAGTATAAAAAAATAACCATTTTATTTTCATTTAGAATAATCCATTTAATAATAAATACTAAAAATAGTATGAAATGCATCATGTCTTCTAAAAAACTGGGATCGCCTAATAATTATGGCCGGTAGTGTATATTCAAGATTTTTACATCTCACTTAGAATTTTTTTAATAAAAATTCATCACAGTTAGAAGTTAAAGATACCGAGCTTTATTTAATCTATTTTATTTTCTTGTGTACAATGTAACTTCAGTATAATACAACACCGTATTACCGAAGTTAAAAACTCGGAATAAATTAAATCCTTGCATAATACAACCATGTCCCACAGTAATCTCTGCGTTTGTCAGCTTAGAGAAGTCGTAATGTACTGTCGGTATTTTCTTAAAATATTAATTTTTCACGATTTACAAAACAGAAATGAACTGAATTTTCAGGCATTGTTTTTTTTTCTCTTAATTTCCGTTTCAAAACTTATTTTTCAATATTTCCCTTTCAAATATTTTTTAAAAGTTGTGTATTTGTGTATAATACAACTCCGCTTTGGAAAGTGAAAATATCATATATTTCAAGTACGCCATTACAAACATTAGATATTAAAAATTTTATCAAATCTTAGTTGGTTGAGAACAACTTGATTAAACTTTGGCGGTATTGAAAGTTAAACTACAGATATTTTAACATTAAAGTCGTTCGTACAAATGATTTTTACTTGTGAATAAAAAAGAGTTATAAAATATCGGTCAGAATTAGAATGTTGTTAAACGAGACAATTATTAGCTTGTAATAGCGATACACATTAAATATGAATAAAAAATTTGATGTCATTTTAATCGGATTAAAATCATTTAAGTTAAAATGGAATCATGGGTTGATCGAAAAATTAACAAATAATTAATATGAATAACATTTTATAAAATATTAATCGTAGTAAAAGATAGTCTGTCAACAAGTCTTACTCTTATTTGGCATATCTTTTTATATGATCTTCCAGTTTAGCCTGGTCAGTACATAGTTGAGTGACTGGTTAGAAATTGCTGGTGTTTTAAACTTAGATGCGCATGTGGCTAGAAATTGCGAATCAGAGAGCAGAGTTCCAATTCCAGTCGTTTTGGTTATATTCACTTATGCGCAAATACTCTTGCGGGAAAAGAATGAACCCACACCTCCCTCAATTATGGTTTAAATAGTAAGATATATATTATTATATATTATATTACCACAAAAACATTCTTAAAATATAGAAATCTTTTCTGTCACTGAATGACCCGAAAATCTAAATCTAAACTTATTTATAAATAGAACTTTGTGTGTGTTTATGTTTGTGTGTGTGTGTCTGTGTGTGTGTGTGCGTGTGTGTGTCCGTTACCTATAGACTCCGAAACGGCTGAACCGATTTTCTTGAAAATTTAAACAGTTGTACTATAAGCGTCTGCCAGTGCTCTTAGGTAGGTTTTGTGTCGAGGTACTCCCGATAAATATCGAAAATCGATAATCGAAAAAATCGGGTTATAGTAGGAGTGGTCCGATTTTAATCACATTTGATACACTCATAGACAAAGACATAAGAAACGACATTCAGAAGTTTTAAGGTTGCAGTTCTTACAACAGTGCAGAAAATTGATAATATATATTTATAAAAGTTTTAATTACACTCGAGCAACACCGGGCTATACTGCTAGTGGTTGATAAGCTGAATAATACAAATCGATCACTGAATGAAAATTAAAAGGAAAAATTGTTAGTTTTTATAGAGAAGTGCGCACAGCTTAAAAAATATATTTGAAACAGGAAGATAGCAAATACAAAATTTTTGGTTGAAAATAACTTTACAATATTACAGTAAATATATTACAGTCAGCCAGTTAAGTGCCATACGTGATACACGCTTGGGCGATCATGTCTTGAAAGAGACATGACTGACTGGGCAGAAGATTATCTCACAGTAGGTTGCCATTGCTTTCTGCTGTAGACTGGTTGCTGACTAAGGCTATAGAACCCAATATATCCTGTTATTTAACCCATAACTGGAAGGCATATACGGATTAATACATTTCCCAAGGGTGATTTGCGCGTAAGTGAATGCAATGAATTCGGCTGGAATTAGAACTCGGCTCCCCGATTTCTCGTTCCGAGCCAATATCCAATGCACCACAACGCACATATATTTACAGTATTTACATTATTCGGACAATTGTCCTCAACTTTGTTGCCATTTGTATGATGTTTCGGCTGTTGTACGTTCCGAACTTCTTCAGGTGTTAGGAATTTCGAACCGAAAACTTTATTACAATAACTGGGGTATATCATTCTCATTCCTTGCTTAGTAATGCCTCGACTGGAAGTCATGAGTTATCTCCCGTTAACCCTGCAATCTAATCGAGGTATTCTCTACAACAGTGATGAACATATAAATTAGTTGAGTTAAAAGAGAGATAATTACAAGGTATCCGGAAGTGGCATTGCACGTGGAATGCGAATGATATAACCGGTGATCGAAATAAATGGTTCATTACAAAATTCTTAGCACCTGAAGAAGGCTGGAGCGTTATACCTTTCACCGGAACTATAACACAATGAGCGAGATCATATTTATTGAAGACAAGTCAAATTTAAGCAACAAGAAAAACCTTCGTAAATCACTCGACATGTACTGCATATATCATTCCTTGAATATGAATATAAAATCTTCCGGTCATTAATTTATTCCTAATCGATCAGCAGTCGAGGCATTATTAGCGCTGAACGCGGCTCATCTTACAGGAAGGCAATTTGAAGAAAAAGCATTTCGTCGTCGATCTCTGGATGCAGATCAACACGCAGAGTACGCAATAAACAGTCACAAAACCATCCATCACTTTTAGGTCGAACTAATTCCAGATTTGGACAAAGATCGTGTGAATCTGTCATGGCGGATGATTTATGGCAATTGGTGATAGAAAGATGTAAAGAAAGACAGTACGTGAATAAATAAACTCGTGTCTAGCTGGCATGAAGAAGATGTTAGATATGGAAAGCATGAATCCGTTCGTTTCCCACACACCCACTGTCTGCGTTCGCAGCATCCATAGCATCTTTCCTGTTATTTAATCCTATCTACTTCTTGCTCAACGTGTAACAACTGCGTTTGTTTGATTGCTCTCCACATTCATACAAATATAGATAAATAACAGATGAATAATGAACTTTTTCGCTTGGCTGATTCGAAAAACGGTATTACCATTAAATGTTTTCTTCCAAAGATGTTATTCAAAGTTTCGCTGCTATCTTATGGCGCAAACAGATAAAATATGTATATCGCATAGTTATTTGTCCATCAGACAACTTTAAATAATTTTTGCATAAGTATAAATGAGAAATTCGGTGTTACTGTATATTCATATCCAATCTACAGTATAAATTATGGTTATATCAAATTAGCTATAACGTAAATATGCTCTCGTTTGAATTGTCAGTAATTCTTTTCCTTTTTTTGTGTGCGGATATTTATATATTTATATATGATTTTATTATTAAAGGAGAAGCATTTCCTTACATGGCGGCTGACAATTATATTTTATTTCTTAGGGTAAACTGCGTTGGACAATTAAACTTTATGATTTTAGCTCTTAGCTTTTAGTTAGGTCTACACTTACCATATAGGTCGATACCAAAACGTACGTTAGCTTCCCAGTGCATCAGCTGTTGGACGCGATGTCTGCAGTAGCGTTACTAGAATACTGATTTGTCTTACTATTTTATAATTTCTTCGTTAATATTTTTCGAAATTCAAGTTTAGTGGGATATATTTTAAGGCAGCCTGTTGGTGGAACGGTAAATGGTGGAGAGTAATTGTTATGAGTGCCGTCTTACGTGTTTACAACTTGGTATAATCTCAACAATATCCGATACGAGAATGACACGTTGCTGATAGCAGATACGGAAAGGAAAATGCAGAAGTTAGCAAAAGAAAGTGAAAAGAAAGGGTTCAGTATATACCTCAAGAAAACTGAATGCATGGTCATAAGCCAAAAGAGGAGACCAATATGCCAACTGCAAGTTAGAGAATCTAAAATAAAACAAGTAAAAAATTCAAATACTTTGACAAAGGATAGAAAATGTGACACGTAGATCCAAAGATGCATTGGTATGGCTAAAGACCGATTTCAGAAGCTAACCAGAGTAATGAAAGACAAGAAAATCTCATGAAAAACAAAGAAAAGCGTGTTTGGTTGCTATGTGATATATGTCCTTTTTTATGGAAGTGAATTCTGGACGATCTCATCAAAAGAGAGGCTTTAGGCTGCAGAAATGTGGTTTTATAGAAGGATGCTGAGGATACCATTGCCAGAGAACGTGTGCAACTATGAGGTGTTAGAAAGGGTGCAAACGAGAATAAAACATATAATAAATAACAGGAAGAGACAAATGAGGTTCCTAGGACACGTAATGTGGAAGGAGGCACTAGGAAATTTGATACTCACAGGTCGGATAAATGGAAGAATAGACAGGGGAAATCAGCGCGAGACGTATTTGTTAGGTCTGAGCAAATGGTTGACGGAGCAGGGCTTGAAAAAGATACCAAGAGAAAAAATACTGAGAGCGACAAGAGACAGAACCAAGTGGAAGCCCATGATCGCCTACGTCCTCAAAGGACATGGCACATAAAAAAGAAAAGTATTTGTCTACATTTCTCACATGAGATAGTACTTACATTTTTCGGACTATTGCTATCATCTTTTTTGGTATTTGTACGACCTTTCGGCCGTTGTAAGCTCCGACTTTCTTCAGGTGCTAGAAATTTTGAACAGAAGCCTTTATTACAATCACTGGGATATATCATTCTCATTCCTTGCGTGAAGCTTTGTTTGGTAATGAGAAATTATCTCCCTTTAAATTGACTTTCTAAGTTACTTGATTCCCACTGCTGTAGCCTGGTATTGAACTCACAACTCTTTAGATATAGTCTCTGGAACTAACCATTGTCTATGTCAACTAGCCAATGTGTCTTTAAGGCAACAAATATGATGACAATTGTCCGAATATTGTAAATTGTGTCGGTAGTACAAATTTGCATTTTATTCCCACTAGTACAAAGAATATTTGTCATGCTTAAAAACTAGACTTCTACTCAGTAATTTACAATAATTAAACATTTTAGGAATAATAATTAAAATGTTTAACGTTAAATATGTTTTTTTGAATAAAGTTAATTTGTTCAAAAATATATTTAGCTTTTTGGATAAATACCATCTGTAAAGAAAAATAATTCGCATAAAGGTTTAAATGTTAACATTTTTGGTGTATACAAGACTAGGTTAAAACACAATGGGGATTCCATCAGTGACATCAACAAGATCACACATTGGGTGGAGAGAGAAATATCAGGCCACGATATGAAGAAATGTTTTCTGGGCTACTGTCAAAGCTCTGAAATCCTTAAATTTGAAGGAAACACATTCAACATATCCGTTATATATATATATATATATATATATATATATATATATATATATATATACGTGGTGGACTCTTAACGTAAACGGTAAATGAGGCTCGGCACAATATCGTGCTTTTCGTTTTACGTCTAAGCATGAGACTTTTGTCATGCAGTTGCTTGTGCGGCACAAAGCACATGCATTACTTCAAAATAACACGGCCCATAAAGGTGCACTGTGTGCAACTCGTTAGGTGTTTGTGATGATCGCATGTTATTACCCCGGAGTTTGACATCCCCTCGGCATTAAATATATTGGGTAGTGCATGGTAAAACACACGATATACATAATTTTCATGTCAGGTACAAAGCCTGGTGGCTAGTGAGTGAACATGATGACTTTACTCAGGTTCCGAAAAGCTTTCAATCTTTCTCGGTAAATATTCCACGCTCACAGCACCTATCCACATAACAATAGCACACGCAAAATTTCACCCATAGGTAGTACCCTATCAGCCACTATCACTCCGGGCCAAAGTGGACCTGGGGGTAATGACATTGAAGGTGTAACTCTACATTCCCCAAGATATCGAATAGTAAATTTACTTTGTCATAACTAGGAAAGGTTATATATATATATATATATATATATATATAATTTCAAAACTTTTAGGTCGATTTATATATTGTGTTTTACATGCTCTGTCACTTCTGAACATGACACAGCGGCACTTTTCAACTTCTTGTCTAATATTTATGTAATTTTGTATAATTTACGTAACTTCCCGTTAAAGACTGCGCCCCTGAGGTCTCCTCCTAAGTGAAAGCTAGCATCGAAGCTTTTATACCGGCCAAGAAGTTCTGTCCTAAACTTTAGTCGTCCTCCTGGTTCTCTCGTACCTACTCAGCCGCTATAGCCCACAGAAATCACTTCTTCCGGCTTTATCGGAACCACATGCCTATTGCCTCTGCTCGTAATGATTGTAAGCGGTTCTTGATTGACGCTATACGTTTTTGATAAGAGAATGAAATAACGTATAGCAGCCCTCATTTTCGACCCCAAAGTCTACTGGTGTCTTCTCAAACGCGTGCTGAACAACAGCAAATCATCCATCCTAGCTTTAATCAATAAAACTAAGATCCTCACAGCCACAGAGGACAAGGCCAATTGCATTGGTCGCAGATTCTACTATAACACTTGACTCATCTAGAAAATCCGCACCCGACTTCCCTACTAGAACTGAGTCTCAACTGGGGGATGTTTACATATCCCCCTCTCTGGTCTCTAAGATCATTTCAAACCTTGACCCCCATTAGGTTAGTTGGGGCGATGGAATCCCCGTCATTGTCTTGAAAAAATGTTTCCCCCTAACTTTACTCTGTCCTCTATAATTACTACCTGCTTGAAGTCTTCTTCTGTGGTTCCTGTATTTAAGAACTCAGAACACTCGGACCCCTCTATTTTTCGTCCTATCAGCCTCCTACAATTTTTCCTCAATGCTGAGATAGTTCAACATCTCACCGCAAACTATTCAAAGACAGTATGGGTTCCGCTTTCAAAGGTCTACTGCTTATATGGTAATGACCATCATCAAGTGCATATACCAGACTTTCGATAGAAACGGCGAAGCTAGAGCTGTTACCCGAGATATCTCTAAAGCATTTGATTGGGTCTTGCTCGCTGGCTTTCTGCGCGAGCTATAAGCCTATGGTATCAGAGGACGCTTTCTTGGTTTGATACAATCGTTCCTATCACACCGCATAATGCAGGCCGATTGAACGGACATGCCTTCATATTCTATCACACGAATGCAGGTGTCCCCCAAGGGCTCTATCTTAGGCCTCACGCCAATGATCTCCCTGATTTGATCAAATCTCATGTAGACATTTACCCTGATGACACCACTATTTACTCCAGTCTCAGTAAGAAAAAGGCGGTCAAAGATAACCTCGCTGCCGACCTCGAGAAGAACTGCGGTAAGAAATTGCTCGTAGACTTTAATTCTTCCAACAAAAGCTGCTATCTATAAACCACCATAAACGGTCCATTTTGAGTTCTCTCAGCATGGACCTAGCTAGTCACCCCGAAAGTAAAACACTGTGCTTCCACGGCCACATTCACTCTTCTGGCTTGAAATGGAAGGATTACATTAAATCAATAGCTAAATCTATTGCTAGGAAGGTTAGGTCACTGTGTCGGGCCAGGAAGATTTTCTCGCCTGAATCCCTCTTGTATATAAAAAATCAACTATCCACCCATGCATTGAATAAATTTATTATATCTGGTCGGACGCCCTGCTATTCATCTAGGGTTTATCGACAGACTCCGGAGGAGAATTTGAAATGTGATCGGTTCAGACCTGACGGCTCGACTCTAGCCACTTTCTCACTTTTGACAAGATGTGGCTCCCCTCTGCCTATTCTAGAAATATTTTCGTGGCTTCTGCTCCGACGAGATTATCTTACTTGTTTCCGCTCTACATGACTTTACTAGAGCAACCAGACTGACCACAAGGTCTCACCCTTTCATATTTAAACTAAACAAATGCAGCAACTTCTTTTCACGCACTTCCCGCCTGTGGAATTCTTTGTTTATACTTGCTTCCTGGATAGCGACAATCTCCAAGAGTTTGAATACAATTCTTCTCCCCTTGACTCCAGTCCTTCTCTTGTTCTTCTTCCAACATCCTTTGTATCTTGTTCTTCTCCCTTTTCACTCTACTCTCACAACTCTTATTACACCAGTATTCCTATACTTCCTTTGCCCTTTCTCTGACACACATTATAAACGTTTTCTCTTTTTCTTAGCTTGCCTTATATGGAAACTTTCATTCTCCTGTTATGTAGGCCCCTGCGCACCAGTTGCGGTATAGAAAAAACAAAGGTTTACAAAAATATTTAAATGGGTTACTTGCCGTTTCTATTTGTTTTCACTTACTTCTTTCATGTCCTGTGAGTACGTCCTCTCGTAAGTGTTACTTCAAATATTTCAACGTTTTCCATGAAATTCAAGTTTTTTTCTAACCTTCCTTGTTTTTTACATGTTCTGACCTTGGTATGTTAAGTGTTTTTGTACACCCAAATCCTTTCGTCAGCCGTTGAAAGCCAATTCCGACATTGTTTTTTTTTTTTCTGGACGACCTCTTTCGCTGTTTTTATGCTAACTCATTGTCGAATTTCTGTACCTGCAAGAAAACGCATAGCTCACACATTGACCAAAACTTTTAACTGAAAAACCTGAAAACTAAAGTTCTTTTTCTCGCTTTTGCCTCTTGTATCTTTTCTAAAGGTTTTTTTCTTTTGAGTCTGCCATCGCCACACTTTCATTTTCATATTAGATTTAAAATATATATTACGAGAATAAATTAGGATTGCTTTTCTAATACTTTAGGAATTTCTCGCCGTATATGTTAATGTACTTTCACAGAGCTGATTTCATATCCGGATGCAGATAGTTGGTTCCCAGTATAGGTTATCTAATTACTTTATTCTTTCCGATATAAAACAATATTTCATAATTCAACCTGGAAAATCTACGGTCACAATCCTGTGTGATCACTGAATTTAATCAACGTCTAACCTGATCAGCATGTAGATCAGTGCCCACTGAGGTATACCAGGTACCGTGAGCTAAGATGTGTGACTGGGGTCATGATAGCCTGCAATTTCTATTGAGAAACGTGTTCCAAATCACGTTGGGTTCGTTATATACTCGTTTCTTAGGTTAATTATGAATCAATCTCTTCTACCAAAAGGTATGGGTTAATTAGTAAAATATTTTAGGTGTGTTGGTGGGTTTGGGATGTATTTGTGTGTGTATCGAGAAGTAATTCATTCTAGACCTACAATATGAACAGTATAAGTTTCTTCGGTTAGATTCAGACCAGCCTTTCAGTTTCTCTCTGAGAGTCACATCATGATACAAAAAATCGAAAGGGTTGTGAAATTTTTAACTATGAATATATATATATCCATCCGCGCAGTAACGTCCAACATTAACGTGGCACAATTTCCGAGTTTAAGTGGGAATTTCCGGAATGCCGTTCAAAAACTTTACAAGACACCTAAGGACTTCCTCTTCTTGAGACACCGCACGTGTCGGTTGATCACCCCAGGTCTCTGTCGACGGAAATTTTTCTAAGATCTCAACATAGCTTGAATATGGCGCAAAACCGCAAATATTAAGCACCCAGTGAAGATCGGATTCACTACTAAAGGCGGATATATATGTTAACTGTATCTACGGCTATATCGTATTTAACTATGTCTACGGCTATATCGTGTTGAATTCCGGTTAAGCAACATCGAGCCTGGTTAATACTTAAATGGGTGACCATTTGGGAATACAAGGTGCTGTAAACGCAAGGACCAAAAATGGTCCACCGGTCCTCCAGGTTGTGCGCAGGGCTAACAACCCTTCCCCGTAAAAACAGTTTGTTACAGAAACAGCAACAAAAAGTACCTGCCCTATGCACTATCTGGGTTTGATGGATAAAATATAAAAGGTATTCTAACTGCATCCTATCACCTGCAACTTGAAGTTAATTGGTTTTACCTGATTTCATTATGTTCTACATCTCAATATTTTAAATCAGCGATGTATTTTTTGTTAGAATTTATACAAACAATTTTGACAATTTCAGTTATTCAAGGTACCTTCTCTATAAAATACACATGAACAATTTTTGCTTTATAAATGCATTTAAGTTTCTTTTCGAATTCTGTTTAAGTAATACGAAATAAACAAAATACTTCTGTCAACCCGAGTATTCAGAATGAAACAATTATCTTTTTGAATGACTAATGATTTATAATTCAGGAAAAAAAAGCGAAAACCGTTTTTGACTCACTCACTCAAAAGGCTGCATAACACAAAATTATTGTCTGTTATGATGTATGATGTATGTATTTAGCTGTTTGTTTAGATAGAAAATATGTAACAAACAGGTGCCAAGATATTGACTATGCTTGTACATTGTTATATAATATGTTAAATATCGTAATAAGTATTTCATACTAGCATCTGGTCGTCAAAGAAATATTATAATAATCGAGATGGAATTGGTGCAGATCATTTAAATGGTTGTGAGTTTTCTCACCGTTGTGATTTTAGTAGTGAATTCGAAGTAGCTTCCGCCTGTCTATTCTACACATTATTATGGCAAATGTTCCGATGAACCTTTGCTCTGTCTACATGAATTGGCACTAGATTGGCTTCTAGGTCCCACTGCTTTTACTGTTAAAATAGCCAAATGCAAACGACATTGCTACTCCAACATTCTTTTCTTGGACTTCCCACCTGTAGATCACCCTCCTTTTGACTATCTTTCTTGATAAGTACAATCTTAAAAAGAATTAGCTTCAATGTCATTCACCATAGTACGTAATTTATCATTTGTCATTTTTTCAGTACTCACTATTTCCTTTGGGTCTCTCTTACTCCAAGTAATCCGTTGCGTACCAGTGACATTCCTGTCCATCTTGGTAAGAAATGATAAAACCCTAATAGCATTTGTTAGTAAAAGTGAAGGTCACTGGTCTAACAAAAAGATTATGCAATGTTGTTTCACCTAAGAACGTTTTCCAGAGATCCTATCTCTGTGAAATTAATCTTCTTCTTCTTCTATGTTCCCTGTCCCTTCAGGACGTAGGCGATCATGGATCTCCACGTCTCCCTATCCCTTGTGGCTCTTAGTATGTTTGTTCCTGTTGCTGCTGGCAACCCCCGTTCCGTCATCCACCTGATCAGACCCTGCAAATATGTTATCCGCTGCCTTCCTCTGTCTCTCCTTCCTTCTATCTGTCCAGTCAGTATCAGGTTCTCCAGGCTCTCCTTCCTCATTGCATGTCCCAGGAACTTCAGTTGTCTCTTCCTGATGCTCAGCATCAATTTCCTTTTTGTTGCCATTCTTTCTAACACTTCGTCGTTGCTTGTATGCTCAGTCCACGATATCTGTGGCATCCTGCTGTAGAACATTTCGGCAGCTTCCAGTTTTGTCCTCAATTTCGATGACGTGAATTTTCTTCACATACTTCTCAGTTTCTTGCTATCGTCTCTGTCTAAATGTCATTAGTATCCACATGTATGGTCTTGATGCCTACGTTCACGAGGATCTCTTGCCGGCAAGCAAACTGTATATTGAGTTTCCATTCTTGTCTTACATGTGTTTTCGACTTTCACCAGCGAATTAAATCAGTTAACTCTTCATTTATCGGTTCCCCTTTACTGGTTAATCTTTATTGTAAAATTTAATTTCCAATAAATATCTTTATATATTCAGTGATTTCAATTCTCATCCTGTTAAGCAGCGTCATCGCTCTAACACTTCTGTACTCACTGGAAAATAGATATTGAAACTCATTTGCTTAATCACTCACTGAAATAGTAAACAACCTGATGGACATGCTTCTCTAATTTATCCCTTCATAGCATTCTCCCCGGAATTGTTCTCAGCAGTTATGTCTATTTGACAACTCCAACCATGCGGTAATGCTTATAGATAACTTTCTACGCTCGCATTAAACAAGAATCCCATATTTTTAAAAATTCTTATCAACCCACCAATTGGAACTCATTTCGCGATTTTCTTTGCAACGAGCTTTTAGGATATATATGCAACTGATGTCTCTTTTTGTGCGAAAATCAGTATCGAATCTTCACTGCCAACATCGAAAAAACGAAGGGAAACTACTTTTTTCACCTTGGTTCCCTTCTGTCTCTTTAACCGCGATAGAACGCAAGAATCACTTTTTCCAGCTCTACCAATGTAACAAGTACAACTTTAAGAGACACTCTTTGCCATTACTCGTAATAAATATAAACGTGTCCTTATATAGGAAGTGTCACTATTCGATTATAGAATAAGAGAACGCATAACCTCACAAGTGTGATTATATAAATTACTGTTGGATCAACAAAGATTCATTTAACAAGATTCATTTAACAATTCCCCAGACACTACTCTTTTCAACAGCACGATTTTCTGCTCGGAAATTCTGTTCCATCACCACTCTAGACCAGACTGGCTTGTATCTGCTGGGAATTTCTCTTAAAATAGAAGAGCTGCCAAGTAATACGTTCGTAACTCCGTCAATGTTTTCTGAGAACATTTCCAAACTAAATGTGCAGAAGGCTTACGCATTTCACGGTATCGTAGCAATTGAATTAAAGAAATTTGCTGCTGTTCTTTCCAACCCTTACAACAAATGCCTCGCTTTCACAGCTTGTTGAAATTCTCAATAGTTCCTGTTTTAAAGAATTTCGGAGAATACTCCAACCACTTGAAGCATTGACCTATTATTCTCTTCTCTCTTTTTGAAAAGTATTAGTGGCTCTAAGAAATGTCGTATTGGTTAGGATTCATTCATCACACGACCTCCTGATAAACAATACTAATTCCGTTTTTTCAAGTCTACAGCTGATGTGTTTACAGCCATCACTGAATTTGTGTATAAAACTTTTGATAAAAACGGCGAATTTGGGCTGTGGTCCTGGATATCCCAAAATAAAATAATTAAGGTTATGTTGAACAGACACACTTTTAGTTAATTTCATATTGATGCAGGTTTTTCTTATTGTTCTATCCTCGTGCCTACGCTGTTTCTGATCTTCATCAACCATCCTTGTGATCGATGTCATGAATATCCAACTAGGTATTTATGCAGATGGTACAACCATTTACTCTTTAGTTGTAGGTCCAACATATCTGACAAAGTTACAGTGAAAATTACTTTCAAAAACCATTCTTAATCAATAGTTAACTGGGGAAATCAACGCTTCTCAATGTTAACTTCGCCAAATAGGATCTGCTATCATTTAATTAGCACCGATAAAATGTTCTGTCTGCCATCTGCAAAGCTGACGATATCTCTAGATTACGTTTTCCATTGATAATAATAGTAAAGATTCTGTTGAAATACTTGCTAGAGATATTGCTAGTAAACTTGGTTTATTTTGTCGTGCAATACAATTCTTATCGTCCTAAAATTTCTAGCACATTTATAAATCTACCATTCATCTAGGCCTTAAATATCTGGTGGTGCTGCTGAATATTTCTATATTCTTGATAAAATTCAAAGAATATTTTTTAATGTATCGTTACTGACATGGCATCTCGGGAGAGAACTGAGGTCATTTTCACAATGGCGTGGCTTTCTTTTGTCTTTTCTACAAGTGTTTTCTTCTTATGAACTGTTCTTGGTTCTTCGACTGCATGAATTTAAGCACTCTACTAGATTAGCATCTTAGTGCAGTGGTTATCGGCTCGGAACGACAAATCGCGCAAGCTGAGTTTCTTCTTTTTTTTTTTAATCATTTCACCCCGAGCAAGACAGAAACGCCACTGATGTGCAGGGGGTTACATAAATGTAGAAAGATTAATTAGAAAAGAGTGAGGAGTGCAAGCTAGTTAGAAAGGAACAATAGAAAGCTGAGAAAGCAGGTGCAATGACAGATACATGGGCGGAGAGAACGTGAAGATTATACAGGGGAGGGGAGAGAGCTAGAATCCAGTGGTTAGTAGGTGAGTATTAACTTTGCTTTTAAATTTCTGGAGGTCGTAGCCATCAGGAAAGCAAGAATACGGGAGTGAGTTCCACGGGCGGGAAGTGCGAGAGAGGAAGCTGCAGGAGTAGAATTGTCGTCTGCGTTTGGCTAACCTGACTATGAATGTGTGGGACCCAGTTGCCAGTCTGGTTGCACGGGTAAACACCTGTTGAGCAGGCATCAGTGACTTAAGCTCATCCGAGCAGAAGCCATGAAAGTATTTATAGAAGAGACAGAGGGAGGCCACATTTCGACGATGGGAAAGTGGCTGCAGACGAGTTGCCAGATCAGTACCTATCACATTACAGACTCTCCTTTGGAGCTTGTCAATAACACTGAGGAGAACGGCAGGGGCACCTGACCATAAATGGCAGCAGTACTCCATGCACGGACGGATAATCTCTTGCATTCACTTACGGGCAAATACCCTAAGGAAAGCTATTAATCTCTCCCTTCCCCTCAGTTATCGGTTAAATAACAGGACATACCGGGTTCTATAACCTTGGCTGGAAATTAATCTACCTCAGAAATATATAACAACCTACTGCAGGAAAATCATCTGCCCAGTCAGTCATGTCTCTTTTGAGACATAATCGCCTAATCGTGTATCCAGTATGGTACTGACTGACTGCCTAGATTAGCGACTAGGTCTAATCGTTTTACTTTTGAATGAGGTAGATACAACCGTCAGATATATTCTACTAGTTTTTTCTAGTACTTGTCACCTATGAAAATTCCCTTCTATTTCTTGTTTCCCTGTCACCTATATTCATAAAATTAACTGCAATATCACTCGCAACTTTCTGTCTTCCTGAAACTTAATTTAATTTCCAGTGGCTAACTTCTTTCAACCAAAGTCTTCTCGTTCTTTAACTCCCTGTTACTTCTGCGTTTTAGTGGCATTATCGATTCGCTTGGGATGTAAATATATTGGACAAATATTTATTTCAAAGTAGCAATTAAATATGTAATAGTATTTATTCAAAATAAAAACAAATCTGATATTCAGTGATCAAGAACTCATTCAAGTTTCCGAAATAAAATAGAATTATTTATAAAGATACATTGTCAAGACTTTGGTTTTGGATACACAGTAATGTAGGAAAGAATATTGGTATAGTATGTGGCTTACCGTAAAAGCCATCTTATAAGGAAGTATTTCAACTGTCTGGTCAGGATTCTGGAAATAGTTTGTTTCAATAAATAGCCGAATACTTATATCTTGAAATATACTCACACTGAGGTAGATTGCATAATATACCCGAATCAAAAACGTAGATCACATTGTATTCCTACGCCAATTTGTTTTTCCTGCCATATTTAATGCAGATTATTCGTCTATGTATTGAATATTGCTCACACATCAGACACGGTGCTAGTGGTATGAATTTTATCATTTTAACTGGATTTTCCGAATTTAAATGCAATACTTATAATTTTACAGTTGTGATTGCAAGCCGTAAGTTCTATGCTAACAGGTTCTTCTCTCGAACGTCTCGTTAGTGGAGCTTTTTTAATTATTAGCTTTCCAATCAAATTTGAACATCAAACATTTGAATGCAATGTTTATTTTTATCTTCTGTTTTCGCAATTTTTATATTTCTCTCTATTTAACATTTTTCTTGTATTCATTCGCACTCAGTAACCCATTGCATCTTAGTGGATTTATTGTCTTGTTCATGTGAAAATATGCAAAGTATAAGACTGCGTTAAAAGTAGATCATAAAACAAAGTAATTTTCTTTTAATGGAATATTTAAATAATGTTTATTTGAATATTATTTGTTAATTGTTCTCAATATAAAGGTTTTTTAAATGATTCCTATACGACAATATTGCTCTTTGACATTGAGCATTCGATTAAAATTTTCTGATACATCTTTGCGGACCTAATTTGCCTTGTTTTGATATGACACTAAACCATTAAAGGAATCCTTATTCAATGTTACCAAATTATATTTTATCCTAATGTAAGAAGTGCAAAGAATGAGAAAAGATAAAAATTCGAAAAGCAATTGAAAAATTGAATATTTTTATGCAACACATAGATGTACCTCACTATTGGATACAAATCTTATAACATCTATCAAGCAACTAAAAAAACAAAATAAATTTCACACCCGCAAAACCGGATTCAAACGACTAACATATGGGAAAAACGCAAAGTAAAATTCAAATGACCAACATTTGGGAAAACCCCGAAGTAAAATTGCACACCCGCAAAAGAGGATTCAAACGACTCCAGAGAACAATTTACCTACGATACCTGTTGGTATCATTATAAATTTCGAGAAGATGCAAGGAAGTGCACAAAACTATGCAACTTTAACTCAAAGACTTCTCAAATTTCTACACAACACCAGCGAAACGAGTGGGCCGACAGCAAGTAAAGACGACATTAGATGCTGGATTAGTCGAAGTCTATTTTACATCACGGACAACAATAACGGATATTTATTTTTAGTTGACACCGCTGCCCAAATCAGTGTTATCCCACCGAATGCAAAACAAAAGCCCACTTTCTCTACATACACATTACAGGCAGCAAAAGGCTCCAAAATAGAAACATACATATTTCATCTTATCAGTAAATATGGCTCCATGCTCTCTCAGCGACAACACAAAACTTAGAACAAAGTGAATCACCTCCATCTAGAAGACAACAGGAATTAGTTCGGCGATACCAACCGCTAATGGTTTATAGGTCTTGATTAAAAAATGTCCCTCACTAATCACGCATTTACCACATAGAGATGAAATCCGTCACACTGCTAAACACTATTTCAACACATCTGGCCACCTACACACAAATAACCACGCAGATTAAATCCAGAAAAATATAAAATAGCAAAGGACAATTTCAGCACATGTTTCAATTAGGCATCATGCGTCCGTCAAAGAGCCCATACTCGTCTCCGCTACATATAGTCCCAAAGCCAGACACGGGTACATCGAGACTTTGTGGGTATTTTAGAAATCTCAACGAAAAGACTGTTCCTGATAGATATCCCATTTTGCACCTACTTGATTTCACCATGGGTTTGCAAGTAACCACAGTTTTCACAAAATTGGATTTGGTTAAGGCGTACTACCAAATTCCAGTAGCAGAGGAAAACATTAAAAAAATCAATTACCACTGCTTTTGGACTCTACGAGTTCACCAGGATGATATTTGGGTTACGTAATGCTGCCCAGACCATTCAAAGATTCATTGACGAAGTTTTGACAGGATTGCCTTTTACATTTGCATATATCAACGATGTGCTTATCGCAAGCTCCAATAAAGAACTACACCATATTCAACAAGTTTTCGAGAGACTTGCACATTTTGGCTTAAAAATAAATGTCCATAAATGCGATTTTGCTGTTTCAAAATTAAATTTCTTGGGCCATGTGATCGACAAAAACGGAATTACACCTGTCCCAGAAAAAATATCAGCAATACAAAACTTCTTGCAACCAACATCACTGCGACAACTACGAAGTTTTATTGGGTTAATAAATTACTACCGTACATTTATCCCAGGTTGTTCCAAAATTTTAACCTCACTTACCAAACCTGCTACAAAAACAAAAGAAAAATGCAAAATTACTGATGAACGGATAAGCATTAACTACATTTCAAGAAGCTAAAATGCATTAGCATATTTTACTAAGCTATATATCAGAAACGATACTAATGCAACACTTACATTGACGCCTCAGGAGATTCAATTGGAGCTGTCCTACAACGGAAGCTAATTGACTCAGAACAGCCAAACTCTTTCTTTTCGGTTAAATTGAACAAAGCACAGCAGAAATACAGTACCTTCGAGGGAATTACTTGCTATTTACTTTTCAATAAGGCATTTTCAACACCTGCTTGAGAGACGAAACTTTACTGATTTCACAGACCACAAACCACTAACTTACGCTTTAAATATGAATACAGACAAATATGCATCCAGAGATACCCGAAAAACGGGACTACAATTTACCTCGGATATCTGCTACGTTAAAGGTTCGGACAATATCGTGGCAGATACACTCTCACGCCCCACGATACAAGCTATCGATTACGAAACACTTACCTTCGACCTCATTACAGAAGAATAACAGGAAGATGTCACATTACAGAAAGTAAAAGGGGACAATTCATTACAACTGAATGAACATTCCCGTTTGGAACAAAACAAAATAATCTGCGATGTTGGGACCGGTAATGCGAGACCATACATACCACCTTCATTAAGAAACAAGATATGCATGCATTTGGACAATCTCTCACATTCCAGACGCTGAACAACCACCAAGTTGATTAGCAGTCGTTTTGTCTGGCCAAACATGCACACGGATATAAAAGCTGGACTCAAACTTGTTTAAAATGCCAAAGAAGTAAGGTGAACAGACACACTCCTGGTCAATTTCAAAAACCAGAACAGCAGATTTATAGTGGATCCTTACCAGAAGTAGACGCACATAGTTACATACTCACTATTATCGATCGATTCACAAGATGGCCTGTCTTTGTTTCTCTGAGGAATATATCTCCTGAAACAATCTCTACGAGTATATTACATGTATGGATTGCTGTTTCTGGCTGTCCCTCAGTAATAATTACAAATCAAGGTTCTCAGTTCACATCTACGCTCTTTGGTGAGTTCAAAAAGCTATTGAGAGTTAAACCTGAAACAACAACGGCTCATCACCCCTGTGCCAACGGCTTTATCGAACGTTTTCACAGGAAACTTACAACAGCAATAACAGCAAATAACGATTCCAAGACACGGTTAAAAAACCTACGAATAATATTATTGTCCATCCGGAATAAAATCAAAGATTTAGGAAGCATCCCAAATGGTTTTTGGAACGTCCTTGACTTTACCAGGAATGTCTTATGACATATCCAATCACCTCGAGCCAACGACATCCTTCGTACAAAAGTTTAAGCAAATGATGAACGATCTCATTTTCAAACCCACTAGAACACACACGAAAGATCTCTACGCACCAAAAGACCTTTGTACGAAACGAGGCAGTAAAAAGGCTGCCCTATTTAGACACGACCTTCCTAAGTAGTGGATAGAAAGCCCAAATATTTCACAATTGTAGCAAAAGGAAAAAAGACACTGTGTCTACAGACAGGCAAAAACCAGCGTACTTATATTTACATACAACGAAAAGAACGTCGGAACATTCTACAATCTCAGCAAATACCAACGTAAGTGAAACATTTTCTACACCAAGAAAAACACCTAAAAACATCACCACAAAAACAGGTAGACACATACATTGTCCTACCTGTTTCAGAACATACGTTACATATTGAAAAATATTTTCAATATTTATCAATTTGCGGGGATTTTATAGGAAACAAATCTTAAAGCATTCATAGACCGTCTGAAAAAACATAAAATAAATTGCACACCCGCAAAAATGGATTCAAACGACCACCATTTGAAAAAAAAAAACAATGTAAAAATCAAATGACCAACATTTGGGAAAAACCAATGTAAAATTTCACACCCGCAAAGGAGGATTTAAACGGCTAAAAGCTTTTTTTTTCTTTTCTTTTTTTTCACAAGTCACTCTGAAAAGCGATATTCTAGATCCTGATTGGCTGACAAATTTAAAAGTACAAATAACGCCAGAGAAAGTTTTCATCACAGCTAAAGAAAATGGAACGACCCGGAAGTCTACCACGTGATGAGAATTAGATATTTAATGATTTGCCTCTTTCACGACAGCCAGCCAGCAGGTCAGTGAGAGACAGCAGTCGGTCGATCCGTCAGTCAAGCAAGCAGTCGATCTGTCAGTCAGAGAGTCAGGACAGACAATCAGCCAAGCCAGTCAATCCGAAAGGTGCAGTGTCAGATATGCACTGTCCGATAGGCACCGACATCAAAGAGACCAGTGCCGACAAATAATTCCTTTGCCGACTCAACCTGTACGAAGGAGAAGAAGAGAGAAAGCAACAGCAACAAGATACCTTTAAAGGCCGTAACTTTTCACATCTCTCATCAACCAGAAAGGAGAAGAAACACAGACTTACAGAGTTAATTAGACTGATTCATCGTTGTACACACGCATTCTACTATTACTACTATCTCTATTTCTCTCTCTCTCTGTCTTCGCGAATTCTTATTCACACTCCTTTTCCCCTTAAATTCAAACACTTTCCTTTTCTACCTACTTAGAGGCGGACACATAAAAAAGGCAAGATACATTGTGCTACAACTCTGTTTAATTAAAAACTTTAATACGCACAATTTTATCTTCACCCAACATTTGCTCAAATCCAAATGACACTTTGATATTTAACTAATATTCACTCAAATTCAAAAGACACCTTTTTATCAAACAAAAGATACATAGAATTGTACAAATTGTTTATACTGTATATATGTTGTCAAATACAATATTTTCATATTTTTATGCAACATTTCTTATTGCGTTGTCTTTTCTTGAAATGTGTGTTGTTTTTGTGGACCGGATAACTGCATTAAAATCTCCTTTTTTCTCCGGGGTGTTCTGGAAACCCACAACACAAACGTATCAGATTATTAAATGTTTAAGGACAGATTAGTTTTTGCTGAAATTACCACAGCTTGACACTGTCGTCTCTATTGCTGTCGTGTGATCTAAAATAGACATTGCATCGTTCATTTGGGAGTCAGATTTTTTTTAATGTTCTACTTTTGTTTACAAACAAACATCATAAAAATAGAAGATAAAAAGTTTACCCTTTTGATGTGTTATGGTGGTTGAATTTTAGAAAATAAGAACTCGGAGAGACAACAAAAAAAAAACATTCAGAATATTTTTTAGTTCGATCGTGCTCTAGAACTTATGATATTGAAAATGTCGTTTGACAGATTCAGGGTGATTTCAAAATAAGCGGTCAAGCACGCTCGGTGCAAACCTCCAACGTCGTTGAAAACGCTCTGCTTGCCATCGTGGAGAATAAACCGACAATTTCGACAGATGAGATTATCAGTTTGAAAATCGGTATCTCAACTGTCTTTTGACATTTGAAGCGACTGGCATTTTTGAAGAAAGACCGAATTTGGCAATTCGAAAAGGTGTCATTTTACAACAACACAATGAATTTTTCAAATCAGACCTTTGGATTTATATTTTCCAGTCTGTACAGAGTAATTTAAATAAAATATTTAAATCTGTACAGTAGAAAACACCTTTCTAAAAAATTTCATCCATCTTTTTGAACGATAGGAAATACCTTTTAAAATCAATGGAGGCTATGTACTAAAGTAAATGTTTTTGTATGTAAAATTTAGTTTCAGACTCAACAATATCTTTGCAGTTATATATATATATATATATATATATATATATATATATATATATATATATTATTATTATTATTATTATTATTATTATTATTATTAAAATACTTTAATCCAAAACGGAAAAGTAGGAAGGTAAATCCCAAGAACCTGATCCTAATTAATATTAAAAAATTTAATATTAAAAAATGATACAGGAGGAGAGCACAATGTAATAAAAATGACAGAGGTAATATAATTTTCCCCCTTTTTTCCGTTCTATTCTTCTCTTTCCTTGTCTCTAGTTTTCTTACTTCCCTTTCCTTTAAGTTTAACCCTATTCTCAATTTAATACCACCCCTAACCCCTTTCCTTTGTAAGCCAGACAAATCAAAATTTTCCTTTTCTTCACTTACAACTCTATCTAAAAGTTAAAATCTAAAATTAGATATGAATTACATCCGGGTTTTTTGTAACGTAAATTTCTCAAATCTTAACCGTTTTTTTTTCTCTCTCTCTTTTTATTCTTATTTTTATTTTTTTTCCATTTTGAAGGACGGACGTTGCTGAGGAGACGTAATATCTCTTTTAGGGATTTTATGTCGAAATGTTCATTCAACACTTTTGAATTTTAAACATTTATTTTACTTTATATATATATATATATATATATATATATATATATATTCTCTCTATCTTTCACTCTCACTTACTCATCTACCCACCTACCTATTGCATCAAGACAGAAAAATTGTTTATAACACCCTCTCTCATGATTTCCTATTGAGGAAGGAGTAAATAGTAGTGTCATCAGTGTAGATGCCTACTTGGGATTTAATCACGTCAAATTTGTGAAAATGAGAAATATGGTCTGATCTAGAATGTAACCCTGGAGGACACCAGTGTTCGTGTGGTAGGATATGGAGGCATACCTGTTTTCACTTTTCTGAAATAAAATTAAAAAATTCATTAAAAGCTGACTAAATCAACATTCTCACTATAACCGAACATTAAAGATATACTTAAAACAGCACCTTTTTGGCATTAAATAACACACAGAGAGTGATATGCCGTTAAACAGAACTCAAACTCAGATCCTTAGATATACTACACTGTTTAGACTGTTGTCATCTTTAATGGCATGCCTCCGTGGTTTCAGCCGTTGTACTCTCTGGCCTTCTTCAGGTGGTAAAAATTTTTAACCGAAAAATTTTGAACTTGAGTATATAATTTATATTCCAGGCGCAATGACATTTCCGGATACCATGTAGTTATCTCCCTTTAACTCGACTCTCGAAGTTATTTGTTCACTACTGCTGTTGATAAATAATTAACTCATTTTTATTAACTCACAGCTCGTTCGGTCAAGTCACTGGAACTAACCAACGCTCTATCCATTGAGCCATTGAGTACTTGATGACAAATACGACAGGGGTTACTGAAAGTAAAATAGAATGAGAAATTTTTTAGTAAGGAAAAATACAATAAAATCAATGGATTTCAGAATACAGAAAATGGCGAATAACGTCGCATTGACATTTTGAAGGTCGTGACTGGCAAGAAAGAAACCGAGGAAAACTTCCGCAGATAAGTGCGATGAAAAAAGATACTATTATCGTTAAATCTAATTAATTAAACATTAAAAATGTTGAAACCTCTATAGCAAACTTCGCTTAAATATATGCGTTTAAAGTAAAATGGGATGAACTCAGAAGAAATAGCTCAAACTTTTTTCGGAAACAAATCTAAAACCACATCACAGCAGGGAAAAAAGTTTGAAGTTAAGATTCCAGACTTCAAAACTTTAGATTCCCAACAAAAACTAAAGATTCATCAGCAATGTTATCTGACCTTGCCTGGCATCTCGAACGTTTTTTTTTTTGTTTTTGATTTTGCAAAATCATTTTATTTGTAAAAATAGATCGAGTTGAAGAGGCTATCAACTCTTGTTTATGAACAGGCATGTGGGTAGTGTATCTGATATAGCTGCCAAAGTGCGAAACGACGAACATAGATTATTGCGTTCACTTTCGTAGCAATCCCCTGCCCAAGACTTGTCGCCTTTTAATTAACTGACCACCTTTCCGATAAGTGTTAAGTAATGACACAAACTGGGTTGTCTGCATTGCAGTCTCGGAAATAGAAAAGATACAGCACTTCTGTTGAATTCCTTGTATTCACTTTCGCGCAAATACCATTAGAAAATGCATGAATCAATCTCTTCTCTCTCCAGTTATGTGTAAGATATCCGAGTATATTGGGTTCTATAATATTGGTTGGCAACCTACTTTGATAAAATGTCCTGGCTAGTCATGGCTTTTGGAAACACGGACGCTCTGGTGTGTATCTCGTATTGCATTCTTCTGCCAGTTTAATTATTACGTATATTCACATTCATGAATAATATGTATCTGACATTTGAGATACATAATTAGGAAAATCTAAATTTAACATACCGTAATTTTTTATCTGTTTTGTTTTTATCAAAAATAAGAATATAAATCATTTCCACAATGTACATGAAACAGAAATTTATTTTGAGAAATATGTTTACACAAAAATGTAACAAGCTTGTGACAAAAATATGAACGTGCGATGGAAAAATAATAAAAATATTCAGTCTACAGACTCGTTTCTATTTTTATGTATTTCTTAAAAAAGAAGTTATTACTTTGTCTGATCTTATAAAATAACCGAAAAAATGACTAAGATGAAACTGTCATGGCGTCTGCCTTTGAAATACACAGAGGACGAAAAAGTTATTCGTAATATCAGTGGACATTTTTTGTAAATAAATATCGTTTTTGTCTAGTGATAGAAACTGTTACATATACATTTGTAGGACCATTGATATAACTTATATTTATTGACCAGAATATGACGGCATAGCTAGCAAAATAACTTTGCTTAAAGGCTTTATATATATATATATATATATATATATATATATATATATATATATATATAAAAATCAAAATAATAACTAAATAGACTCTGTAAGTATGTAGGCTGTAAATTTATACTAAGATAAACCTTAAAAAAAAACACTAACAAACAGAACCTAATTCCGTTATAATCCGGTGCACTGAGGCGTCGGATAAATGGGGAGAAAAAAAAAGAAAGCCGCGGAACAAGAACAAAACATTCAATACTCCGCAGTAAAGAAAAAAAAACCCAAACGGAACCAACCACAAGAAAAAGTGCTCGATACAAAGTACAAAAGATATACAAAAGTAGAGCAAAGACACATACATACGTATATACATATACGTGTATATATATATATATATATATATATATATATATATATATATATAAAGTAAAATAAATGTTTAAAATTCAAAAATGTAGTAAAGAGGTTGCAAAATGTTTTTGTTGGCGCACTACAAAGAGTCCTTAAAAATATATTGTAATATTACGAAATCGTTGTCTTTTAACCAGGGCCGGATTTAGTCCTAAAGAGGCTATTGGGGCATATAAAATTCGGATGCTTTTCATACGTCTATCTGTATTGTTCCTTTAGGACATAAGCAATCACGGAGTTCCCGGTCTTCTTGTTCCTGGTGGCTCTTAGCACACTTTATCCTTTTACACCACACGAATTCACTCTGCCATCCACTTGTTCAAGCCTCTCTAAATATCTTATCCGCTGGTTTCATCTGTCTCACTTTCTTTCTATCTGACCTGGGAGTATCTAAGTCATCCTTCCTCATTTCATATCCCAGAAACTTTAGCCGTCTCTTCTTGATGCTCAGTATTAATCTCCTTATCGTGTCCATTCTTTCCAACACCTCATCCTTGCGCACATGCTAGATCCATGGTATTTGCAGAATCCTTCTCTAGAAGCACATTTCAGTTGCTTCAAGTTTTTTCTTTATCTTTCAGATTATTCTGCATTCACTGCCATACTGAAGAACAGATATAACATAGCAGTCTAGTACTCTCTTCCGTGTCTCTAGCGAAATCTTCCTGTTTTTAAATACTGTAATCAACTTCTGGAATACTAATTCGCCATGGCAATTCGCCTTCAGATCTCAGTGTCGCACGTTCCTTTTTCTGCTAGAACAACACTTCCCAAGTACTTAGTGTTTGATACCAGCTTGATTTTAGCATCCTCCACATGTAATTGTTATTTTGAGCCAATCTGTTTGCTGATAATCACCATGCTTTCGATTTTCTTGTAGTTTATTGTTAGTCCTTTCTTTCCAATTTATTCAACTACTTTCTTTAGAAGGTTTTTTAGTTTCTTTTACGTAACTATCAGCACTGTATAATCTGCGTATCTTACGTTGTATATATAATTGTATCATAATAGTCTCGCTGTAAAAAGTTGAACAAAGCCGGTGAAATGACTCATCCTTGAGTTACGCCCCTTTGTACCTTTGTATATCTGCTGGATTCGTTTCCTGTCCGTATGCAGGTTATTTGATGCCAGTAGAGATTCTTGATTAACCTCGTATCCAAATATGTCGATGTTAGTGTGAAATTTTATCAATTTTTGTGATGTACATTGTTGAATGCATTCGCATTTTTATAAAACAGAGGTACACGTCCTTTTTTATTTTTCTGGCACTTTCCGAGAGCATCCTAAGCAAAGAATCGCATTCATTGTTCCAGTCTCCTTAACGAAACTGCACTCTTCTTGACCCATCTATAGCCTCATCCTTCTTTGCGCTCGATTCATTAGAATTCAAATGTGTTTCATTACGTGGCTCATTACACTGATTTTTCAGTAAAGTTTTCATTCGTTTGCACCTGGAAGAGCCATGAAAATTGATCTGCTCAGTTCGTCTGGTATTACAGTAGTGTTGTAGGTTACAGTTATTATTTCTGTAAATTTCTTTATGTCGAAATTTTCTAAGGCTCTCAGCATCTCTATTACAATGTTGTCTGGTCCAGCTGCTTTGTTTCTGTTCATTCTGACGATTGCAGCTTCCACTTCGAGTTTTAATATTTCCGGTTCGTCAGTATCATTGTTTATTGTAGATTACTCTGTATTGTTAAGGAAGACATCTTTAATATATTTTTGACATCGCTGGAGTATTTCTTCTTTCTCTTATATGACCGTTTTCTCCTTGGATATTTATGCATCCCGTTGAGGGCCATGGTCTTTGTTCTGTTCGTTCACTTCTTTCATGATGCATATCTACTTTATCAGTCTTGCTCAATCACTTTGCTTCTGCACATGTGTTGTTGAGCTGTTTTTCATTAGACTCTCCCTGGCTACCTTGGCATTCAAGTTTTCCACGATGATTCTAATTTCTTGAGTTTTATATTGAGCCTTGACATTGTCCAGTGTAGAGTATAAAGATTCTTTATTCATCAATGCTGTACGTTATTGGTGCATAGACTTCAGTAAAGAGTCTCCCTTTCGGTTTGTCGAAAAGGACTCTTTTATATAAATGGCAGTATCCGAGAACGCATTTCTTCATTTCTTCCTACAGTATCAAGCCGACTCGATTTTCGTTATTTTTACCTCCTGCATATATTCTGTGGTTGTCGCTGATAAAGTCTCCATTATAAGACCATCTAGTTTCGCATATTCCAAGAATATTGATGTGTTATCTGCTCCTCTTTTGCTTGTCATTCTCGTGTTGGCCACAGTTGTTCAGCGTTCTGAATTTTCATGTCCCTAGCCGCAGAGTAACGGTCCAAAGACACCTGTTGATAATGTCGCTCCTTTCCAGCCGAGTGACAAAATTCGAAGAAATATCCCTTTTACGCTGTTGGCGCTAAAAGTCGCTGGATGATGGTCAAATGACATCCGTTGAATATGTCGGTCCTTACCGGGTGTGAGGTTACTTTCTTTGGTAGTAATTCACTTCACGCTGTTAGTTTTCTTCTGTCGATTTTTCAAAGCCATGATTATTTTCGGGAATGATATTTATTGAGTCACCGCTTCTAGTTAGCTGGCAGTTGACTCCTTCAGAGTAGGTCTTGTATTTTGTCTACATCTGGTTGCTAACATCTCGCCCCACTCACAAGTCCTTGCAGTGGGTTAGCCAGTTTAGTCTCCGGCGTGTTACGGGAAAGTTTAATAGGTCAGTGAGTGGGGGAGATAATGTGTATTGTTAAGTTGCAACATATACTATGTGTACACTATTTAAATTATTTGGACCATTGTGATCATCTTTGTTGCCCTTTATACAACGTTTCAGCCGTTGTGCGTTCCGGAGTTCTTCAGATGCAATGAATTTCGAACTGAACTATTTATTACGATCACTGGGGCATATCATTTTCATTTCTTGTGAAAATACTATTTTGGTAGTCTTGAGTTATATTCCTCTAACCGAACTCTAAGTTACATGTTCACGACTGATGTTGCCTTATAATGTACTCAAAACTCTTTGGGTCAAGACAGTAGAACTAACCAACGTCTATATATCTAATGGGCCATGTGTTCTTAAGGACAAACACTGAATTTCTGGGACTTATCAACCTAATATTCACATGAATTTTACCAAGTGGGCATTTTACTTTCTCTTCAGTTTCTTTCAATGGCCAAAGCTAGATAGTTAACATTTGTGTTTACATAAATACAAGATAGAAAAGAGAGAGTGAAGTAGAAGGAATGTCGCAGAGAGAGAGAGAGAGAGAGAGAGAGAGAGAGAGAGCGTGAGTGTTTGCGAGTGTAGCTTGCTAAAGACTTTACTGTGGTAAGAATAATCTTTAAAACTTCAAGGAAAAATTAAATTTTTCAGCCAGCCATTCTTGTTAAAATATCTGCCTCTTGTATTTTAGACGGAACGCATGAGAACGAGAAACGAGGTTATGAATTATTGCTATTACAGGAAGAAGACTAAATGTTTGAAAATAAAGTTACTAAGTTTTAACCTGGTTAAAGTCAGGAGGTCTGCCACTGGTTCGCAGAGGATTTGGAATGTAAAACAAAAGGGGAAATAAGTAAATGCAGTGCCATATCAAATATTAGCAAAGAAGCAATTTCAGATCAGAAGCTTACCTCTTCCAAGTGAATGAAAATAGATGTTTTTTAATTGTAAACAAATCCCTTTTATTCGATCGACTAATGTGATGGCGGCTTCATTTAAATTCACAGTAATTTGCCTCTGGTATTCTAAGAGTAACATATGTCATAATATTTTAGATGGCGCTTTTTCGGTTTAAAACAAAAATCGTTAATGATTTTAGAGATCATTCAATTTATTTTATTCGATTCATGATATTTTTAAGTTTAAATCAAACAAATGTATCCAGAATGAAGGCTATGATTTACGCTGATATTTTAGTATTCAAATTCACTAACCACGCCCCCTTTAAAAAAAGAAGTAAAGGGGGAATTGTATCTTGGTACAGCTTTGCGATCATCACGGCTGAAAACTTCAATTATATTGTTAAAAATGTCAAATTCAAATATCCAAGCTAGGGATAATAAATATATATATCTAAACATATTTATAAATGGAACTTTGTCTCTCTCTCTCTCTCTCTCTCTTTCTCTCTCTCTCTCTCTCTCTCTCTCTGTGTGTGCCTGTGTGTGTGTCCGTTACCTACAGACTCCGAAACGGCTGAACCGATTTTCTTGAAAATTTACACAGTTGTACTATAAGCGTCTGCAAGTGTTCTTAGCTAGGTTTTGTGTCGAGGTACCCACGATAAATATCGAAAATCGATAACCGAAAAAATCAGGTTATAGAAGGAGTGGTCCGATTTTAATCAAATTTTATACACTCATAGACAAAGACATAAGAAACGATATCCAGAAGTTTCAAGGTTGCATTTCTTGCAATAGTGCAGAAAATTTGATATCCTGGAAATCAAAATTGACTTGCATCCATTCATTTTTCTTTCAGTCTACAGTTTCACTTTAACTAGAAACAACTAATGCTTTTTAGTCTTTTGTGCCAACGTCCAAAGAGTCTGAGCTCCAGGACAATGGATTAGTTTTAAAGCTTTTATTACACTCGAATAACACCGGGCAATACTGCTAGTATATATATATAAAGAATTATTAGTATAATGAGTACAAATTAATTCAGTGATAGATTCCAACCGCAAAATCTTATTACATTTAAATGTATTTCTAAAAATGGCTCCAACATATCACTTGTCTTCATTAATTAGCTACAAAGAAATGTTTTATCTTACGCACATACAATTTTGTCACCGTTCCAGCAAACATAAATTTAAACATTTCACCATCCACAATTATCTCATACACATCACATACATATAAACAGACAAGTTTGTGTCGTGTTTCCTCATGACGTAGACTATCATGGCTCTCCAATTTTATCTTTTAATATTATCTTATTTCTCGAAAAAACTATTGTTTTTATTTGACCCTCTTGCTTTCAGTCTGTGTACATCTGATATTCCAAGCCCTCTTTCATTGTGAAATTTTGTCTTTCTGATGTGAAATGTTTTCTTTTTGTTTCGACCTATTCTAAAACTTAATCGTTGCTCTTATATTTGGTCCATGGCATTCGCAGTATCCATCATAAGAACACATTTGTGTTTAGAATATCTTCATCTTCCGCGTTTATTACATGAATGCTGGGCTATTTGTCCAGCATTCATGCCATAAAAAATGACACATATCACGTAACAGTTTAGTAATCTTTTCTTTTCTTTTTTTTTTTTTTGTAATGCTATATTTAGCTTTTGGAATTTATCTTTGATTATCCCAATGCGCCTTCAGATTTCAGTGGTCCAATTTCCGTTCTCTGTTAAAAAAAAAGTGCTGATATTTAATATTTGTATTTTTTTTATATTTTGGCTTCCCCGATTTGTAATTTTCGTTTAGAATTCCTCTCTCTGGTATCATTTATATATATATATATATATATATATATATATATATATATATATATATATATATCTTTTACAGTTAATGCTTTATCAATTCTTCGGGTTCTTTCATTGCCTTCTCCAAGAGATTGCTGTAGTTTTCATTCTATATCTTCTACCAACACTATTTCATCGGCATAGCATATGTTGCGAGTCGCAACTTTTCTAAACTGTTTCAAGTTACCACGCTACATTAACAAAAATTAGATAACAATACTCAGATATTAGAACGTGTATCCATCATTATAAATCAATAATTTTCAAAAAAAGAAAAAATAATTTTATATATTCTATAAAGTTTTAAGTGAAGAAAAGTTGTTATATTAAATTGATCAATGTGGAAATTTTTAGGTAGAGAATTTCGCAAATTTACCGTAACGTTCTTACAACGTTAAGAAAGAGCGCTTAGTTTAGGGTTAGGAATATATTATTTTTTTATATTCATGACCATCACCCAATAAAATGCCTAAAGGACATTCAGGTTAAAGAGTTATTGAGGGAGATTGTCAAGGAGGAGGAAGTGTGAAGTATTATGAGAATGAATAAGGTAAATAACGTCTGACACTTGACGAAAAGATATCAATATTTTTTAAGTTTCAAGGGAAGCATTCACTCTTCTGAAAACACTTCTGGTCAAGAAGGTGTCTTACAGGAATACAGGAATATACACCTGATCTAAGGCTCACGAAATGATGATGAGGATTTGAAATATTGAACGGTTGTCCTAGTTCTCCAGGTCTTAAATAATTGCATTATTAGATGCTAATTCTTCCAATCATCTGCTGTAGATATAACAGGGAAAGGCTTCTGACGTTTAGTTTTGGTTGGATAATGATTGCGGGTTGGAAAATACTTCATGCCGTGTAACACAAGACTGCCTACAGAATGAAGCGGAGATAATTTTTTTTAATCGTTTCACCTCGAGCGAGGCATTCCACTGCCACTATTGCGCAGGGGATTACATAGGGTCGGGGAAGTGATGGGAAAAGGATAGTTAGATATAGGAAATGTCAGAAAGAGGGTGATATACAGGTAAGGGTACCGAGAATGAGGGTTGGTTAGATAGTGAGAGAGTAGATGCAAGTTAGTTTGTTAGGAGATATCTATTGACCTTACATTTAAACTCCTGGAGATTGTAGCCGTCTGGGAAGCAGGCATGTGGAAGCGAATTCCACAGGCGGGAAGCGTGAGAAAAGAAGCTGTTGCAGTAGAATTTACGGTTACATCTTATCTGTTTCACTGTAAAAGTGAGGGACCTAGTTGCTAATCTAGTAACTCGTGTAAATTCGTACTTAGGCGGCACCAATGACCTAACTTCATCGGAGCAGAAGCCGTGAACGTACTTGTAGAAGAGGCACATGGAAGCCACGTCACGCTGTTGAGTGAGTGCTTGCAGCCGGTTCTCCAAGACAGGATCGATCACGTTATAGATTCTCCGTTGTATTTTGTCAAGAAGCCCGAGGAAAGTAGCAGGGGCACCCGACCTGATGTGGCAGCAGTATTCAATACGCGGGCGGATGGTAGATTTGTATATGTGCGGGATAGATTCAGACGGGAAAAATTTCCGGGCCCTGCACAGAGAACCGACCTTCCTAGCAGGTAGAGAAATTTAAATACCATGGAAGTTTTCTAAGAAAGGTAAAAAACCCATACTGAAAGCCGAAGGCATATTGACATGGTCAATGAGGTATTCCGAAAGCTGGGTAGAATATTGAGAGATAGGAAATTTTAATTAGAAACAGAGTATAGTAATAGAATGTTGTGTGATATCTGTCCTGTTGTATGGCTGCGAATGTTGGGCAGTTTCTTCAAAGATAAAGGACAGACTTAAAGCAAGAGAAATGAAGAGACAGCTGAATATTCTGCTACATGTAATGAGGAAGGATGGCTTACAGAATCTATTACTCACAGGGCAGATAGATGGAATGGGACGGGGAAAAGAGTGCGTAACATAGAAGATGCGTTTAAGCAAATAAATGAGAGAACTGGGTTTGGGAGCAATGAAAAGATGAGTTAAGAGCTGCAACACAGGAAAATGTGGAGGACAATGATCGGCTACATCCTGAAGGTACATGACACAAAATGCATGCCGGTTAACTCTTTTGAGACGAAACAATGCATGTTTTGTAGAACTAGCCCATTCTTGTTATGATATCTATCTTGTTAAGGTAGACAATGAGAGCGTGTATTAGGTATATCCTCAAAGCAACCATTTTTCCGGAATCTTTTGCGATGGAGTGAATATGTGTATTTCATTTGAGATAGAAAACGCGCTTTAGCCCCAGTTGGCGTTTCCTGTTTGGAACCTTCTCGATGGTGATGAAATGTTACGAGTTTAGTTTTGGATATATTTGAATGCTATGTCATTCCCCACTGAGCTGTATTAGTTAAGTTGAGAGATCAGCTGACAGGCACTTGTCATCAAGGAACCTCGAGTTTAACCAATGTGGTCGTATTATACTTACTAAACTGATAACAATGTCATATATTTCCAACTAATAGACAACATATATACAAATTTTGTATATATATATATATATATATATATATATATATATATATTTTGTGTGTGTGTGTGTGTGTGTGTGTGTGTGTGTGTGTGTGTGTGTAGGAATGTTCTACGTTAGCTGGAAAATAACCAGTAACTATTTAGTTTTCTTGCATAATATATAACCCTAATTTTTATGTTTAATAATTAGAAAAAAACTATTATATACAAATTACATTAGATTTATCCATAATGATGTTATAGAATGTTTACTAGTTTATACATACTTTTCTTATAAATATACAGGGAAAGGCAAAGGTTACACTCTTTATCTATTGCGTCAATCGTCATACGTGATCCACAGTTGGGTGATTATGTCTATTTCGATCCATGGCTAATTAGGCAGAAGACTTTCCAGCAAGAGTTTGCCGTTTTTTTTCTTCTGTAGACTGGTTGCAAATCAAGGCTATAGAACCCAATTTCTCTACTATTTAACCCATATCCAGTGAGAGAACAGATGGTTTAAAGCTTTTCCCAATGCTATTTGCACATAAGAGAATGCAACGAATTCAATTGGAATTCGAACTCGGCTTTTAAAATCTCTCATTCCAGCAGTTATCAATTACCCGACAAAAATTGCGGTCCTTTAAGAGAATTTACAATTATAGTCACATCAAAAGAACCTGATTTGTTATGATTTACAAACTATTTAACATATTCAAACTGCTCCAATTCATGTCTAATATAATGAGCACTACCAGCAAAACCTCTACAAACCATTAAATATGTTTATACCTTATTTTAGTAAAACTCAGCAGATTGATTTTTTTAAATTTAGGAATCGTTTTCTGTTTGAGCATGTAAACAAAATCATTCACTACACCATACAAGAAAAAAATTAGGTGTTAAGTCGGGTGCTTGTGATGGCCAATCAATTTCTCCACGTCGTCTTATCCACCTCAGCTTGATATTAAGATTTAACCATTTTCGAACACTTAAGCAGTAATTCAGATATTTATTATTGCGAAAAATACAATACGTAGCCTGAAAGAAAATGAAAAGTGTTAGTCAAACACTGTCTATACTAGTCCTGGTTAAACCAGTTCGTAACACAAACACACGTTAAAGTTTTCCATCCAACATAAGAACTCATCCATCCTCTTCCAGTCCAACACTCGAATTAACCGGGACCTACGAAAACAACTATAAATATTTAAAATGCTTTTGTTTACAAATATTTCGTTTAAAATTCTGATGATGCGACAATGAGTGGAGGAGATGTCCGAAACAAACAAATATAAAACAGAACATTTTGAACATGGAAAAAACTAATATCAATACGTCCATTACACCATATAGAACAAAGAGTGACAGCTGTATTTTACCAATCAGCAAAATCGAGCAGCACACCCACTAATGGAAGGGGAAAGAGAATGTCGAAATCCTAATCCTGTTGAGATAAATAAAGTCGAAGAAACTGGGTCGGTTGGGATTCTCGATATGTAACATAACAAAATTCCTGGAAACAGCACTTATTCCCATTAACTAAGAAAATAGTCTATATTAACCAGGAGAGAGTTCACAGGAAACCGTAGTTTATTTGAAGTAATGCAAAACTGCCATTTTTGTTCAATAAATGTTGATAAATAAAAAGGGCGTTACTTTTAATTCACCCTGTATTTCTTTTTTTATTTAACTTTTTTTCAAAGAAAATAAGACAATTTTACACTTAATTTCTTTCAATTTTTTTTTTTACTGTTTTTATTTTCTCATAATTTTCTTGATTTCTATATTCTTCTGTGATAGATTTGTCGTTGCGTGCAATTTTTTTCTAGATATAAGGAGAAAAGGGGTTTCTGAAGGCTTATAAATGATTACTAAATTGCTCCTAATCGTACACCACGCAGTCACGACAATTCAGCCAAACAATGTCAAATGAAGTGATTCTAATTCTATGGGCGATGAATAACGGATGAAAATATCAAAAATCTACCTTGCAGTTCAATGATAATTGCAACAAGTTAAATGATTCACTTGTTCTCTGGTATTTTAAAGATATTTTTAAAAAATATTTTTGCATCCCATTTTCATAAACATTAATTCTAACTACCAGTCTGTGTTTATTCTCCCACCTTAATCAGTAAATTATGTCTTTTCCCAAAGTTAGAAATTTCGTGATACTGTTTTTGAATACTGCTTATTAGATTTTTTTCTTTGGAAAATCTTTTGCACATCTGGCTTCTAGATTTGTTTTTAATGATAACAACAAATACACAATGTACTTCCAGTCATAAATGACGGATGGCTTTGTTTGCAGGTGGTCTAAAATATATTTTGTCTATTGTAGGTGTTTTCAAAGATTCTCATCTATTTTGGCTATTTTATGGATCTGAAACTAAACTTTGTTTTTCTTTTGGCGTCTCGTGCAAAGCATATGGGGATTGTATATATATCGTTGCCACTATTCCGGATACAATGTTTGATTGCTTTGATTAAAGTACACTGTCTTCTTTTTTAGTGTAAAAGTATTATTTAATCTGTTGCCCGTATTTTTATGTTTATGACGCTTCAGCCGTTGTAAGCTCCGATTTTCTTTTGGTGCTATGAATTTTGAACCGAATCCTTTATTACGATCATTGGGGCATATCATCCTTGTTCTATATCTGATGTAATGTAGTTTTCTTCTTTTTAATAGTTATTTGTTCACCACTGCTGTATCATTGCCCAGTGGATATAGAGGTTGGTTAGTTCCAGTGAATTAACTCAAAGTTTGTGAGTTCAATACATAGCTACAGCAGTAGTGAAAAAAAAACTTAGTTGAGTTAAACGGAGATAACTATATGGCAACCACTGTTAGCGCTGCACTGAACAAAACAAATTCTAGATTTAAAACTTCAAATGACTCATCGTTAGAAATAAACGAATTTTCTCGAATTTACCAACATTGCTTAACACACAAAACCTCGCTAAATTTCACACCGCGATATGAAATGTTTGTCGTTTAATGGAATGGCCAGTATCACATATGGGAGTGAATTCACAAACGAAATAAAAAACTAGCAAGGTCGACCGTCTCGTCAGAGGGATAAGATGGGCAATTACTACGTACCCTTGACAAACGTCAAGCGATCGTAATTATTATTGCCTCTATCTTTCTCTCTCACCTATCATCACTCACCTTCTTCCTCTTCATCTCTCACCCGTTTATTTGATAACCGCACGGAACACTTTAAGACCGAGCAAATACTTAAAAACACTCCTACCCAACAACAAAGTTTCATACATACATACTTATATACTTTCCCGCCAACGTACACATGAAGTCTTTCCAACAAATTACGACTACGATCTCTTGATACCCTTAATTTCTTAACTGGTTCTCTTGGAAACTTTAACTTATACGAATTAATGTCATTCTTTATTCTTCCACTATGCTACACATTCCAATCTTCAACCTTCCGATAAAATTCTGTTCACAAGGCCGATTAAAAAATAATCTTAACCATCTCCCTACAGCTTCAGTATTTCATATAAAACGATAATTATACACCTCAGTGATCGAAATAAAGGGTCCCGCACCAACTTCCTAGCATCTGAAGAATGCGGGAGGTACAACGTCTGAAATGTCAATAAAGATGACGACAACAGTCCGAACAGTGTAATTACTATCTCCTCTCAAAAGTATAGACAGATATTAGAAATAATCTGGTGATCAACCAGTTTCTTTTAAATTTCAGTAATGTCTTTCTAAAAGAATTTTAAATAACTTTCATTTGTTAGATATTTAAAAAAAATGAGAAATTTTGCATGAATTTCTTTATATAAATGTCTGACTTAAAGTGTATGTGATCGCAAGGATGCCGTTACAACTAACTAAGCTGCTAATCAAACATATTAGCTATTGCAGTGATTATGATATTTCTATGGTCCTGGGTATGACAAATTGCATCCAGAAGCAAAGTTTCTAATTAAGAAGGTATTAGAAGCATGAAACCACCTCTTAATTACTGTTGTTCCCAGGTTTACCCTGTTTCAAAGTAGTAGCACCTGTTATTGTCCCAGCTATGGGCAAATAGTTTATTTCCAAACTGGGGTAAAAACAGTATGAAAGTATAAATTAATGATTGAATAAAGTTATGGCGAGTTCAGCGATAATTTAAAATCCATAAAAAATTTCCCTATTATGTCGTTTAACAAAATTTGCAATCGTTGCAATAGCAATTATAAATATGAAAGCTGGTCGTTATTTTTAGTGGGTATAAATTAAGATATAAAATTTTCAAGTTTTTTTTTCATTTCACTGAAACAGCTGTTAAATATTTCTATCTTCCTTTTTTTATATCACTTTCACACCGAAACGAAGTAGTATTTTATACCACGTGATCAAAACAGAATAGTCCATCATTTATGAGAATGTTAAGCTCTTTGATCTTCCCTTATTTCTGGATTTCGAGCAAAATCCCCCTTTTTACGAACAGTTTTCTTAATACTTTAACAAATAATTCGGCAGTCAATGTTATATTAATGAATTTTTGGCAATTGCCCACCGGGTTCCGTCGTTCAATACTGTATTTCTGAATTTTTGAGGTCGCCATTACTTTTGGCTATGATGAAAGCGTAGCATCTGTTATAATCAACTTAATCTAATTCTGTGTCCCCACTTCTAACCTCATTCTTTCAGGTTCTCACTGAAACTACGTAATGATTTTACCATCTTTCCACGAATTCAAATGGCAAAATAGCCAATTATTTATTAGCTAATGACGGGGTGTAACGTAGGGGCAACGAAATTGTAATAAGCTATTTGCTGAATTTTGTGGTTCTCAATTCGTAACTTGTTTCTTGGGCATTCTCTCTTACTAACGACAATATGTTTTATCATATAGAAAGATGGATTGTCTAAATTATTTAAAACATATTAATATACCGTAATATTTCTAAAATAATTATTAGGGCGCTTTTAAATCACTAAAAGAACTATTAGGATAACTTTCATATTCTCGAAAATTTATTACGTTGTGGCGTTTATCCCGTAAACAATATTGACAGACCCATGTGAGTCCGGGAAAAATAACAAATACTAAACAATGAATATAAAACATACCACAATGCATATTATTAAAAACAGAATTACATGTGCACACAATTGAAATGAAAGGAAAATACATTAACGCTACCTATGGGAATGTAACTGTGAGAGATAGATACGCGTGTGTATACGCGTGGGTGCGAGAATACATTTAAGAGAAGACCATGAAAATTATCTCACTCTGTTGGAGGCACGCTTTACGCCTGAAAGCAAGATAAGAGAGAGGGAGGGAGAGAGAGAATATTTTTACAACAAGGGCCCCCTCATATTCGTTTTTGGCATTGCTTGTGGCTGACATTTTTTTATATTTATTCCGAATATATATATATATATATATATATATACGTAATTACCATAAAGCAGCACTAATTTTTAAAGACTAATGTCCGAAAAACCAATGCTAACCTATGAGTAAATAAATACATTTCCCCTCCATCCTGATTTCCGATTGTTAAATCCCACTAAAACGGAATTAGGAAAAATTAGTAAGATCATAGTACAACGATTGTGCACTAATTTACGTATGTACTTAAATATTAACCAGTGGCAGTCTACATTAGACTGTATAAAATGGTTCAATCAATTCAGATTGTATTGGATTGCATTGTAGATAGACTAAACTATCACCCGGTTCACACTCCACCCACGTCTATTGAACAGGTAAAGAGGCTCATCCCTTGTTCCCTGCTTAGGATGTGGTTTCCGGCTTTCTCTTCTCCATTCCTTTCACTCTTACGTAGCCACCTGCGCTTCAGTGACGGTACCGCCTTGCTCGGGGTGATATGATTAAAAAAACAAAATTGTATATATATTACAATCCTGGGTAAAAAAAGCAATCGGAGTCTAACCGTACTGATGAGCTGTGATACGGCGAAACAGATCTGTCTGCGGATGACAATATATATATATATATATATATATATGAACTTGAATCTTTAAAATGCAAGAATAATTACTAGGAATTTACAATTCTTATTTCTAAAATGTATATTAATAATCTGTTAAAATTCTCTTTATCAGAACGGCGTTAAATTTGGGCACCTCGATGTGATGTAATCTTGTATCGCTAAAATCATGTAATTAGTGAATTCGATCTTCAATTGGGTGCTCCATATTTAAGCTGAGCTTAGAAAATACTCTTTTTATCAGAATGACGTTAAAATTTTAAATAAAGATGCCAGTAAATATATCACGTATTTATTCCAGAATAACATATTTGAATTTCAACAATAAGTGTTATAATGATTACCATTTGTAATAACCTAAATAGAATAAAGGTAAATAGTTAAAACAAATATAAGGAGAACCTTACATTCCACTAAGAATTATTACCGAATCCTTACGTTCTTAAAATACTTGTTAAGACTCAGTTACATTTGAAAATAAATATTTGGTATACTTTATACTTCTAAAATATTTATTTACTCTTCTAACATATATTTATTAGAATTCCATTAAATATCAAGCAATTTAATTGGTTAAAGATTTAATTGAATTTTCTCTACGTAGCCTGGATTTAAATTTAAATGCAATACAAAATTGGCAATATCTAATAACTTTACAGTTAACATGATGTGATATAAGTGTGCGTTTTATGGTATGTTTATTTATGGTACTTCTGTCTTGTGGAACATTCTCCCGGATTCTTCCTTTCCAGTCATCTTTGATCTTCAAAATTTAAATGCAATATCAATATTTTTCTTTTCTCGGTTAATTCCAGTTCTTTTAGTTTCTTAATGTTTTCATTTTTTTATATTTTTTCAAAGTCTGTAACAGTGTCTTAGCGGTTTCATTGCCTTACTTAGGAGTGCAATGATTAACCACGTATAGAATAAAATGCTGTTAATATTAAGTATTTATATTGGAATTAAATCTGTAAAATAATTAAGTGGCTGGTTAAAGATTTCTAAAACCTTTAATATGTCGTTAAATTTCTGAAATTATTATTAAGATGATTGTAAATTTCCGAAACATTTTTCGTATTCTTTTAAACGTTTAAAATAGTTATTTTCACGTTTTTAATATTCTCAAATACATATTTGGATGCTGTTAGATTAAGTATATATTTGGATCTTCTTAAAATTATTATGTTCTTTAAGTATCTTTTAAATTTTTAAAATAATTATTCGGATAGGCTTAAATTTGTCAAATAACTTGTAAGCTGCGATTACATTTCTTTAATTTTATGAACCTGGTAAATTCTAAAGTTTCATAACATGTCTTTAAATTCATAATATTCTACGAATTTAATATTCTAATATAATTATGATTAGCACTAAATCATTGAAACAGAAATTTGATTTCGGTATTGCATTTCATTATCATTAAGTCCTCAAATATTGATGACCTTGTGCCTGACGAAATGATGATTTGGAAATATCTATAAAATCTAGAGATGTCGATTCCTCTGTTCAGTGTGATCCATTAGACTGCCTGTAATGTCACGAAAGATTAAAGAACGATCGGATATGGTAAAGAAAAAAAGAAAATAAAGAAGCCTTTTTAAGCTGACATCGAAAATGATGTGTGCCACGCGTGTTTGTTAATGTCTGTTAGTAAGAAAAGTCGGCTTCGGAATTCAAGCCGATAGTCGATGCTCGTTCAACGAATGTGAGTTTCTTTGAATGTATTATTGATGAGAGGTTATCTTCGGACATGAGAAGATGTTTGCCTGCGCCGCACACACATCAATCAAAAGAAAACCAATAGTGGGTTGGAGCGGGAGGAGATAAAACCGTTGCGATAAAGTATAAGGAAAGGTGAGTGAGGAGGCGGTGAGCAAAGGGGGTGAGCAAAAACCTCCGTCCTGTCACTAGAGAAACGATTCGATCCAACCCATCCACATGGGAATGGAAAATGCATACATTCAGAAAATGTTAGGAATTCTCTTCACCTACATACGAATATATAGATTATACGCACTGGCAAAGTTACCAGAAATTCATACAAAGTAATTTACACATATTCTCCGCAAATTTAAATAAAGTCTCGTGTGTATATACATACTTGCATACATACATACAAACATATATATATATATATATATATATATATACTGCTTAAAATGATTTTTCTTTCGATTTTTAACTTCCATCAATGAACGTTCTTCTATTTTCATGAAATTAGACAGTTTACGTGTTACTACTCAGTAGAGACCTGACATCAGTAAATATTTAACATTTTACAAAATATAACTCAATACAGGCACAGGGTCATTCAATGTTTTAAATTACTCACCAGAAATGAGAAAACTCTCAAGTCAGAAATATATATTAACGATCTTCTTCTGTGTGCCATGTTCCTTCAGGACGTATGGGATCATGGCTTTCCACGTCTCCCTTTCCCTGGTGGCTCTTAGCACGCCTTTTCCTGTTACACCATGCAACCCTCGTTCCATCATCCACCTGATTAGGTACTTCAAATATGTTATCCGTTGCTTTCCCCTCTCTCTGTTTCTCTGTATCTGGTCTGTTAGTGTCAGGTTCTCCAAGCCTTCCTTCCTCATTGCATGTCCCAGGAACTTCAGGTGTCTCTTCCTGATGCTCAGTATTCATTTTCTTTTTCTTTCCATCATTTCTTAAACCCCATCATTTCTCCCATGCTCGATTTATGACAGTATCCTTCTGTAGAACCACATTTCAGTTGCCTCAAGTTTTTCCTTCATCTTTGATGATATTGTCCAGCATTCACTGCCATATAGAAGAAATGACAACCCATAGCAATCCAGTACTCTCTTCCTTGTTTCTAGCGAAATTCTCCTGTTTCTTAATACTTTACTCAACTTCTGGTATACTACATTAGCCATGCCAATTCGCCTTCTGATCTCTGTGTCGCACTTTCCGTCTTCTGTTATAACACTTCTGAGGTATTTAAATTTTTGTACCTGCTTGAGTTTTTGATGCTGTAGTTAGCTTTTCATCATTGAATTTAACATTTCTATCAGAGGCACAGTGTAGTCTGTTTGTCTATATTGGCATTTACTTTGAGCGGTTTGAGCCAGCTTCTTCCAAGGTTGTAGAACACTCTGTTCTATTTACCCATATCAGGGTGGGGGTAGAGAAGAGATAGATTTTTACTTATCCTAAGGAAATTAGCACGTAATAAGTGAATGTAATTAATTCAGCTGGAATTCGAAATCTGTTCTTCAATTCATCGGTTCAAGTTACTATCTATTAATCCACCGTGTAATGGAGAGAGTCTCGTATTGAGGAATTTATGTCCGAACTGAAATTAAAGTTCATTACATTAACTTACCAGAAATTATCACTGGAGGAAAATATAAAACTCACTCCTAAAGCTATTAGAAAATAGTAGGATATACTGGTTCCTCTCGCATGGATTCGTGACTAGACTAGGAGAAGAATATTTCTGAATTCAAGCCAACCTGGAGAAAGTCTTCTGCTACCAAGGTTGTTTTGAGAATGACTAAAAGATTTTGCGGATATAATTGTATTTTTATGAGCACAATAGCGAATGAGTTACATCTTTTAAAAAATAATTCCTTAAAGTCATCTGGCACGTTCCCAAATTAGCGATTTGGCAATTAAACTTGCATTTGAGCCCCACTTTCTCAAGAACATGACTTTCTGAAAATATTTTGACAGGGAGAGATGCATCACCGTTAGCTGAAGAGTAAACTTTCATACCGTGTGTAGAAACAATAAGGTAGGTTGAATGTTATGCTATTGGCCATGCTTAACGTCATATTTTTGACAAAGTATATCAGGCCACCGACCAGGAGATTTTGAGGAGCATGAAGACATCTTAATTGCTGTTGTTTCCCACTTACCCTGACCCTTGTTGGTAGTACTAGTTAGGTTTTCAGCTCTGGGCAAATAGACCCTAAACTGTGGTCAAAACATTATGAACGTATAAAGATAAGCATTTCTAATAAAAATACCATCAATAATATTTTTTTCAAAATATTACCAATATTACGTTTGATGCTCGACATAGACACTTTACAAAAATAGGTAAATGAAACTTCATCTAAAAAGTGATTTCTTACAGGGAATACATATTCTGTTACACTAACCTCCTCTAAACATAATGTCGGCATTAAATTGTGATTTATAGGCTGTAAATCGAAATAAATAAACCACTAGCGATGCTTCTGTAATGATAAATCTCTTAAGAAGCGCAAATGACAGTTAACAATAAGAAAAGGAAGCCAAAGTACAGAACATAATGATACCAAGAAAACAATATATGTACAATTCAAAAGAGTAAGTTAATAAAGAATGAATTATGATCACAAGCGAAAGGATGTGAACACAACTCAAGTAGTTATGTCTAACTTCAAGACAAGAAAGTATAAAAATATGGGTATTTGTTTTTTTAAATGAAACAATAAATGCGAAATACGGACGAAGTGAGAGTTGGCAGAGGATATTTATTTTTGTAGATTTACAATAAATGTTGCTCATAGGGTTGGTTGAAGCTGGTCTTCAGTTTCTATCTTATACCTAGCTAATCAAAATCACAACCCTATAGAACATCATTATGTTCACACCTTCGCATTGAAACAACAAGCTTGTTTCCATCCGCGAGACGCCACTTTGGCAGAGAGTGATTGGTTAATCTTAACCGTTCATCTTGCGGTGCACGTGTTAATTTCAATTTAACCGCGCATTCAAGTGCGACAATTTAAGCAGGGCACACACGAGTTTTAATTCTCACTCATAAACACCCGAACACGATTGCAGTCGTCGTGCGGAATCATCTCACATACGTATGCACACACACACACACACACACACACACACACACACACATATATATATATATAAACTTGTAGTTATGCTCGTTTCGAAAAACGCTTCGAGCACATACGCGCATGGAAAAATGGTGATAAAAAAGAACGAGCTAAGCACTTGAACATCAGTCAAAGTATGCAGCCAAAAGAAAAAACCTGAGACGAGTAACCTAAAACAAAAAGCGATCAATACGCGAGTAGCGCAAACAAAGTAAATAACTAACCTAGAGTACCAACGAACCTACCAAGGTTTTACCAAATTGGATATATGTATATATAATTTCATTGAAATCCAACGGCAGGAGGCCGGTGAGAGAACATGTGACAACCTCCATCTATACAACAACTACCTCAAGAACAGTATATACATTATACTTGTTTTCAGAACAGTACTTTATTCCAGTCAAACTTCCAAAGAGCTTTTGACTTCATCTGCAGTCTATAGGGGAAAACTCTTTCCCCTTCTATTCACTTTCCCTGGAATTTGTATGCCTTTCTCAATTACGTTATTATAGTGAATACATGTATATTTTGGTTACAATGGCCTCGTTATTTATTTCTTGAGTCTAGAGTATTCCTGGCATCTTGTCTAATCATATTAATATAAATATTGTAGAGGTTCCTGAGATAATTTAGAGGCCAGATCGACGTAACTGGTGCATCTATATTACCTTGTGCCAGACACGATCACAATTATTGACGAAGTCCTCCACGACATAATCATTCAATACAATATGTTCATTCACCACAAGAACTCTCCATGAATTCCCAATATTCCATATACTATAATACCTCATAGTCACAGGGGAACCAAAAGCCATAACATAAAAAAATTATTTTATATACATTATATTTAAAAATATATTACAAAATATAATGATATGAAAATGAGAGGGAAGGAGACGAATAGCCCAAAACAAACTAAAATATTACAAAACATTCGACCTGAAAATAAACAAATGTTATTAAGACCTCTCCTCCTCATAAAAATAAAAAAAAAATTGTGGCTGATGTATTTTGCCGAATGATGGAATCAAGTAGCACACTTGCTAACTGATTGGGTGAAAAGACAAACATAAATCATAAAAGACAATAAAGACAAACAGAGGAGGGTCTGTAATGTGATAGATACCGACTTGGCAGAACGCTTGCAGTCTCTCTCCCACCGGCGCGACGTGGCTTCCCTGTGTCTCTTCTATAATTACTTTCACGGCTTCTGCTCCGATTAACTTAGATCACTGGTGCCCCCTAAATACGAATTTGCACGAGATACTAGATTAGCAACTAGATCCCACCCTTTTACAGTGAAACCGATAAAATGCAACCGCAACTTCTACTCCAACAGTTTCTTTCCTCGCACTTACCGACTGTGGAATTCCCTTCTACATGACTGCTTCCCCGACGGCTACAATCTCCAGGAGTTTAAATGTAAAGTCAATAGACACCTCCTAACACACTAACCTGCTCCCATTCTATCAAACACTCTTCCCATCTGCCTAACCCTCATACTCGCTATCCTTACTCATCTGTCACCTTCCTCCTGACATTCCCTATGTCTAACCACTCCTTCTCTTTACCTTCCCCTATGTAGCCTCATGCGCAATAGTAGCAGTGGAATGCCTTGCTTGGTGTGAGATGATTAAAAAAATATCATGTAATGTGAAAAATGAAAGGCTGACCAAGTCTAGATGTAAATGGGAGCCAAAAGAGATAACGCTGGGGACGGGCTGGGAACAAAACTTACATTAACTAAGTACACAGTGTCTAACTTAACCAGAGCGGGGTTCACAGGAACTGCTACCTAGTGACATAAGACTTAAGATAGAATGCCAAGGTTAGGCCTTTTCGAATGCCTCACATGCGGCGTACCACTTAAATTCGCGTGAGGAAATTTCTATAATCTAAAATAACTTGAAATACTCAACTTCTAGTCTTAAATAATGTCAGATTGATGGTAAGAAATACCTGTTTTAGCTAGAGTGGCTCTCTAATAGCGGGGTGTTATTGATATTTTGATTTATATATAATTAGTTTGTTTCTGATCATAATTTCTCTGAAGTGTAATTTTAAATTTTACGATAATGTTTTTATTACACTTTAGTTTAATAAGTGACATGGAAGTCTTCTATTCAAAGAAGTGGTAGCGAGTCCAACATAACTAATTGATTTGTGACAAGAAACAGTCTCTGACTGGGCAGAAAAATTCTTACAATTTTTTGGTCATCGCTAGGTTAAATTTGATGGAGTTATTTTGATTAATGACTACAATGTTTTTGATCCTACATTTTCAATAAATTATTATAAATTGTACAAATTTTTCATGTTACGACATGAAAAATTTGTACAATTTATAATACATTAGAAATATTGTCTAAAACCACAGAAATATTGTATAAAACCTTTTCGTATAGCGGATTCATTATGCATATAATTATTTTGTTGTGTATGTTTTGTAAGAATAATTTAAATTTTCAGTAATGTAGTTTGAGAAAATTATTCCTGGCTAACGTAATTTGTTTTTTAGTTCGCTCAAAAATAATTTTTGGATGAGGAATATTGGTGTGCGATACTCAACATTATCATTGCTATCATATATATTTCCAGACATTGACTATCATAGTGTCAAAAATTCAATTTTGTTATTAACCATATGTTCATAAGTAAATTTCAGACTGATAATTTTCAAAGTATTCTTCATCAAAACAAAAATGTTACCAACATACTTTGTGCTGATTTCAAGTTTATCAATTTATTTTCAATAGAACAAATATAAAAAAAAAATGTAAGAACGAATTTGTGTTTCCCATATAGATACCGTTAGTTTAGATGTTGGTGTTATCAGTATGATCATAAAAAGGAACTTTCATAGTAAACACAAAAAGTACTTTCCGAAGAATTTCCGGTCGAATTTGAGGATAATGGACGGGTTTTTAGATGCAGTCAGTAATTATATTTAATATTTCATCAGCTAGGACGTTGGTAAAAATGTTTTCAACATCAAGTGAAGCGGGAACATTAGCTATAAGATTTACTGCTTCTTAAATGTTGAGGAATCTTTTTTCAATACTCTAATTGTTGAGTGTGTATAGAGAAATTTTGCGATTGACAGCTTTTCATAATTGGTATACAGGTGTAGTTATATAGGATATGATAGAGCCAAATATTTTCTTTTACTCATTTCACCTCAAGCAAAGTCGTCAGGTGTCATATATATATATATATATATATATATATATCACAATGCTGATTCAGTTTACCTTAAACAACCCACTCGTAGCTTCTTTCTCTCTCTCATATATATATATATATATATATATATATATATATACTGGCATATACCCGTATCGACAACGCGCATCAAGATGTTCATATGCCGCTTCGGATATATTACATTTTCACATCTATGGATATATACTGGTCATCTATCCCAAATCGTAAAAAGTAGACAATTATCTGAATAATAAAAAAATGAAGCAAGATTGGTATTCGATAAATAATCGAATGACAATCCATTCCTAGGTCTGCTTCCTTATTCAACACGGGTGCAGACATCAAATCAAGGATGAAAGTTGTGACAATGTAATTTTGATATAAAATTTTAATACGAGATTAAAAGAATAAACATAAAAAAATACATTTTAATGAATTAGAATGTCCAAAGATCTTAACCTCAAAATCACTTTTGAATACGCATTGTGGTCGGAATATGAAATTACAATATACGGTAGGAAATATGAGCAAAATACAGGTAATCATGAATGCAAAATATCAACATAAAATCATATGGAGGAATTATATTCATTTGAAAACACGTGGTATGGTGTGCGTAAGAACATAATATTCATGAAAGTGCATGCATATTCTAATGTGGGATTAATAACTTGATAACATACATTTATGACAGTTTCTTCTTTCTTTCTTTTACCGTCTCTCCTCTTCTCTTCTTTCTTTCGTTTTTTATATACTTGAAATTTAAATAATTCTGTTTTCACTATCTTCAACGTAGCTTCCTTTCAGCATGCAGCTTATTTTCAGCACACAGCTTCTGTTTTCTAATGATTTCCCTGCGTTGTTGTCTTTCTTTCCTTTCTCTTCTTCTTTTGATAAGTTAGTTGACTACACTTTCGTTTCTAATTCAAATAAACTGAAATCAACGTACTAATTATAGCAATTTCGTAGCTATATTTTCTTTCGACAAACATGTGTCAACACAGATATTAATATATCTTTGTTTCGTCTTCGTTGTTATATTTCTTTCTTTCTCGATACACAGTATAATAACGTTTTCCTCCTTATTTTGACGAATAAGAATTTACATCTTTGGTCCTGTTCTTATCCGGAGTTACTTAGGATGACATGGGTTGATTCACGCTATCATCTCCAAATGCGTTTCCCTTCCTTCAGAGTCCAAAAAATACAACTTACTTTATCGAGACTCAACAAGCATCTGAATCTTCAATTTTAATTTTCTCTTCTCACGTGACTCCATTTTGACGCGAATTTTAACTCCTGCTGCTTCCAGGATTTATAACCGACTTTTGATGTCTGGTTTATTTCCTGTCTGGCTTTTATCTAAGTCGCCTATCCTTGACCTGCTATTCCAACACTGGCACTGGTCATTCACGTGATCGACCTCTTGTTACAACGCAAAGTCCACTCTCAGGTGTGTGTATGCTTTTATCTATATATCCCTAACAATATATATATATATATATATATATATATATATATATATATATATATATATATATATACGCGTTGTATTCCTTATATTCAAATGTACATATTGAAATGTCTAGAGAAATGGCATGAATAAAGCATTTCGTTTCACCTTAGTTATGGGATAAATAGTTTTAGGAGTGGCTGCATTGATTAGATTTCGTTACCAATCAGTCTAGGAGTAGGGCATCTCTGGAGTGAAGCCCTGAAGAATGTATTTTATATTATGCATACCCGTTCATCTATATGATTTGTGCATCTGAAATTTGTGGTTGTTTGTGTAAAATGATTTCATTATTATAGTCAAATAATATGAGCGATTAGTGTGTCTGTCCGGTTCTATGAAGTGAGAGGCTGGGTTATCTTATAAAATTGGATGAACATTCGAAATATATCATAAAATCCTACGTGACACAGTTACAAAAAATATTATATTGTTTATTTAAAAAGTATATCTGAATTTAAAATGGTATATTTCGCTATTAAATATAAATAAATTCTGAAAAATTTTATATTGTTTTATATCGTTATATATATATAAATATATATATTGTGAGAGTATCTGTTACAAATCAATACAAAACAAGATAACGATATAAATAAAAAATAAAAATAAATAAAATAAATTTTAAATAAACAATATAATATTTTTGCAAGTGTGTCGCGTAGGATTTTATGATATATTTCGAATGTTCATCCAATTTTATAAGATATATATATATATATATATATATATAAATATTTCGAATGTTCATCCAATTTTATAAGATATATATATATATATCTTATAAAATTGGATGAACATTCGAAATATATCATAAAATCCTATATATATATATATATATATATATATATATATATATATATATATATATATAAGTATGGGTGGAATAATATTCCTTGTCCAAAGAAACACTATTTTTTAAAAAGTGCTCAATGCAAAGTAGACCTAAAAATATTTATTCAGAAATTATAACAGGGAATGTTACAATATCACTAGAAAAGTAGCTATTTTTTTGTTTCGACACTTCTTGTGTTTTGTCAAGTGATGTGGCTATTTTAAATTGTTCAATGTAAAATATATATATATATATATATATGCTGCGATGTCTAAATTTCGCAAAAACTTGTGACAACCATTTAATCTGATGCATTTAAGATAATTTAAAAAATACTAATGTGTACATATTACAATAATATCCCAATTTTTTTCAACTATTGCCTCTAGACGATATCTGAATGTCTTGAATCTCTTCTGATGATCCCTTTGTTTAAATTGGTGAATGTTGCCATAAAGCCAAAAGGCTACTAACCCATTTACGCGAATTTGAAAATTACAGGTATATTTAGTGTAAACGTTTGTAGATGTAGCTGCATGGAAGTATAAAATATTATCGATGTTCACCTGAAGCGAAAAATTCATAGTAAGATTCATTGTGTATTCCGTTGATAACCTATATATATATATATATATATATATATATATATATAGAGAGAGAGAGAGAGAGAGAGAGAGAATAAAAAATGTGAGAAGCCATGAACATTTTTTTAAGTGTATATTTATTGTTTTTGTTATTATACATGTTATGATACATTAAGTGTCCATAATGATATCTGTGACGCTACATGTGTTTCGAGTCTAAAATTGACTCTCTTCAGGCGAATAAATTTGTGGCTTTTTGTGTCGAATTCCTTTTGTTTTTGATCGCGATCTCGTTGTTTTATAAATATGTAAATAGAAAAAATAGGAAAATAAAAAATATCAGTAAAACAAAATGAAATAAGATAAACTAAGATAAAATAAAGCAAATGTTGGCACGTTGAATCGTCTGTTTTTTTCACATCAGCTTGTGTCTAAATAGGTAAACAGATAAATAAATAAAAAAGATGAATGATTCAAGTGTTTATCCCAATTTGATGTGGTTTTGATCTGAGGTGACCTTTTTAGTGTGTTAAATTTATCTTCCAGTCGCTTTAGTTTATCTTGTTATAGGTCATTTTGTTGTTCTTTATTGCTTTGACGGTGTTTTAAATTTAGTGTGTGTGTGTGTGTGTAGGTATGTGTGTGTGTGTGAGCGTTTTTTATTTATTTCGTCTTTGTGTTTTGGATTTGTTTTTATGGCACGTCTGGTTCTTTGTTATTGTTTGGGGTTATCTTTTGAGTTTGGTATTTGTGTATGTGGGTTGTGTATGGGTGTGTGTGTGCCTATGTATGTGTTTCTGTATGTTTTTTGGTGTGTGTATGTTTTTCATGTTGTTTTGTTGAGCGAAGGCTTGTGTTTTTTTTATGAATCTTTCTTCCTGCATTATTAATATTTCATAATCTGTGTTTTGATATAATGGTATGACGCTGAATTTGCCATCACTACATTCATGCAGATGTTGGGAAACATATAATTTCCTGTTACGTAATAATTTTATGTTGCTTCTATGAAAAGAAATCTTATTGTTCAAGCATTGTGTCGCTCCCACGTATATCTTTGCGCATTTGTCACATTTTAGATCGTAAACTACATTTTTCGAGTTGCAGCTCAGATTCGATTTTATTTCGAATGTAGTTGCATTTTGTGACCCCCGTGTTGTATGTTTTTGTTCTAATTTCAATGAGGTTAGGATGTGTTTTAAATTTTGGGGCTGGCGTTTGCTGTTAATTATTTTGGTTGTTTTAAGATTTATTTTATTTTTTCATTTTTGTTGAGTAATTCCATGTTGGCTTTGATCTTTGTGAATAATTATGGATTGTTTTTGTATGCTAGAATGTTTTCTTTTTTTCGGGTTTTTCTTGTTGCCTTTTTGGATTCCGAAGAGATTCTAATGGTATTTTTCTGCTAGGTGAAAACCATTGTCTATTAGTGATGTGGGTTATCCTCTCATTTGTAATGTTTTTCGTAATTCTTCTAGGCGTATTTTACGGAGGGTTTTGTCAGTTACTATCGTGCAAATCTGTCGTGGAATGGAATAGGGGATTTTAAACAGCTTTTAGGATAGTGACTCTTGAAGTGAAGGTATTGTTGGGTGTCTGTGTGTTTGTGGTAAATGTCTGTGATGATGTGGTTGTTTTCGTTTTTTATGAGTATGTCTAGAAATGGTATTTCTTTATAACTATATTCTAGTGTGAACTTGATTTTGGGGTGCAGGTGTTGTATTATGTTGTGTAGTTTGTTTATGTTCCTCCAGGTTGGTTTTCAAAAGATAAAACAGTCATCCAGGAATCTTTTCCACGATTTTCTGAATTTTGTTTTTATGTTTTCCCCATATTTATGCCCTATTTGGATGTATACATTTTCTTCTCGATATTCTAGTGTGAATGTTGCATATGTCGGTGCCATTTTTGTTCCCATCGTGGTCCCTGTTGTTTTTTAATAAATTTTGTTGTTAAATTGGAAGGAATTGTTGTTGAATTAAATCTATACTTTGTAAAATAAATTCTTTTGTGAAGCGTGTGGAAATATTTTTGGGTGTTTTTCTATCCAAAATGAAATGGCTTGTTTTCCTATATTTCCTATATTTTATATATATATATATATATGTGTGTGTGTGTGTGTGTGTGTGTGTATAGTGTCTGTGTGTGTGTATGTGTGTATAGTGTATGTGTGTGTGTCTGTGTGTGTATAGTGTGTGTGTGTGTGTGTGTGTGTGTGTGTGTGTGTGTGTTTGTCTGGTGTAAAAATATAAAAACTGTTTTTTTATATATGAAACACGAACAAAAATATTTTCTTGATTTTGATGTATGCATAATCGGTGGAATTGTCATTTATCAATGCAAGAGTCAGAAATGTGACTGATGTTTTAGATACTACGAGAAAAAGATAGCTCTATATATTCATTACATAGATACAGAAGAAATTTCTATCATTCTACTCATAATAATATTAATAATTGAGGTAGTAATATCAGTATTGTTATTTTCTCTAGTCATCGAACAAAATACATATCAACATCCAGTATTATCATTCAAGTAGATGCAGAAAATATGCACTTTTGCAAGTTTATATATATATATATATATATATACTTACAGTCACGTTTCTCATTCGATCACCGAAGTTAAACAACGTTGAACCTGGTCAGTAATTGGATGGGGGATCGCTTGGGAATACCAGGTGCTGTAAGAATTATTGACGGATGTGCGTTGTGGTGCAGTGGATATCGGCTCGGAGAGGGAAATCCGCGAGCCGAGTTCCAATTCCAGTCGGACAATCTGCATTGATTTACGCACCGGTACCCTTGAGAAATGTATTAATCCTTCCCTTTCATCCAGTTCTGGGTAAATAACTGATGTCTCTTGTTCATGCTATATGTGGCCCACTTCTGCACCGTTTGTTTGTTATCAGCAGTTCCAAAAAGTGTGGATGTCGCCTTCACTACTCAAAACAATTCTTTATTTGGTGGTATATATATATATATATATATATATATATATATATATATATATGAGAGACAGTTGTATATATGATTCGGAATACAAGATGACAGAGTAGGAAATGTTTTTTAATCTAGCATGTATCAATTCTATCAAACCTTCAGAGATCTACAGAAAAAAATATAAAACAGAGTGTATATCGTTTTCTTATGATTTGCGCGCATTTCCTGCTTTACAGGTTTTTGCCACATGTTTTACAGGAATGAATAGTTTTTTAATATGCGTGCACAACCTGAACAACATAAGATATGCGGACGATACAGTGCTGATTGCGGACACGGAAAGGAAACTACAAGACCTCATACAGAAAGTAGCAGTGGAGAGTGACAAGAAGGGACTACAAATAAACTTTAAGAAAACTGAGTGCATGGTCATCAGCAAAAGATACAACCCAAAATGCCAAATACAGGTGGAGGATAACAGAATCAAACAAGTACAAGATTTTAAGTACCTAGGAAGTGTTCTAACAGGAGATGGAAAGTGCGACACGGAAATTCGAAGGCGAATTGGCATGGCAAAGGACGCGTTCCAGAAGATGAGCAAAAGACACAGGAAAATCTCAATAGAAACGAAGAAAAGAGTTCTAGACTGCTACGTGATGTCAGTTCTTCAATACGGTTGTGAATGCTGGACAATATCATCGAAAATTAGGAAAAAACTGGAAGCGGCCGAAATGTGCTTCTACAGAAGGATGCTACGGATATCGTGGACTGAACATACAAGCAACGACGAGATGTTAGAAAGAATGGCAACAAAAAGGAAATTGATGCTGAGCATCAGGAAGAGACAACTGAAGTTCCTGGGACATGCAATAAGGAAAGAGCCTGGAGAACCTGATACTGACTGGACAGATAGAAGGAAGGTGAGACAGAGGAAGGCAGCGGATGACGTATTTGCAGGGACTGATCAGGTGGATGACGGAACGGTGGTTGCCAGGAGCAACAGGAGCAAACATACTAAGAGCCACAAGGAATAGGGAGACGTGGAGAGGCAGGATCGCCTACGTCCTGAAGGGACATGGCACATAGAAGAAGAAGAAGAATATTTAGGTTAGTGTATGGTTGTCCATAAACATCTACACTTACGGTCTGTGTGGAACCTTGTTGGTCGGTAATGTTAATTAGTCTAAATGTGTGTATGAGAATTTTGTCGATTTTATTTACGAATCAATTGTTAAAATGTATGTATGAAATCTATCGATGTTGCAATGATTTTTTGTTTGGTTGGATATTTTATGTGTATCATAAAATGCTCTTGTCACATCTATGTGGTTCATTTAAAAACAGATGGGATAAGTTATTTTTAGTTAGAATTTGTTCATTGCAGATAGAATTAGTATTTAATTTATGTATTAACAGAGATCAGTTAGCTTCCTGAATATATGTTTTCCAGGTTATTATCAATATGCAAATATTTCATCATCTCACAATCTACTCTCTGATAAACAATATGTTTTCCACTTCACCATGTCTACAGCTGAAGTGCTATCAGCCATCACTGAATGTATATACCAGATTCTTGATAAGAATGTCGAAGTGATAGTGATTGGAATATTGGTTTTCTCCTAAAGCTATAAGGCTGCCGAATTCCTTTTTATCAAATACTGGGATGAAGATGGTTTTGAACGGGAAATATTTTTATCTTCATCAATGATCTTCTTGATGTAATCGGCTCCCAGGTAGACAACTATGCAGATGATACCACAATTTTCTCTCGTCTCAATAAGAAATCTATCAAGGATGCAAAGTAAACCTGGCTGCTACTTTGAAAAGGACCTTCCATCTATGACAAAATGGGGATAGGAATTGGCTCTTAAAATCTAATGCCACCAAAACGAAGCTGCAATCATTTACCCACCATAGGGAAACATTCTTATGTACCATCAGTATGAACGACGATAATCTTCTAGAAAGCAAAACAGTGTAACACCTTGTCTCACTCTCTGAACCGTACTTAAGCGGAAACGGCTGCATCTAACAGCAGGAAGTTTGGGTGACTCTGTAGGATCAGAAAGATTTTTTCCTCAGAATCTATCTTTCACATTTATAGATTTACCATTCGTCCGTGCATTGAATAATTTTGCCATATCCGGTCGGGTGCTCTTGCCATTCAACTAGAAGACCTTGACAAATTTCAAAGCATCTGCAACGTAATTGATCCTGACTTCAGACGTTTTCTCGCCAACGTGATGTGACATTTCTCTGTCTTTTCTAGAAATATTTTCACAGCTCCTGCTCTGATAAAATTCTTTCTTTAGTGCCCCGACACCAATGAAACTACTCTTGCAACTAGATTGGCCCTAAGGTCCCACCATTTTACTGCCAAAATAGTAAAACGTATCCACCACCTCGACTCTTACGATCTCGATTATCGTGCTTCTACTCTATAGATTTTCCTTATGTATACTTGCTTTTATAATAGTTACAGTTTTTAAAAGTTTGAATGCAACGTCAATTGCCTGCCATTGCCTTAAATCCCATTCATCCCTTATCCTTTCTTTGGTATCCCACGTACCCTGTTTTTTTTTCTCTCACCGTATCCAGCGACACTCCTACTTTGCTTGGAGTGAAATTATATATATATATACAAGATAACCAAAAAGGTTCTGTCCATTCTTTGATTAGTCATTGAATGAAATTGAAATATATACAAAATTCGAGTAGCAATTGTTTTCAAATTCGGACAGCCGTAAGTAGGAACATCAGTCGTTATAAAAAAAAAATACGCAGCTTATCAGCAGCTGCATCGAGTCGCCGCATATGTCAAGCGTTTGGGGATACTGCTGTGGATGAACATGATGCAAGACGTTGGTTTCGAAAATTCAAGTCAGGTGATTTGTCTCTATGATGATCATTGCAGTGGAAGACCACAGGTCTTGAATTGAAGAAGATAGTAGTCAAACGTGTGGTGAATTTGCATGACAGAACAACGTTTCTGATGAAAATTTAAACTTTACCTGCACCCACTAGGTAAGACGGACAAAATAAACAAGTGGGTTTCGTAAACGCTGTTAGAGGTCTACAAGGGATAACGAGTAGCAGCCTGCGTATTGCAGCTTTCTCTACTGTGCTGCATTCTTCTTCAATCGAGTGCTTACCAGTGATGAAATGTGTGCTCTGTAAGAGATTTCCAAGCGTTCCAGACATTGGTTGTCTCCTCAGTATGCTGTCCCTCACACTGCAAAACCACCTATGTACCCGCGCAAGATTATGCTTTGCGTCTGGTGGACAGGTCGTCAAGTGATTTATTATGAACACCTAACAACAAGCCAAACGGTCACTGGAGGCTTATGCTCGCAGCAATTGAAACGTGTGCAAAAGTCATTGCGCCAGAAGGAGCTATCACTGGTGAATCGCAAAGAGGTGCTTTTCCTCCACGACAACAGCCAGGCCGCATGTCACGCGAGTGGTCAGGGATACCATGCAGCAACTTGGGTGGGAGACTTTGTGTCATCCACTTTGTTCACCTGATCTTGCGCCATCCGAATACCACCTCTTCCATTCCCTGGATAGTTATCATCGTACGAAATCCTTGACCAATAAAGCAGAATTGCGCAAAGCCCTAACGGAATTATTTGCGTCAAAATCCCCCGAGTTCTACCGCAAGGGCATTGAACAGTTGGAGACAGATTGGCAGAAGGTGCTGGATGCCAATGGTGATTACTTCGAAGACTAAAGATAAGTTACATATACTGTGAACAGTTTTCTTTTCTTTCCTTTAAAAATGGACAGAACTTTTATGGTTACCTTGTATATATGTATATATACATGTAAAAACTAAGACAGAAACGTTCTTCCAAGATTAAGCGGAAGTATTGGCTTATTTCAGGCGAAGCTTCATCAGGTTTTACACGAATTATGTAAAATCTTCTGTACAATAAAAACGGAAGCTGATGAAGGTTCGCCGCAAATAGGCCTACACTCCGTTTTAACCATCGAATAACGTGTCTGTCTTAATTTTTCATATATTTGCTCTATATGTATTTATATACCTATATATTTAGAGCTCTCCTAGAGTGTTATCTTACCACTTTATGTACAATATATTTCTTTGGATTCTTCTAAATGTACACCGCATATATATATATATATATATATATATATATATATATATATATATATATATATATATATAAATATAATGACGGGGAAGCTGACTTATTTCTCACATCATTAAAGTCTGTCCATTCTTCCCTTAAGCTTACCGTAGTAAAGGAGTCTAACTGTTGTCTTTCTTTTTTGGGTGTCCTTGTTCATAGAAATTGTGACGGTTTTTTTGATTTCTGTATTTAGGAAGGCTACTTTTGGAGACTAAAAACACGTTGGTACTCTTCTTGTCCCCGATAATTTAAAATTAATTTAATTAAGACTTTAACTTACAGAGCTCTTAAAATTTGTTCGGATTCCTTCCTCTGTGGTGAGACAGATTTTATTAAGATGACACTTTCCAATAATGGATATTCTTATGTCGGTTTGGATTCTGTTATTCGTGATGTCATCAATAATTTTCACAGGGTTAAGACGCATATTGTTAAAAAAATTCCAGTTTATTTGTCTCTTCCCTTAATTTGTTCAGAGGGTGAGACTTTAGCTAGGCGTATTTTTGCTGTCTATTAGCAAATGTTATTTTTCTGCTAATGTTTGAGTAATATTTAGTACTCGAACAATTCTTTTTTCCATCTGCAAGAATGTCCAACCAACTCATCATGTTAATTCTGTAATTTACTAGTTGTGGACACTACAACATATGTAGGACGTTTCAGCGTTTGGAATTTAGAATTAAACAGCATTTACCTCCAAGAATTTTGGGTTCGGCTGCTAGCTGTAGCTAACTTGCAAATATATCCAGGTTGTCTATTAGAGAACATGTTATAAATAGCAGGAATTGTGCATGTGATTTGAGTGAGGACCGTTTCAATATTTTCTCACGGCCCCACGCTTTATATCATATGAAGGTGCTAAAGACTCTGTTATCGTATCTCGCAAGACTACCCACTGCTTAATGGGTTTTAATGTCATTTTAATGTCATTTTAATGTCATTTTAATGTCATTTGACACTAGTTTTCCTTGAATTTTCTTTTGCCCCAGTAATCATCTTTATTATGCATGGCTCCTATCCCTAAAATAAACTTGAAAAGTTATGGGACGATACCGGTTGTTTTTTAGTTGTTAGTAAAAAATATAATTTTAACTACGCTTATTCTAGCTGTTAGACAGTTTTGTAAGACTAAGAATTTGTTTAAAAAATTTTAAATTTATATAAATCTTTCCAACCACGAACTAACTAAGCACCAAAAAGAATTACTCAACCTTGGACCTAACTGCCATATATACCGTAAGTATAACCAGCTTAATAAAAAAATTGAAATAGAAACGCTCTATCAAAACATCACTAAACTACAAGATGAAAAACTTAAAGACCTGAAAGACCTACTTAAGGCTGAGTCAATCAAAGATCGCCATGATAATAGCAGAAGCTCCTCAAAAATTCTATCGAAACAACTAAAAAGTGCCGCGCACGAACTACGCAACCACCCTCACATAATTGTAAAAAAAGGCTGACAAGGCTAACAGCTTTGTTGTACTTAACAAATCAGATTACAACACAAAACTCAATCACATACTTCATGACCACACAAAATTTTAAAACAGTAACAAGAACCCGACACACCAACTAAAATCTAAACTTAATAAACTCATTAGTGCCAACAACGCTGATCAGAATTCCTTAAAACTCCCTAAAATTATTGGTGACTATAAACCTGATTACATATACGGAACCATAAAAACTCATAAACCTAACTATCCTCTCCGCCCTATCATATCCCAAATTCCTACTCCTGTATACCAGTTAACTAAACATATTAACCAGCTTATCACACCCTACCTTCCGAGTAAATACAGCATTAAGTCAACCCTAGAGGCAATCCAAATCCTAAAGAGTGAAAAACCTAACAATGAAATCATATCTTCACTTGCTGTGGAAAACCTTTTTACTAATGTACCCGTCAGTGAAACTATTGATATAATTATGAGAAATGTTTACAGTAATCCTTCATTACCCCCACTCAAAATTAATCCCAATATCTTAAGAAAAATTCTACTAGCTTGTACTACTGAAGTGCCTTTTGTTAATCCAAACAACACTATATATATATACAACGTGATGGAGTCTCCATGGGTTCAGTGCTTGGTCCGACTTTTAGTAATTTCTACATGTCTAACCTTGAAAATACTACCTTTGCAAAATTTAAAAAACATCAATATATCTACGATATGTTGATGATATCCTACTATTAATTAAAAATACCGACGAAATCTTACAACTTCAAAAACAGTTTCAAAATAACTCTTTTTAAAAGAGTTACTTTTAAAATTCACTTATGAACTTAGCAATGATAACAAAATTCCTTTTCTTGATATATTAATTAACACTGACAACAATAAATTTACTATCTCACCGTATCAAAAACCCACTAATAAAAAATCCCTCCACACTCAATTATATTAGTGAATGCCCCCACTATTACAAAATATCCATTATAAAAAATCTATTATATCGTGCAAAAGTCAATTCATCTACAAATCAGATCTTCCACAGTGAACTAAAAAACATAAAACAGACACTCATCAATAATAATTTTCCCAACTACATAGTTGATGAACAAATACCTTATTTTCTTAAAAAGCTTAACATGGAAAAAACAACACATGATACTAACCCAACCAATCCTAAGTATATCACTCTCTTATACCGTAGCCAGATGCTCTCCAACGACCAACTAGATGAAAACTTCCTAAAAAAAACTTATAAATACTAATATTTCTCCGACAGACTCTAACAAAAGAATTAAGTTTATTATATATTACACTAAATCCACTACATCTAACTCATTCGTCCGCAACGATTCTTCCCCCACCGTTAGTGATTTGCAAAAAAACAATATAGTATATAAATTCATATGTCCATTTAGAGAATGTATCATCCTCAATAATATCTACATTGGCCACACTACAAATTCGCTCTCACGGCGTCTGACGTTGTACTTAAATGAAAATTCAAATATATTCCGTCATTTAAAACAACACGGTTATCAACGCACACTTCTGAGAAAAACGCTTGTTGATAACACGTACATACTTAAACAAGAAAATAATAAACAGAAACTAAAAATCCTCGAAGCAATCTACATTAAACAATTTAAATCTGGTTTGAATACAATCAATTTTGATATTTCCAATAACGTACTCAAATGCCTATAATCAGACCAGGGACCACAACGCCATTATTTTGTCACTGTCTTCAGCCATCCGCCACGGTAGGGATGGACTTATATTTTCAATTCAATTCTCTTTATTGTTAATAACTTAAATGTTCTATGTTTACTGTGTGTTAATATTTACTCTTTGATAATGGCTTGTGTGTGCCGAAATCTTAGACCCGATAAAAAAATCAACAATTACTGTGATTTTTTGTTGTCTTTCAACGACATCACCATCAAGTATATCAGACGGTATGAACGGATCCTACACAAAATTAATAGACAAAACTTGTCTATATTATTCAATGAAACCTACATTAATGAAAAAATGCTGCCAAAATACACACAATATATATATATATATATATATATATATATATATATATATATATATATATACTATTCAATTACTTAGATTTTTCGTTATATTAAAATATGACTAGCACACATCCCTATTAATTTGTTCAAAATAATTTTTCTCAGAACATTGGAATATTTTTCATTTGTAAACTAGTTATTACGCAACCTTGGTTTTCTACCATTTGGTGTCTTCGTGTGATTTGCAATAACTGATTTTACCGGTTTTAAGAACGCTCACATAACAGGGATTTTTGAACGCTAAATTTTAAAAATTAGAATAAATGATAACGTTTTAATCCATGGCTGTATGACCATAATAGGTATTTTATCTTTGTCTGACCCTAACAGGTATTTCATAGTATGGTTACACTTAGTCATAATTTATGTTCTTTCATTTTGTTATTCCCAAATAAAAATGAATTACTGAAGGAAAGAAGAAAAAATATGATTGTGTGTAACCGTACCATAAAATAAGTTATAGGTTCAGACAACCATGGATGAAAACGTGAGATTTCTAAAAAGAAAATGCTAAAATCAGTTGTTGCGAATCTCCTGAAGACACCACCACAAGGTAGAAGCCTAGGTTGCGAAATAACTCGTTTAGAAATGAATTAATCTATCTATCTATCTATCTATCTATCTATCTATCTATCTCTCTCTCTCTCTCTCTCTCTCTCTATATATATATATATATATATATATATATATATATATATATAATGATATGCGCTAAAAAGTCTGCCTACTTCCACCGAACGCCCATAACCCAGGGGTAGAGTCGCCGACTTACGCCATTTCGGTCTGGTTTCAATCCTGGGTAAAAGAGCAATCGGAGTCTAACCGTACTGATGAGCTGTGATACGGCGAAACAGATCTGTCTGCGGATGACAATATATATATATATATATATATATATATATATATACGAGTGAATAAGGAACTAAGAAAAGTTTACAACGTTCAAAACATTAATTTAAAACAGTGCTCGATATATAATATAGAGCTGTGAATATTTACTATGAATTATAGTTTAGAACATGTACAAATTATTATCCACTACAAAAAAATTTCAGCGAGAAAATTCTCGTTTCAACTGCAACGGTCGAAAAGAGGTTGCGGATGAAGCGAGAAATTTCACGGTGAATTAGCCATCCAACCAAATTAAATTTCTACGTTTTGAATTACTTTATTTTTTGTTTTTTTAATCATTTCACCCCGATGTTCACTCTTTTATATTTACATTTTTTTTTCATCATTTCACCCCGAGCAAGGCGGAAACGCCACTGATGTGCAGGGGGTTACATAAATATAAAAAGATTAATTAGAAAAGAGTGTGGAGTACAAACTAGTTAGAAAGGAACAACAGAAAGCTGAGAAAGCAGGTGCGATGACAGATACATAGGTGGAGAGAAAGGGAAGGTTATACAGGGGAGGGGAGAGAGCTAGAGTCCAGTGGTTAGTAGATGAGTATTGACTTTGCGTTTAAATTTCTGGATGTTGTAGCCGTCAGGAAAGCAAGAATACGGAAGCGAGTTCCACAGGCAGGAAGTGCGAGAGAGGAAGCTGCAGGAGTAGAATTGTGTTCTGCATTAGGCTAACCTGACTGTGAATGGGTGGGACCCAGTTGCCAGTCTGGTTGGACGAGTAAACACCTGTCGAGACGGCATCAGTGACTTAAGCTCATCCGAGCAGAAGCCATTAAAGTATTTATAGAAGAGACAGAGGGAGGCCACATTTCGACGATGGGGAAGTGGCTGCAGTCGAGTCGCCAGATCAGTACCTATCACATTACAGACTCTCCTTTGGAGCTTGTCAAGAACACTGAGGAGAACGGCAGGGGCACCTGGCCATAAACGGCAGCAGTACTCCATGCACGGACGGATAGTTGACTTATATATATGCAGGCTGGATTCAGGTGGAAAAAAACATCCTGGATCGACATAGTGACCCAATCTTCTTAGCAGTAGATTTTGCTATGGATTCAATATAGTGGTTCCATTTGAGATCTGAGGACAGGGTAAGTCCGAGGAGGCGTAGTGTATTACTCTCAGGGAGAATCACTTGGTCCGTGCTTATGGGAGGCAGAAGAGGTTGACTGTAATGGTTGATAGAAAACAGCTTGGTCTAAGATGAATTGAAGTTGACAAGTCACTTCTTGCCCCAGTTCACCACAGAGTGTAGATCCCGCTCAAGGTCAGCAGCGAGATTATGTCTGTCCGCCACGACAGGTTGCTTACTGGAGCGGGAGTATATTGTAGTGTCATCTGCGTAGATGCCTACTTGGGACACACACACACACACACACACACACACACACACACACACACACACACACACACATATATATATATATATATATATATATATATATAGTCATCCACAGATAAATCTGTTTTGCTGTATCACATCTCATCAGTACGGTTACATATCCGATTCCTCTTAACCCAGGATTGAAACCCGACCGAACTGGCGTCAGTCGGCGATTCTACCTCTGAAATATGGGTAGAAGGAGGGAGGCAGACTTTTAGCCTATGATGTATTATACCCCAGTAGCCAGAGTGCTCTAATTCATTACTGAATGAGCGATGATATATATATATATATATATATATATATATATATATATATAAGCACCAAACAGGTAGGATAATGATATCCATTTATATATATGAAGAACAAGATTGAAGAAAATATTACAACGTAGAAATACAAAACAATGCAAACAATAAATTTCTTGTTTTCTGTCCCGACACTGACCGCAAATATAACATAAATGGTACTTGAAATTAAAAACGAATCATGAATAAAAGGTCTAGAGTGAATTGATCGCAATGTAATCTACAATAATTTCATGACCTGTCTCTTGCAATATTTTATCATTGTTAGAAGAACTTCTATTATTACAGTGTAAATTATATACAACAAGTGATGAAATGAAAAAAGAATTTAAATGAAATCAGATTAGATTAAAAATAACATGTATTTAAAATTATCAGCGACGATCGTATCTTTTCGCACCAACATAACACGTTCAGTCTGAATTACTTAAGACATGCTCGTCAAAATAAAACAATTTCCATGTCTATCTCCTTATCTCTCGTTCTCTCTCTCTCTCTCTCTCTCTCTCTCTATATATATATATATATATATATATATATATATATATATATATATATATATATATATATATATGTGTGTGTGTGTTTCAGTTTATAAATATTTCCCCCACTTCCACAAAAATACACGAATATACGCAACCATATAACCAATTCTTTAAAAATAATTAATCAGTTTGTCTGCTGATCGCAAGATCTGAAACCCAGAGTTACAAACTCACACCTATCTCTATGTCAGCTCTATCACTGATATTGAGCGCTTTCAAATAAGTACCACGCATATATAATATATAAATAATATAATATATATAACAACTTGCATATATGCATATATTGATATTTATAATTATATACATACACTTTTCACGTATATATATATATATATATATATTTATATTTATATATATATATATATATATATAGATATATATGTATGTATGTATGTATGTATGTATGTATGCATGCATGTATTTCAGTTTTAGTATTTTAAGTTTTGAAGAATAAAAAGATGTCCCAGTTGACCATGACGAAAAACGGGATTGAAACCGGTCTGTCATTTTCATGTTTTTTTTTTTATGTCATCAGCTTTTAAAAAATGCCTGCAAATTGACTTTATTTTCTGCTGTGATAAAATTTGGTACTTACGAAAAGTTATATATATAGTTCTGAGGTAGAACCGTCGACTGACACCAATGCGGTCGGGTTTCAAGCCTGGGTAACAAAGCAATATGGTGTCTAGTTGGGCTGATGAGCTGTGATAAAGTGAAACAGATCTGTCGAATATATATCTGACAATTTCGAAAATGCTTTCAATTTGTTTGGCCTGTGAAAAATTTATTTCATAAAAAACATATATTTAATTTTTTTTAAACCCTTCAATATAAATGTTAAAATATTTTACATATTTATAGTTGTATTTGTTTCTCATACAAATTTACTCATCTGCTTGATTATGCGTGTGTGGATGACATTGCATAATATGCAGATGTATTCGTAAGAAACTGTATAAGACACTCAGTTTTATTTTATTAATATTGCCTACGTTTTATTTGCCAGAGTAGGATGCAAAGTCAATGTCTTCAAAATGGGGAAAAATATGAAATGGAAGTTTCTGCTTGAATTATTCACCTTAATGGAATTGGGTGATTCTTCCTCTACCGGACTACATTGTCATTTTGATGATACAGAAGCAGGTAGATGTATTTATAGGGAAAATGGGAAAGTATTAGAGCGGGGGAGAAAGTAACAGAAATATATGAAGACATTACGGGAAAATCAAGATATATACATTTATTAATAAAATGAATGCCAGAGGTGATCAAGTCAAAAAATAGAAGGAAACAATTAAAGATGTAGAAAAAGGTCTCTTGAGAGAATAGTTGTACTCAGATAAAGAATTATCTACGAATAGAATCGAAGGGTAGACTCAGAAATATAAATATATTAAGAGAGAAGGAGAGGAACAAACCACTCACAGACGTGTGTATACATATGCACACACAAACACACACACACACACACACACACACACGCACACGCACACATACACACACACACGCACACACAGATACACACACACACATACACACACCCATATATATATATATATATATATATATATATATATATATATGTATCTATGGTTATCCAAAATTAGGTTTGTATATCGGACATAGTATTAAAATGGTGTTCATTATAACCGTTTTTTTATATATTTTCTCTCCCTTAATCAATAAAATTGAGGTCCCCCCAGTATTAACAACAGCAAATCCTCCACCCTTTCTTAATCGATAAATTTGTGGTTCTCACGGCATCTGTGGACAAGGCCGAATTCTTTGCACGCAGATTCTCATGCAACTCCATATTTGTCTCGTCTGTAGTACCCGCACCCGAGTTCTATCTTAGAACTGAGATTCAACTCAGAGATGTTCACATTAACACCTCTGTATTATCTAAGAAAATTTAAAACTTGAACATCATAAAGCGAGCGAAGGTGACGAAATGCCAGTAATTGTGGAGAAGATATATTCCCATGAACTCTCCTCTAGCTTCTCTAAACTCTGCAATTACAGCTTCACTGCTCCCTGTTTTCCTGCTGGCTGGAAGTCCTTCTTCTGTGGTTCCTGTATTTTAGAACTCAGGAGAACACTCGGAACCATCCGATTATCGCCCTATCAGCCTCCTACCAATTTTCGGAAAGGTGTTCGAGCTGGAAGAGTTCAGCATCTTTCTGCCCATAAACTATTTTCAGACAGACAATATGGCTTCCGCTTTCCTAGGTCTCCTGCCGATAGGCTAAAGACCATCACCGAGTATATAAACTGTGACTGTTGATTCGCGGGTTGTTGCTTGCTGGCTGTGTCGGTCGTCCACCCCACACTTTTTTTCGCTTGCCACCTCCAACTTTTCTGTGGTAAGCGCGCGTTGCCGTCGGTTTTTGAGGATCTTCATTGCGACTGGCTTCGTTCGGAGTCGTCGAACCTGAAATAACACCACTTCTTTGATTTCTACGCTCACCCGGCAAAAAGGGAACGGGTCGGTTAGTGACCATCTTGCTAGCAATAAAAGTGCGGGCGCACACTTGATCCATAGACGAGGTACCGTGCTGGGCGGGGAGTTTGACTCAGGCGGTTTGTCTGTCAAACGCTAACGTAGGTGTCCAAAGATGAGCTCAGCATAGACGGAAACCTCGCACAGAGCAAAAGGGTGAAAGCACGCTCGATCTCCATTTTCAGTACGAATAGGGACAGAGAAAACGTGGCCCATCAATTCTTTTCGAGCGTAGAGCTCTGATTTGCCGAGAAGTGTTAGAGAAGTTACCACAGGGTAAGTGTTTTTTGGCGGCCAGGCATTATTAACGAGGTCACTTTTTTATCCTTCTGCTTTTACGATAATTGCGAAACAGAATTCGCCAAGCGTTGGATTGTTCACCCAATGACAGGTATTGTGCGCTGGTTTTAGATCGTCGTTAGACAGGTTAGTTTAATCCTAACTATCAAAACGCGTTCTGTCGGCCGTGGCTACGGCTATCCCTTTCAGTACAAAAAGAACTGCAGAATCAAAGCAACGGTTAGCGTGCTCGCTTGAACTAGCAACGGTACATACGCTGCCTACATGCGATAAAGGCTGAAAACCTCTAAGCCTTAACCGCGAGCGGTGCCGTCACGGTATTACGAGGCGCATCGTTTTCGTTTTGTTGGAATTGTTCTACTGGAGTTGATGCGGTTGTCAGATTCCGCAGCAGCGCTTGTTACCGCACCATTTTGGCTGTAGTACCAATATAGGAAGTGCGTTATGGTGTATTGGATATCGGCTCAGAACGAGAAATCGAGGAGCCGAGTTCGAATTCCAGCTGAATTCATTGCATTCACTTGCGCGCAAATACCCTTGCGAAAGGTATTAATCCGTCTATTCCTTCCAGTTATATGTTAAATAACAGGAAAGATTGGGTTCTATAGCCTTCGTTGGCAACCAGTCTACCGCAGAAAGCAATGGCAACCTACTGCGTGATAATCTTCTGCCAAGTCAGTTATGTCTCTTTCGAGACATGATCGCCCAAAGTATGGCACTTAACTGACTGACAAATTTCTACCCTCCCCCGTTGAGCGTGAGTTGAGGGATAACTCATAGACCACTTCACTTTAGGTTTGGGCTGTCGTAATTGTTTTGTGTTATTTTTTTTTTTTTTACCTTAACGGCTGATTATTGTTTTTCTGAACATGCTGTCTCTCAATGTTACTGACTGCTATCAGTGCGAACTTTGTTTATCTAGAGGCGCTCCCTTACTGGGACTGTTGGTAAATCGAGGGTCATATCCCTACTGAACATCATATGTTCATCGATCTCGCATACGCGTGTAATAATCTGTCACCCACCGTATACTGGTGTGAAACGGATGGTGTTTCTCTCGCTGCTAGCCGTAACAATAATGGTGATCTAGACATAGTTAATGAAAGGAATCATGCGGTATGATTGCTATTTTTGGGCGTCAGCTCAAGATGATCAGATCTGATAGAAAGCGACTGATATCTCAGCAAATGGTGGGTAAATGTAGTGAGCCTTTCAAATTTGAATGGGGCCAGCTTTGATTTTCATTTTAAAGTCAACTTTGTCACAATGGGCTGGTTTCATGTGAAATATTCTCGTTAAATTGTTAATCTAAGTAATTGTTGTCGCTAGAGACAACAATTAGGACGATCAAGAAGCGCACTCAGTATCAGAATACTTATTTCTGTAGGGTTGACGGATCTTAATTATATTTTGTAATATTCTAGTGAAGTACAAAATAAGAAATTTTTTAAAACATTGCAGCTAAAAATATATTTTTAATGCAACATTTTAAGTAAGAAATGTCTTATTTTTTACTTCATTTATATTTATTTTTTATTTTATATTGTTCTTTACTTTTCCAGGTTTAATAACTTGTACTGTTCTTTTCTAGGTTTAATATAATCTTAAAAGTATTACTTTTCATGCACTCATTTTTCCATGTATACAATATTTGCTACAATTTTAAACGAAAATATATTCCATTGCTATCATTCACTTACGCACTTACGTTACCGACATATACACACAGTTAATTAGTCTATAGTTTAAATTTGCTTACATATACTTACATTCAAAATAAACATCTAGTGTCTTTATTACACGCTTAGAGACGCTTTTTCCATATCTGTGCCTTATTTACAGGATGTTTTAGTGGTTAATTTGAAATGGTAAGGTCAAGTTCTTATTCAAAAAGCTCCAGTATAATGCTGCCGTCATGCGTAAGTTAAAGAAAATGGTATTGGGTTTTGTTGTATTTGTAAAACCGGATTCATACTTGGGCAATTTTACCAATAAACGGGAATGATGTATGCACAATTGGAAGAACGTTACTGGAGCATGTCGTGTGGTGTTAGGACGTTTTGACATGAACGAAGTGTATGCATTGTCTCTGCAACGTCGGAGAAGTTATCACCTTGTAGAAAACGTGAACTTTTCGTGGTATATGATGAGGTCAAAGTTACAAAAAAAGACCCGTTTTTTATTGAAATATAACTAAGCATTTCGGAGAAATTAACGATTCCAAAAAGCAATATTTTCCATAAAATACCCTTTGTGTCAATTGAAATTTTTGTTTGCATATTCGAGTATCAGACTTTGATCTACCATTGACTCGAATTTGGTTGAAGTTTGAGTAAAGTGTCTTGGAGAAATGCATAAAAGTCCGAAATTGAGGTTGTCGTTGATTTTTACAATCTCTGAACATTCTCCCGAAAAGGAATGTGTACATCAATGATTCGGACCCTGTTTTACAAGTTTCCCGATTTTAAGATAAATTCGCATATGGCCTCTCGAAGGAGAATATTCCGTAAATTGTAAGCATTTCGGTGATTTCTGCCGTACCCTGTAAATCATTTCGAGTAATTTTTGCGTTAAAATCGGACCAAGTGTTTCCTAGTAGTAGGGTTCGTTTGAATGTAGACACACATATATCCATTTTGATAAAGATAGATGAGCGATTTATTTTAAGACACAGTCAGATAGAGAGGTTTTCAAGAAGACATAGGCTATAGTAGATCTTCATCCAGTGCTGAAGAAATTTATTGAAGAACTTTTCCAAATATCAATCGGTTTCGGCGTGTCCTTCTCTATAAAAGCCTGAGTGGTTACTACAACTCTATATGTACGAAGGTTAAATAGAATGGCGCCAAGTCAAGAGAATAATTAAGACGAGGAAAAGTAAGATAAATTTAAGTAGCAAAAACATATCACGCATGGACAGTTGATTCCTTCTTTCTTCTTCGAATATTATGAGCAACTAAGAAACTGTTTACCCACATATTTTCTTTACAAATCATATGATCATGGATAGTTCTTGCTATAAATTTTTTTATGTTTTTATTTCCTTTCATGTTAAATTTTCTTTTTATAACCAAAATATTTTCTTAAAAATTAATTAGAAGCTAAATGATTATATTTACTATTTCTAGTAAAGAAAATTCTGTTTAATTTTTGTTTTTCCTTTTTCTTTTTCAATAGAAATTATATTTTTTTTTTATAAGCGTTTCACCCCGAGCAAGGCATGTCATTGCCACTACTGCGCAGGGGGCTACATAGAGTGGAGAAAGGATGATTAAATATAGGAAATGTCAGAGGGTGGGTGATAGGCGGGTAGGGATACCGAGAATGGTTAAATATAGGAAATGTCAGAGGCTGGGTGATAGGCGGGTAAGGATACCGAGAATGAGGGTTGGGTAGATGAGAGTGTTCTGAGAATAATTGGGAGTTAGTGTGCTATGAGGTGTCTATTGACCCTACATTTAAACACCTGGAGATTGTAGCTGTCATGAAAGCAGACTTGTGGAAGGGAGTTCCACAGGGGGGGAGCGCGAGAAAAGAAGCTGTTGGAGTAGAATTTACGGTTATATCTTATCTGTTTAACTGTAAAAAGTGGTACCTAGTTGCTAATCTAGTATCGCGTGTAAATTCGTGCTTAGGCGGCACCAGTGCTCTAAGTTCATCGGAGCAGAAGCCATGAAAGTACTTGTAGAAGAGGCACAGGGAACCCACATCACGCCGGTGAGAGAGTGGTTGCAGCCGGTCTGCCAAGTCAGTATCAACCACGTTACAGATCCTCCTTTGTATTTTGTCAAAAAGCCCAAGGAGAGCAGCAGGGGCACCCGACCAGATATGGCAGCAATATTCAATACACGGGCGGATGGTAGATTTGTATTGGAATAGATTTGGGGTGCTTTTTTAAACATCTATTAATTGTCTCTATAATATTTTCTGAAAATTTCATTGAAGAATATTAGGTGTTTTAAAATTTAATTAATCTGATTCCAAAAAATATTATTTAATTTAAATTAAAAATAACAGAGAAATAGAAGTTTCAAAACAGACTGAAGAGGTGGTGACGGTTATCGCTTAACAAATGCTGAAAAGTGTTCACATGCTTATTGTTGTTTATGAAGACAGTATCTGTTAAAACATAATTTAAGAAGATGACTGGTGGCCCCTACTTTTTTTAACTATAATTTTTAAGCACTCAGTAATCTTTAAAATTTTAGAAAATATTTGCCCTAATGTAATTTTAAGAATGTTTACAACAGATTTACTGTATTTCTTGCTTTTATTATCAGATAAAATCGTGTCTGGTTCACTATTTAAAAAAAAAATTGGGACGTTATATAATGTTTTATAAACATTAAAAATTAAAAAATATTTTTTTAATATTTTGTATTAAGCTTTTTAATTTTTTATTATTACATGTAGGTTACACTTACCCGGATGAAAATATTCCACAATTTCAAGCTTTAAATTTAGAAATTATAATTAAAATTTAAAAAGCAATTCTTGCAAAAATACATGATTCATCGAATATTTTAAATTTTTTGTCTTTTTGAGGCACAGTGTATTTCCTAAAATATAAAAGAAATTGACAGTTTTTTTAATTAATGCTACAGCTTTACTGGATTTTTTAGTCTAAGATTCACAGCATATTTTCAGGAAATGAATAATATTTTGATAAATAAATTGATGATTTACATTATCTAAGATGTCCTGCTTTTAACTAATTAAAAAATCTGAGGAAATATTGATTTCCAAAACTTTTATGAAATTAAGTGATCGGGTCGGGGTAAAATAGGCAAAAAAATACTAAGATTTTCTATAATCAAGATTTGAGAAACATTTCATTTGTGAATAAATGCTGAACGTTTCCTTAAAACTCAATAATTATTTTATTTTTTGCAAGAATTTCCAGAGCAACGTTTATTTCACAAGAAAAATGGGGCAAAATTACTAATCGTAAATAATAAATAGTCCATTGACTCAAAAAATAAACCAGGATAAACCTAAATGTTTGGATGCAATTTTTTCCAGCACAAGTGACGCGGATAAATCTTTTGCACAAGATCTTTCCATTTGTTTGTTTGCTTTTATTTACTTTCAGTTATCAGGTTAGATCCTATTTTCCAAACTAGGTAATATTGGTGATAATGTGCGTAGGTATTTCTGACCAAATTTGCTGACTCCATTTTAGCAGCTCTATGAATAATTAAATCAGGTCTCCAGACTAATCATCAACTAACAACTTGCGTTCTGATGTGGTTCTTAGGAAGCAAGATCAGAAAGTATTCAATTCATTCGAGTTAAAACCTATGATTCTAAGCAGTACTACTTTCAAATGGCCGCATTAATAAAGCGTAGATGTCATAATTTTCAGAAAGGAAAAAACAGCTTCATTCACGGCGAAAGCTCATGATCCATATACAAAAAAGCTGGTAACACTAAAACTTTATCCATGCGCCGATAGCTTAAGGAGTAGGTACTCTGACTGACAATAAATCGATCTCGTTTCGATCCCGAGCTTTTGGATGACTAATATTTATACATGTTCTAAAATATAGTTTATAATATATATATATATATATATATATATATTATAAATTATATTTTAGAACATGTATAAATATTAGTCATCCAAAAGTACCTTGCATTAACTTATAAGAAAAAATCTAAACCATCATTGAGCGTGATAGGAGGGATATATATATATATATATATATATATATATATATATATATATATATATATATATATATATAAACAACGATCTATATAATAGTGTTTGTATATATAGTTCACTACTGATAGTAAAATGAATTGGAAGCGTCGCTTTTTATCTGTTGATGTTCATGGCAGTAGATATATATATATATACACACACACACCGGTCTTTTTTATAGAAGATAGGATCAACAGATTGTTGATGTAAATAGCAGACAAATCCTCAGAATGAATACCATGTACTATTTTTAACGGTACGTGAAAAGACAATTAAAGTAAACACTAGTAGACACAACACTGAGAATAAAACTATGAGCAATAAAGACGTGTGTATATATATATGTGTGTGTGTGTGTGTGTGTGTGTGTGTGTGTGTGTGTGTGTGTGTGTGTGTGTGTCTGATCAGTGTGTAATGTAAGAATTAAATAGAAAAAGCATGATTCTCCAGAACTTTAGTATGCGTAGAGAATAAAATATAGATACGTCGTGAGCTTGGGTGTGAGGGACGTTAGAAAACATGATTTTTGCAGAGAAACGTTACAAAAAATCCCAGATGATGCTGTGCTGAAGGATAGTCTCATCTATAGTATGTAGATAAAAGACTAATTCAGAATTTTTACCCAAGTGTACGCCCTGGCCTTCTTCCGGTGTTTGTAATTTCGAAGTGAAGCAGTTATTTCGGAAATCGAAAGTCCAATTACCGAAAGAAGGCCTAAACGTAAAACTGCCTAAACGAAGATGAAGACCACAATCCAAACAATTATATACTATAAATAATTACAATACCTCATCTCAGAATCATAGACAAATATTGTAGTATTCATTTTTCTTCCATTTGCATGTCTTTCAGTACTCATGCGAATATGACCCCCCCACGTCTCACTATCCCTGGTGAATCTTAACAATTTCTGCTGATACTCATCCAAGCTGTCATCTGCTCGCTTATGCCCGTCAAATATGTTACCTATTGCTTTTCCCTGTCTAACTTTCCTTCTATCTGACCTGTGAGTATTAGATTCTCCAAGCCTTTCTTCCTCATTACAGATTCCAGGATCTTTAGCTGTCTTTACCTGATGCTTAATATTAATTTCCTTTTCGTTTCTATTGTTTTCAAAACCTCATCATTGCTCGCAGGCTGGAACCATGTTATCCGCATCATCCTTCTGTAGAACCACATTTCAGTTGCTTCAAAATTTTTCCTTCATTTTCGATCATACTTTCCATATTGAAGATCAAAATTTTCCTGTCTCTTAATACTCTACTCAGTTTCTGGAATGCGTCATTCGCCATGCCAATTCGCCTTCGGATTTCAGTGTCGCACTTTCCGTCTTCTGTTAGAACACTTCCCAGATATTTAAATTTTTGTACCTTCTTGATTTAAGTATCTTCGACTTGCAATTGGCATTTTGGGCTCCTCTATTTGCTGATAACCATGCATTCGGTTTTCAGTATGTTTATTTGTAATCCTTCCTTGCAACTTTCTTCAGCTACCGTCTTTAGAAAGTATTGTAGATTGTGGCCGCCGATGATGAATCCTAGCAATTGTTTTAGGATCTTCGTAATAGTCTCGCTGTACAAGTTGAATAGATCCGGTGAAAAGACACGCCCTTGCTCTACGTCTCTCTTTTGTATCGTTTTATGTATACTGAATGTGTTTCCTGTCTGTATGCAGGGGGTTTGCTGCCAGTAGATGTTCTTGATTACGCTGTCTTTCCCAAATATATTAAGGTTGCTGAATATTTTTATCAGTTCTTTGTAAGGTACGTTGTCGAAAGCCTTTGCATCGTCTATAAAACATGGATATACGCCCTTTTTCCGTTGGTATTGCGCTTTCTGATATCATCCTAATATCGCGTTCCTTGTTCCAGTGTTCTTGACAGAATCGCACTCTTTTTGTCCTACCTCTGGTTTGATTCTTCTGCTTGCTCTATTCATCGGTTAATGGATGATGCGTTTGTTATATGAACTGGTGGAGTTCGCATTCTTTTGCACCTAGTTTCTTCGGTAGATATAAATGAAAAATAATCTGCTGAGGTCGTCTGATATGACACCACTGTTGTAGATTTCATTAATTATTTCTGTATTATTCTCTATACCGAAATCATCTAAGGTAGCAAGCAACTCTATTACAAATATCACCTGATCCAGTGGCTACGTTTCTATTCAGTTTGCCAATTGCAGCTTTCACTTCAGATTTTAATATTTCCATTCCATCGGCAGCTTTGTTTATTACTGGTTCCTCTCTCTTGTCGTGGAAAAGGTCTTTAAATTATTCTTCCCAGCGCTGAAGTATTTCTTCTTTCTCTTATATGATCGTTCCATCCTTGGATTATATACATCCTGTGGATGCTAATTCCCTTATTTCTTTATGCTTGTTTCCTTAATAATCTTGCTCAATTGCTCTGCTTCTGCACATTTGTTGTTGAGCCCATTTCTCTTTAGAAATCCTGCACTTGGTCTTTATTTACTTGTGTAGTTTTCTTAAATTCCGTTCAATGTTTTGGCATAGTTTTCTGTCTCCTTTACATTATGTCAATGGTCTCTTCAGTCACCCAAACGATTTTTTCTGCGTCTGATTTCCTTTAAGACAATGTTGTTTGCTTATGTCAGTAGCGCTTCCTTTAGTGTGCCCCATTTCGAGTTTCCATTTCCTATTTTGTTTTTCATAGTGCCAGTGTATCATTTGCATCTTGAAAGCATTGACGAGCATGATGTATTGCAATCCGGGTTCTGCACTAGGTTTCTTCAGTCTCCGAAGTTTTACCATTAGTTTGCAGATGACTGGGGCTTGGTCGCTTTCACAGTCGGCACTTGGATACTCTTTGCATTGAACCACTGCGTTCCTGAATCTGCTCTTTATAGTTATGTATATGCGTTGTAGTTCATTGGATATCGGCTCGGAACGAGAAATCGGGGAGCCGAGTTCAAATTCCAGCTGAATTCATTGCATTCACTTACGCCCAAATACCTTTGGAAAAGGCATTAATCCGTCTCTTCCTTTCGGTTATGGGTTAAATAACAGGACAGATTGGGTTCTATAGCCTTGGTCGGCAACCAGTCTACCGCAGAAAACAATGGCAACCTACTGCGGGAATAATCTTCTGCCCAGTCAGTCATGTCTCGAAAGAGACATGATTGCCCAAGCGTATGGCACTTAACTGACTGAATCTATTAGGCTTTTCATGTCGCCTCCTGGTATTCTCCATGTCCATAAGCGTCTTTGGTATTCTTGAATCCAGGCGTTGATTATTACATGGTCAGTTGTTGTACACCATTGGAACCCATTCTCTTGATTTTTGCGGATTCCTAATCCAAAGTTGTCAGTTGTCTCCTCTTTCCTGTCTTTTCCTACCTTGGCATTCAAGTCTCCCATGATGATTTTAATTTCATAGGTTTTACATTGAGCCATGCCATTACTAGGGATTAGAAAGAGTCAATTTTTTCCTCAGTGCTTTGCGTTTGTGGTGCATAGAACACTATAATAACTATGTTGAAGGGCCGCTCTTACAGTTTCATGAAAGTGATTCTTTTGGATAACTGACAGTATTCCAGAACGCATTTCTTCATTTCTTCGTCCAGTATTACGCCGATTACTTTTTCGTCATTTTTACCTCCTCCGTATATTATCATGTGGTTGTCACTGCTGAAGTCTCTACTGTAAGGCTATTCAGTTTCGCATATTCCCAGAATATTGATGTTTAAACTGCTCATCCTCGCCTTGACATTCTCAAGTTGGCCACAATTGATCAGCTTCTTTAATTTCCTTGCTTATAGAGAATTTTGTTTGTTTGTCGCGCCCATTCCCAGGGTAACGGTTTAGAGACAGCTGTTGCTCATGTCGTTTCTTTGCGGGCGGGGACAAACTTCGAAGAAATGTGTCTTCTTTACGTCGTTGGTGCTAACAGTCGCTGGGTGACGGCCAGGTGACACCTGTTGCATATGTCGTTCCTTACTGGGCGAGGAGTTACTTACTTTGAAGGTAATCTCCTTCACGCCGCTAGGTTTCAAATATAGATTTTTCAAGGCTATATTTATTTTCGGAAATGAAAGGTGAACTGTTAACCTGTTGTCCTCTCCATGCTGATTTATAACATTCTTTCTAGCGTTTAGCTCAGTAAATCTTTCGAAGCACTTTCGAGAAAATAGACAAAAAATTTAGTAATTTGTCTTGAGTCAAGAAAGCCTGCAAGTTTACTAAAAGCTTCTTTTTCCGATAGCTACAACCGATTATGTCCACGACGACCGCTCATTAATTTTTTCCGGTGTAGTACATGATCAGCACACAGTAACAGAAATATTTAATAATCAAATTTTCCAAAATTCTACTTCATTCAATACGTTTATTTTTAGTTCTTTCATTTTATTATTTTTCAATTTTTTTGTTTGTTTGTTTGAAATATCTAAAACACATGACATTACGACAAAACACCATCCTCGACCTTCATGGCGCCATGGCTGACTGCATAACTTTCCACTGCCCTAAGCATAACATGCTTGTTGATATTCTCTACGTGTCTATTGCGAATATTACCTTGTGCCCTATACAGAAAAAGCACTAAATCTCCCATGACTGATATATTTTACTCTAGAAGAAGAGTATTAAATCTAGCAAATCACGGGAAATGAATTTTACCTTCTTGCTTGATAAAGTAAGGCGTTTATTAAACTATTACTTGAGGCTAACTATTTATTTCTAAAATATGCTACTTATATTTACTATCACAGAAGACATCAAATTGGTTGTTTTCATGAAAGAAAACGCAACGATAGATGAAAACAAAATTAGTCAGAATGAATAATGGATGATAGAAATATGAGTGTCCAGCACCTTATCTTTAGGAAATTAATCTTCAATTTTAAGGCATCTAAAACGAAACTGTTCCCTTTTAACCACCATAGAGAAGCTTTCTTGCCAGCTATCGAAACTAGTCTTCTGGAGAGCAACAGATATCGCCACACTTTTTTAATCGACCTCATACGGAACGACGAAATTGTATCTACTGCTAGAAAGTTTTGGGTCACTGTGACAGAGCAGAAAATATTTCACGTCTGAATCCATTTTGCAAATGTATTAATCACGCATTTGCCTGTGTACTGAATATTGTTGCAATAGCTGGTCGGGTTTTTCTGCTAATCATTTCGAGATTCTCGGCAAAATTCAAAAAAAAGAATCTGCAACATAATCAATCCTGAATTGATATCTCAACATTTGTCAGATTCTCACCATAGTTATGTGGCTAACTGTACTTTTTCTACAGATTTTTCATGGCAACTTCACTGATGAACTTTATTTCTTTGGTACTTCTACCACATAAATTTATCCGTGCTACTAGATATTTGATATTTACTCTTGACAATGAGAATTTTTTATCAATTAACGAAAATGAAAGTCGTTAGTTAGTATCAAAATGTATTGAAAATATTTGAGTAATATGCCTTACTACAGTCGATATTATGTTTTATATTTTTATTCTTTTATTTTTTTTTTCTTTCTTTCTTTATATTTTGTCGACGTAAATATTGATGGGCAATGAGTACATGTTTCTGGGCTGTTTTCACGTTGAATCTGAAAATCAAGTTCATTTTGCCCCAACACATAATCTTTACACAGTACAGATAATTTCTGTTTTGCTTAAAATAGACTAAAACGCCCAATTAACAGATATATCCCACCGCATAATTATATAAGGGGCATAACTGAAATGTTTCATTTCATGTTAAAATTGTTTATTATTCAAGAAAACGTATCTAAATAACTTAGAATTCATTTTGGATGTTATTTTATTTTTCATAAGCTAACCTGGAAATGCACGATCTTTATGAGAAAAATCTGGAAAATATTCTTGGCTATCTCCATATTCCCAACAGCTCTCGGATCTAGTCTTCTGGAGTGCAACAGGCTTCGCGTCACCTTTTCAACTTGACCTTATACGGAACGACTACATTGTATCTACGGCTGATACAGCTAAGAATTGTGGGTCACTGTGACAGACCAGACAGTTTTTCTTGTCTGAATCCAACCTGGAAATGTATTTATCACCCATTTGTCAGTTCATTGAATACTGTTGCAATATCTTGTTGGTTGTTCCTGCTAATCATTTCGAGATTATCGACAAAATCCCCCCCCCCCCCCCGCAAAAAAAATCTTCAACGTAATCCGCTGCTATGAAAGTTGCCTCTTTGTGCAGGGCCCAGAAATTCTTTCCGCCTGAATTTATCCTGCACTTATACAAATCTACCATCCGGCTGTGTTTTGAATACTGTTGCCACATCTGGTTGGGTGCCCCTACTATTCTCCTCAGGCTTTCTGACAAAATACAGGGAAGAATCAGTAACGTGATTGATACCGTCTTAGCTGAACGCCTGCAGTCACACTCCCACCGGCGTGACGTGGCTTCCCTGTGCCTCTTCTATAAAGACTTTCATGGCTTCTGCTCTGATGAACTTAAATCACTGGTGCCCCCTAGGTGTGAGTTTGCACGAGATACTAGATTGGCAACTAGATCCCACCGTTTTACAGTGAAACCGATGAAATGTAACCGCAATTTCTGCTGCAACAGCTTCTTTTTTCGCACTTCCTGCCTGTGGAATTCCCTTCCACATGCTTGCTTACCCGACGGCTATAACCTCCAGGAGATTAAATGTAAGGTCAATAGACACCTCTTAACACACTAACCCTACCACACTCTCCGACTCTCCCCCGTGTATATCCTAATTCGTCTATCGCCCTGTGTATCCCCCTGCGCTATAGTGGCAGTGGAATGCCTTGCTTGGGGTGGGGTGACATGATTAAAAAAATCTATCCTGACTTGATATCTCAACATTTGTTAGTTTCTCATCAAAGTTATGTGGCTATTTTTTCTACAAATTTTTCATGGAATCTTCTCTGATGAACTTTATTTCATTGGTTCTTCGACCACATAAATTTATCCGTGCTACTAGACTGGCATCTATGTCAGTTAAGTTTACCATTGAAATATTTAAACCACATTTACCCTAACATTTTTCGCATTTCTTACCGGTTTAACTCCCTTCTGTTTACTTGCTACAATCTCCAAAATTTTAAATGCTACGTCAAATGACCTCTTCTTTCTCCTTGAATACCATCCAACTTCAATTTTTTCTTCGACACTTATTGTATAATTTTTTCTCTCACTGAAACCTCATTCGCACTAGCCTTTCAAGCCTTGCTTGTACTGCTATGAAATTAATTAAAATGCTGGTAGCGTAAAATTTATCAATGAGTTAATGTGTTGAATTCGTAGCCAATCATTTAAGTGCAGTTTCATACCGTAGCCTTGACGAATGACATATATCCATATTTGATACTCACAGATATTTTAAATACAATAGTCAAATAGACTTTCCTGATTTTTGTGGGCGGGTGTCAACAACACTGAATTTTAAATTGTAGAGATGGCAACAGGAAACCATTTCACTAAGGTGGTCAAGAAATTTATCGATAATAAGACATGATATTCTGAAGGAATATATCATAATAATAAATATCTTATCATAATTACTGTCCGTTAAAGCCTCTTTTTTCTTTAATTTACTAAGCATATTTAATCAATTAATTATTGGTGTACGTGACCAAGAGTCTGACCATTGTCTTTTTTCAGGAAGATGGCATATTATTGGCAATACAATATATATTATAGGTGATCTGAGTGTGCGGCACATTGGAAAGCCATACCACAGGTTGATTCTAATCCTTTTCTAGTGAAAATAGGTAGACGAAACTATCTGAGCGCTTTCGATGGTTTAGCTAGCGTAAAGTCACAAGTCATTGTGAATGAGGGTTTGAAAATGATTTAACGCCTGATAAAGCGCTCTGTTCACGAAACAATAACAAGGATTTGCTGAGCATAGTTGTTCAAACACAAATGTGCCAGGCTAGCCGACTGCAATAAGGATTGGTGAGCTGCTCTATCATGCTTGTGGCCAAACATAATTTATTAATTCATAGATTTCTGGAATTCCAGGTAAAAAAAAACATTTTGCTTGATATTTACACCAGAGCTGAAAATAGAGGAGTGTCAAATTGCTTTGCCAAAATGCGCTCGTTTTGTGATAAGAAAATATATTATTAATACTTGTAATGCAAAGAAGAGAAGGTAATATAAAGATGAAGAACGAATGGAATCGTTAGTTTGAAAGAATGTCACCTAACATCCCTATTTGGAATTTAGCAACATCCAAATCATAATCTAGTCGTATTACAGCTGTACATAAAATGACGGAAAATAAAAAGTCAACAAGCTCAGTAATATTTGATATTTACACTTGACAATGAACAGTTTTTATCACTTAACAAAAATGAAAGTCGCTAATTAGGATCAAAATCTATTGAGAATATTCGAGTAATTTGCCTTGTTTACACCGGCCGATATTATGTATATATTTTTTATATTTTTATATTTTTTGTTATTATTTTTTCTTCCTTTCTTTATATTTCATCGACCTAAATATTGATTGGCAACGAGTACATGTTTCTGGACTGTTTTCACGGTAGATCTGAAAATCATGTTCATTTTGCCCCATCACATCATCTTTTCAGAGTACAGATAATTTCTATTTTGCATAAAATAGACTAAAACGTCCGATTAAAGAGATATGACACCGCGTAATTATATAAGGGGAATAATTGAAATGTTTCATTTCATGTTAAAATTATTTATTATTCAAGAAAATACATCCAAATAACTTAGAATTCATATTAGAATTCATTAGAATTCATTATTCATTATTAGATTATTATATATCTATAAATTATTATTATTATTATATCTATATTATTATAAATCATTATTCATATTAGAATTCATTAGAATTCATATTAGAATTCATATTAGAATTCATATTGGAAGTTATTTTAGTTGTGATAAGCTAACCTGAAAATGCATTTTTTATGAGAGATATCTGGAAAATATTCTTGACTACCTCCATATTCTTAGCTCGATAAAACTGTGGGATTTCTCTTTCATCTCTACTTTCAATAGAAGCTCTTTAGGAATCATTCAAGAATAGCGATTTTAGTTTTTATTTATTTTCATTTTAAGCCCTAATCCGCCCTAAGATTTTATCATATCGCTTGAATTTACAGCGGTATGGTATTGTCATGCCGTCTCTCTACAACATACATAAGAACATTGCTAAATAAGGTTTGTTTAAGTGCTTAACAAGTGTATTTAAAGCTTGCAAGACTAGGACTTTTTTTTCCTACCCATCCTCAACACCATCAGCATCTTGTTTGAAAAAGGATTTATACAGGGAAGTTTGACATCCTGGTGCTTCTTAAAACAACTGAAGAGACATTTTTTTACTTTTTGGCATGCGCTTATAAGCTTCTGTACTCATTAAAATTATTACTTCATTGGGATAAAATTTAACATGTATCAATCCATTTTTTGCAGATGAATACTGTTATTTTCTGAAAAATTTTGCTGAACTGACAATCTATTCAAGTTATTGGGGTATTTTTCTTATATGATAAGTTATTCTAACTTGAAAACGTTCAAGATTGATTCTACTCGTTGTTGGTATATCACTGTTAAATGGGTATTTTGGACTTTTTAAAGCAAAATAAGAATTATGTCTACTGAGAAAATGTGATGTCATGGGGCAAAATAGACTTGATTTTATGATTCAACGTAGAAAATATCCCGAAAACGCTCATTATCCAACAACATTGGGGTCGAAAATAAAAGTCCAACGGTTTTTTCAGCGAAGATGCATTTGCAGCAAAAATGATTTCAATAGCAGCACAAACATTAAGTTTTCAGAATTAAAAAACAAAAAAGAAACATTTAGAATAACAAGAACATTTGTCTTAAAGCATATATCGTATCGCTGCATTCATCCGTGCTTGTAATGTTTCTGTACGTGTGTGATTGCAACATGGGCAGAGTTATAGTAAGCAATGGAATTGAAATTCTACAGAACAAATCCTGACATTTTCTATGTATATCGCATCCCAACTTACATAGAAGAAACCATCAAAAAAGAAACGTTTCCGTTATAGAAACTCATAACTACCGTCTGGAAGAGAAATTCGAAATGTTATTGAAACATAATGATAGCTATAAGTCATACTAGAAACTATTATTTTTAGGTAAAAGAGAGACATATTGAGCAGAAAATATAGGCTGCAAATGTCATTGAATCAATGGTATAATCATCTAGAAAGACGAAAATATTAGCATGCAATCAAGTCGTGGATACCTGATAGTTTTTGAGCCTCTGTATATATTAGTTTTTTTTAATTCCGCTGTCAAGATAATACTGATGACTTTTAAATCAAATGTTTGGGTCAAATGAATACATTTGACAAAGTAGTGAGGAGGCATGAAGCTATTCCAGGAAGTGCTGATTCCTCTTGAGAAACTCGGATTGGTCTTGAGTTTTCCTCTGAGGAGTCAGGGACTCAGCCTCACCAGACTCTTTCAAGGTCTTGGCAATATCGTACACAGTCGATTTTGAGAAATGAAAAAACACAACAATGTTTTTAGGCGTGCCGCCACAACCTAGGGACACATTTGGGTGCTCGAGTTCATTAGACATTTTGCTTAATTTGTACTTAATTCAACAGATTGCTTTAACACAAATCTGAAGCAAGAAAAATGTATATTTAATATGGTTGTCATTTTATGCCAAGGTAAATGTAGTCCGGATTGTAGCGCACACCCCTGTATCACTTGGGCAACGTGTATGAGAAAAAGAGCACAATGACGCATTACAATCTGCCAGAAATATAAAAAGGGCATAATTTACTGCTTGGCGTTCGCACAAGAAACATGAATACGAACATTTCAAAGTGTTTGGGTTTCATTCTGAGAACGGCGGAGGATTAAATAAAGAGTTGGATGAGTTTAATTGTAATTACACAAGGAGCACAGCTCGGGAAACAAACGCTAATCGTTGTGATAACAAAACACTCACTGATTAGTTGGTGATAGCCTTAGACTCAACACGAACGTCTAGTGACTTGAGGTAGTGCTGCCCTTTGTCAAAAGGGTTGCTGCTGGAAGATCTTATGTCTGACAACAGGACTTTGCATCATACCACAGAATCAGGAGAACTCATTCATAACTGTCAGACAATTTCTGTGATTCCATCCTTTATTTAGCCTCCTAACTCACCAGATTGCAAAACCTTTCGATTATTATGAGTGATGCAAAGTTGAGACTAACAGAACTCTTTGTAACATCAAAGATAAACCGAATGCAAGGATTATGGCAGTATTCAACAACTTAAACATGGAAATTGTCCCGAAGAGTTACAGAAGATTCCGATTCTATTGAATAGATTTACTATTTAGTATTTCAAGATACTTTTGTGTAATGTTGATAATTATATCTGTTAAAATGAGCTGCCGGAGGATTTTTCGTTTTTGCATAATTTAGACAAAAATTGGACCATCGTACACTGTAGGTGAAGAATTAAACTAGAAATATTGAAATTAAATACAATGTATCTAACTACAGAAACATGTCATAACAGATCATATCATCCTAAATAACACATCACTCGATAAATCCTGGGTCTGACATATAGATGGCGCCACTAATAAAAATCCATATGAGTGTTATGCATAACTACCCTTCAAATGGCACGTGACAAAATTTTTACCCAATCAGATTATTAATTTACAAATTACAGTTAATTAAGTGAAGCTACTATTGCAAGTTTTTAGAACAATGGAAATATTGGAATTTTGTTTCTTGATGAAGCATTGCTTTCTGATGAAAAAAATACTGCTCAAGCAAAGCAATGGCTTGATATATTATTCGGACATTGTTTCGTCGGAAACAATAGTTAAGTGTTGGTATGCTGACTTTAAACGCGGTCGTACAGACACAAATAATGCGGAGCGCTCATGTCACCCAAATTCGCCAGTTGTCCCGGAAAACACCAACAGATCCACAAACTTGTTTTCGCCGATCGCGAATTGAAATTTTGTGAGATAGCAGAGTTGTTGAACATACTATAAAACAGAGTATTCACCATTTTGTATGAAAATGTATCAGAGAGAAAGCAGTGTTGCTAGTGGCTGTCGCGTTTGCTCATAATCGATCAAAAACAACAACGCGTTGACGTTTCAGAGCGTTGTCTGAAAATTATTCAACGCAACAAGGAGTATTTGCTTAAATATGTGACAATGGATAAAACATGGACCCATCACTTCACTCTGGAGTCAAATCGGTAGACAGCTGGATGGACAGCTGCAGGTGAAAGCCATCCAAAGCGACTAAAGACTCAAACATCAGCTGGCAAGGCTTTAGCCTTCGTATTTTGGGAGGCACAAGGTATTTTGTTTATCGATTACCTTGACAAAGTAGCAAATATTATATAGCATTATTGTATCGTTTGAAAAAATAAATCGCCATAAACGGCCACAAATGTAGAAGAAAAAGTTTATTTTTCACCAAGACAAAGTACCGTATCACGAGTCGATGGTAACGATGGCAGAACTACATGGATTTCACTTCGAATTACTTCGGCAGACACACTATTCTCCAGATCTGGTTCCAAGTTACTACTGGCTTTTTGCAGATATGAAAAGAATGCTCCAGGTAAAGACATTTGGCTCCAATGAAAAAGTGATTTAAGAAATTGAGCGCAAAGACAATCGTTCTACATAAAATGCCTCGAGTTGTTAGAGAAGCGTCGAAATCAGTGTATCACCCTAGGAGACTATGTTGATGACTAAAGTCGAATTTTGCCTAAACGTTGTTCTTTTATTAGTTAGGCCCGGAATTTATTGAATGATATGTCAAGTCTTAACATCAGTTGCCTACAAAAGTGAATAGCTTAATCACATTCAAAATTATGGATAAAAAACAGTGTATTTTTTATTGTTTTTCGAGTTAGCATTACAAAATATTCACGGATTTGAACAACAAAATGTCCCTATAATGACGTCAAAATCCAAGAAAAATGTCATCACTTAATAATTTTGCCTAGTTTAATTTGTATATATATATATATATATATATATATATATATATATATATATATATATATAGGTAAAAACTACAACTGTTAACAAGCAAGCGAAGGTCAGAAAACACTGATAGTGGCACAAATTAAACTTAGGCCCATAGTTGCAGAGATAGTTTGCACTGACTCTGCTGTGAGCCAATGCTACCGTTAAAGTTCATAGGTAATGGCTGGCATTTGGAATACATGTTTTTTTATTTTATAACCATCCTTAACATCGAAGCAGCGGCTTTTCAAATAACCATAATCCAACAGCTCCCATACTGCTCTGCCTTAAATAAAGAAATACGTTCTCTTTTGCATTGAAACCTTTCAGCATCCTAAACCATTTCGGAAGCTGCACCAACGCCTAAAGTTCACGAAAAAACCTTCACCAGAATAGGCGTTTCTAAATCCTGTTGGTGACATTTTTTTTGTGAGCTTCAGGACAAAGGCGATCATATCTTTTCACATCTCCTTATCCTTTGTGGCTCAACATCCTTTCTTTCTTTACTCCTCCCAAACCCAGATCAGTTATCCATTTTCTTAAGCTCATCAAGTATGTCACACATACCTTTCGGCTGTCTCTATTTCCTTCTATCTGTTCTGTGAATATAAGATTTTCCAAGCTCTCCTCCTCATTATATATCTCAGAAACTTCGGTTCTCTTTCCTGGTGTTAAGTATGTTTTCTTTTTGTTTCCAGTCCCTCCAAAACTTTGTCAAGGCCCATGGTATCCTCAGCCTCCTTCTAACATTTCGGTTGCTTCAAGGCTTTCCTTCATTTTTGATGAGATTGTCCAGCATTCGGTGCCATATTGAAGAAAAGACATCACATAATAATCCTTCTATTCTTTGTTTCCAGCAAAATTTTTTCTATCTCACATTACTCTATTCAGCATCTGGAATGCACCACTGGAATGTCAATCGGCCTTTTGATATGTACCACACTTTCCGTTCCGTGTTAGAACACTTCCAAGTATTTTAATGTGTGTACCTGCTTGATTTTAGTTTCCTCGGCCTGTATTTGACATATTGGGCTCGTCTTTTTAATGATGAGTATGCATTCAGGTTTCCTTTAGTTTACATGTAGATCATTTTTTCCACTTTCTTTAGCTATCTTCCGTAAAAAATTGTCTTGTTTCATTTCCGTGTAACACGTTTGCTCGTCTAATTGTGACGCTCGTTCTCGTCGATGATCATGACGATCCCATTTGTGACACTGCCACCCAGCTGGCTCGCTGGTTGGTTCGGTCGCTGTTGCTGGTGGTGACGATCTCGTCCGATGAGGTCGTCGCAAATGCTGATTTTCAAGACGTCTATTGCAACAACTGTCCCACGTTGTGAATTGATCCCAGAGGTCGCGTCGTGCAATTGTAGTAGTCGCCCTTTAGAGCCAGTCCGGACGCTAGTGCATACTTGTGGTTAAAAAATAAATACGGCAGCAAAACGAAAATTAATAAAATAAATGAACAAGGTCGAACACGCCTGGAGAGTTACAAGAATGTCTTTATATTAAAAAAAACAATGTTTTTCTTTTCAGTAGCAGATAATACAGTTGTCGGAATGCCGGTTTACAATGCAGAGATAGATAGATAGATAGATAGATAGAGAGAGAGAGAGAGAGAGAGAGAAAGAGAGAGAGAGAGAGAGAGTGAAAGGAAGAGAAAGAGACCTTGTTTTCAAAATCTCAGAGTTTCCAATATTCAAAATATTATTTAAAATAATAATGTATTTTCTAAGTTTCATTAAAATAACAGACTCTTCAATTCTCGTTAAGGTCTTTTCACGTATTCATTAAATTTTCGTTAAAGTCTTTTCACATTTTCTCTATAATCAGGGCTGACGATTCTCTATGCAACTTCTAAAATAACAAAGTCCTTTCGGGTCCTTATCAGAGTTTAACTGAGTTTACCAAAGTAGAGCGAACGAGGAATCTGAATGTTCGATTCTTCCATGATTAAAAAAAAAAAAAACAATAACGTTCGTTCGGGATTCCTATCGGAGGCGCATTATTCAATTTCAATTCTTTAAGTTAATCGGCGGCAGGCTTCATTCGCTATTAACTCTTTAGCCATAAGTTTTATGGTAGACGACCAGCTGTTTGTCATGGCTCCCAATTATGAACCTTTTTCCACAGTTGTTTCATTTCGACTGATAGCTACTCAGCTAACTTAAAACAAACTGAAAAACAATTGATTTTTCTCGCCGAGTCCGGATTTTTATAACCATCCCCAATTCTCTCAGGGGATTTGGCCGACTGGAAGCCTTCAGCCAATAAAATCATTTTCCGCCCACTCGATTCTCGGAAGGGGTTAGTTCGACGAATGAGGTATAATCCTGAAACTGAGAATATTTAAATTCCCACAATTTCTGTTCACAGGGACATCTGTTGAGGGACTTTAACCCCGCCTGACCCCATCAAATAATCCTGACATTTTATTATGGCTGCGGCCATTTCGTCAAATTTCCACCCGGTCCAAAATAATGCGTATCGTATATGGAAAGAAAGAATATCATATTTCTCTCCTTCCCTTAAATTGTCAGCTAACTTATCTATTCCCCGGATTTTACAAGTACATGATTGTATTAAAATAGTTTTTACATAAGCTCACATCGCGAAATACAGTACTCCTACTAATATTAATTACTCTCTCTCCGCTGTATTAAACCAGCAAAAGAAAGTATCCATGCAGGAGATAGTATCACACCATGTATATCAGCATTGCATCATCATCATATTCATGTTCAGATTGTAGCTGCCAATGACGAATTCTGGCAGAACTTCTACAGCTCACAAAATTGCCTCGCAGTATAGGTTAAATATATCTGGAGAGATGTCTCATCCTTGTTTTCCCAGATGAAAATCCCCATCTTTCTAATATATTATAATTTTATTTTCAACTGTCATATTTTAGTGATAAAATTTTAAAATGGAAATAAATATATATTAATTAAATATTTATTAAAATTTATTTTCCATATTTTCGAATCCTTCAACAAGAGATGAAGGATGTGTGCGGTTATCTGCTGAGAAAAGGAAAAGTGTTAATCCAAATTCTAATTCTAATTTAAGATGTTGTGTTCACGATATATTAATGTATTTTTCTGTTCAACTATGGGTTAAATAGTAGCATGGATTCACTTCTCTCTGTCTCTCTCTCTCTCACACACACACACATTTTAATGGAAACAATTGAGAAAAACATATGAAAAAACAATAAGAAACTTATACAGTATATATTCAAAGAAATGGCATGCTAATTGAGAAAAAAAAGTTATGAATAGCCATAAGTATTGACGAAATACGCTGTAAAATTTTAATGATGAGTATATCGTATTAAACTAGTGATAATAATATAAATAAATTTATTTTGGCTATATTAAATGAGTCTAAAACAGCATTAAATCTCGATTATATAGACTTAAAAGTTTATTTAGTAAAGGAAACCCAATATCAGGCTCGAGAGTCGTTCAATGTGGAGTTTACTTTTTCGAGATGTTGGTATATGTATATAAGGATCAGTTTTACGACTGAATTTTATGAGTTTTTGACCGACATATTTCAACTGACGCTTGATTTGAAAAGGCTAAAATGATAGAGTATATGGAAGCACCTCCGCAGGAGTCTCTTTAACCCAACTACAATTCTTCGAAGAAAATATATGAGCGGGCTTTTGTTCTTATATTCTGAATAAAGAAAATATGTGGATGATTTGACATCCTGTAAGTAGCTTTGCGTGACGTAGCAATTGAAGTTTGAAATGAAGGAACTGAAGAGATCATCTTGATGCTTAGCATGGAAATATCCATAAAGAAGCAGAAAGAGAAGAGAGAGATAGAGATCAATCTCCTCACTAGACTATAAATGATTTGATGTCTATCGAGGTTAGAAGCAGCTCCAGTCAAGGTAAGGCAGTGTTACTAATTATTTTTTTAAATCTAATTTGATGATTCTTTATGTTTGTGTTCATTCATGATGTGATTGATAATAGCTTTCCACAACCTCCTGTCATTTTCAGCCCTTAGTAAAATTATTTTTCCCTTTGTGCTATATCTTTTATTCATGTCCTGTCATTTAGATAAGTTCGTTTGTTAGGTTGTTGTTGTTGTTGTCTTTCATTATGTGCTGTGAGTTTCAAACTTGTCAACCCAGTTTTCCTCATTTTGTGTCCAAGAAATCTCAATTTTTTCTCGTGCTACAAAGATTAACTTTTTGTTTCCACTTTCTCTAAAACATAATCGCTACACACTTGTCTTGATATCCTCAGCATCCTCCTATAGAACTACGTTTCAGTTTTCTCAAATCTCTTAAACTGACAAGATGTTTCAACATTCCCTTCTCTATAGGAGAACCGATTCTGCGTAAGAGTTCAATGCACTTTTATTTGTAATTAGATTTTCCTGTTTATTAATTCTTTACAGATCTTTTTGAAAACATATTTCGTTATTCCAATGCTACTTCGGATTTCGGTGTCGCATTTTCTTCACAATGTTAAAACATCCTCCTAGATACTAAAATTTTTGTATTTGTTTAATTTTAGTTATTTCCAGTTGTTTGTAATTTGCGTTTTGGGCTAAAATACGTTTCTGCTTTTTTTTATTGTTTTTGTTTTTTGATATCTGATATCGAATCAATGATTCTCCAGGTTGCTATTTTCAAGCGAGTAACTTCCAATTAACTTTTTACCGATCGATTTGTAGTGCCACTATTTTTTAACAGTATTCATATTATTCACTGTTTAAAATATTGCAATTACTCGTATTAACCTTCAGTGAATGACTGACCTGTGCAACTCCCGTTTTTGTAATAATGTTGACGCAGGCAAACGTGATTGGCGCTCATATTTCTTCGTTGAGAAATTAAAGCTATTAGGCAACAACATGACGCATCAATTCCTTACATGCTGTTATCCCCAGGAGTTACACAAAATGAAAATAAAACAGCCTTAAGATACAGACCAATATGATGGATTTCAAATCCACATTCGATAAAATGAACCCGCTGCATTGCACGCTGCATTAACCCTCCATCGACTTTCGCAAAAATTTGAAAATAAAATCATGACATCCAATTTTTCAAAAAATAATATTTTCGTACTGAAAATCATTCATAAATTTGCTGCTAAGCTTTTTTTACGTATGCTGATGTGCGTTGTGGTGCAGTGGATATCGGCTCGGAATGAAAAATCGGTGAGCCGAGTTCGAATTCAAGTTGAATTCTTTGCATTCACTTCCGCTCAAATAACCTTGGGAAATGTATTAATCCACCTATCCCCTCTAGGTATGAGTTAATTAAAAGGACAGATTAGATTTTGTAGCCTTGGCTGGCAACCAATCTATCGCAGAAAGCAATGGTAACGTACTGAGGGATAATTTCCTGCCCAGTCTTTCGAGACATGATCGCCCAAGCGTGTATCCCGTATGGCACTTAACTGAATGAGTGAACATAGAATAAAGGCCAAATATTTAAACCACTGAGGCTTCCAGGAGTTTAAATATACTGCGTTAGTCAAAGGAGCAGCTTTACTCTATCTGAAATTGCTTAGCCACATCGCTTGCTGTCGGTAGGATTGAACCTAAGCACTCAGCCTATTAAAGCACCCGTACGTTCTCCTCATCATCTGAACCAATGAATAAACACGTGGATTGAATAATCCAAAAGTGACATAATTCGGTTGTAATTTCAATATCTGACCACAGCAGACAAAATAAACACTCAGAGAGAGTTGAGTTACAAAAAGAAGCTAACTTAAACTGAAATAGCCAAAAACAAATATGGTACGTGCAATTAAAACGATCTACTTCATAAAGGGCTTGGTTCAAAATTCCAACGTATATCACCTGAAGACGTCAGAGCGTACAATGGTCGAAACGTCGAGAAAACACCAATAACGAACGATGATGTAAATTGTGTAAACAGTTACAATACCTCATCTCAGATATGTAGCTTAAAAAAAGGATCTAAATTTATTTAAAAATATTTTTAATTATCTACAATATTTTTGTTTCATCACTAAGAAAGATACAAAAATTAAATATAACTAGAAAAGTACATAAAGATTTTATGGTTTTCCTAGTTTAAATTACTAATGGATCATAATCCTTAAATTAATAATTGAATAAAAACATGGCGAGTTCTACGACGATAAAATATCCGTAGAAATTCCCTCATCGTTAATATTTGCGCTTAACAACTTTAATAAAATATTACAATAACAATCATAAATATGAATACTAGTCGTTATTTTAAGTGAGAGGGTAAAAATAAAAAGATCTAAAATTTATATTTTTCATTTCACTGAAACAGCCATTAAACCCCTCTATCCTTCCTTATTTTATTCATTCTTTCTGTCACCCGTTTTCTTATTGAAGCCAAGTAGCGTCTTACATTTGACTTCTGTTTTTCCTGCAATCAAAACGGAATACTCTATTATCTATGATATATTGGCAGGAGATATTATATTCTATTTTCCCTCCTTCCTTTCTTTCATTTTTTTCACTGAAATAAAGTAGTCTACTGCATCGGAAGGGCATAACGATCATGCGAACTAAGGATAAACCAAAAGAGAAAATAAACACAATTATTATATTATACTAAGCAAATTTATATTAATATATGCTTGTTAACACTATAAATATAATTATGGAGTATGTAATACGATAAGCGCACCACGCTAGGGGGCACCTCGAGATGGTCTAATGCATAGCAGGCTTGTCTCGCTCGAATCTTTACAAATTGGGTAGTGAGTTCGATCCTCACTGGGTGTTTCGCACTTTCGACCTTGTGTCACATCTCAGCTATGCTTAGAAAATTATGGCACCTCGAGGTGGTGTAATTGTTAGCTGGTTTGTCTCGCTCGAATCATTACAATTGATTAGTGAGTTCGATCCTCAATGGGTGACCTATACCTTTGGCTGGGATTAGGAAATCAACCGCACCACTCTAGGTGATCAGAGTAGGTACTTTTTCAAGAGATGGAGCTGTTATCCCCACGTCTAACCGAGTTTCAATTCAGTTTCCCACCCTTTAGACTGGTTTAATAACCTGAAAATTTCAGTTTGGCCTACCATTGAATTTTGAAAGTTTTTTTCACATAACATTTAAAATCCATGTCTCTTTCAAGGGCTAAGTGAGAAGTTTTCACATTTAGTCCCAATCTATACCCACGAACTATTTTACTGACCACTAACTCTGTTAGATCACATCAAAACACTCCAGCGTTGCTCAGTGTGTTGATTTTCTAAGCGTAGCTTAGATGTAGCACAAAGCCGAAAGTACAGTGCGCCAATGAGGATCAAAGCAACTATTAGTCATAAATGATCTCGAGAGATAACGTTACTAACTACCCCAAAGGAGATGCCCTAGTTTAATCACTGTTCATTTTTCGTTCTTTCTTTCTGATTTATTCGACTGAATAAAAACATACTGCATTTCAGAATGACTACTCACCTGTATACGCCAGTAAATAGGTCGGCACTATCAAGAAACGTTATTAAAAACAATCACGTGCATCTAGTCGAAAAGCTAAGCTGTTTTTAAGGCATCCATTGTTGCTATAATAATAAATATATAGTATTTTCCAGCTATGTTAAAAAGCACTTTAATACTAATTATAATGATAAATGTTTGTATAGTATTAATAGTAGAAACGCATGCTGTCTTATAAAATTTTAAAATAGTCCCTAATTGTAACGTAAAATATTCACTTTTACCTAAGTTGCCTGTGATGTATCTGAACTGAAACATTTAAAGCCCATTTAAATTTGAAATACGACATGTACATTGAAAAACTTCTTCATAATCTAATTTTATTTTTCATATCGAAACATTTTTCAGCTAATATAAAACAAAGTTTACAAAGAGAAGAATATGCAAGTATTTATGCAATAATCACAAATCTGTAAAAACATAGAGGATAATCCAAAAAATGATCAAATTAATATAAAATAGTAAATAGATTACAAATATATATTATCCAGTGCAATATGATATATAAAGAAAACTCAACACACAATTAAACGGTTATAGAATTTATTTCGTCAGCTTTATAATTACAAACTCCTTCATCATACCCAGAAAATCAAATAGTTTAATTTAACTGAAAATATCAAAAAAGAAATGTTGGCACAGCGAGGAAATAAGTTTATGAGAAGGTTACAGCTGCTGAAAAATATTCTGAAGCTCATTCAGTAAAAATGAATTTGAACATTCTAGCTATTGGGCGCGTAATATGATATGCGCTAAAAAGACTGCCTACTTCCAGCGAGCGCCCCGTGGCCCAGGAGTAGAGTCGCCGACTGACACCAAATCGGTCCAGTTTTCGAGCCTGTGTTGTATAGCAATCGGAGCCTAAACGTACTGATGAGCTGTTATACAGCGAAACAGATCTGTCTACGGATGACAATTATATACATATATACAGAGAGAGAGAGAGAGAGAGAGAGAGAGAGAGAGAGAGAGAGATTTAAACAGAGTAATCTTCCTAATATAACTAAAACTTTAGGACCGTTTCGGCCAGCACATTATCAAAAGTTTAACGTTGGCAAAATTTTCAAATAATTATCAAGACACAATAATTCGACGTTTTAAAAAGGAATGTGAAACTCGATTACAAACAAAATTTAATCAGAAAATAAATAATTAAAATATAATGTGGGTGTAAACATTAGTTCCACGCTTGTTGTAAAAAAGAAAAAAGAGGTCTTACAGACTCTCCAATAAACTTAACGAGCGACTGAAGTGCTACTTTTGTCTCCACAAACTGAGCCGGGGTAAATAATAGTTGGCTACACACATTCAAACATACCTATCAGAGCGGCTAGCTAATCCTAATTACATACACTTACAATGCCTGCATACAAGCATTTGTTCAACGCTCACAGAGACCACATGTGGTTTATATTCAAATTTTTATATTCAAATTTTCTGAGCGTACCATAGTTATATTATCTGTCTGAGAGCGCGTTAATCGTCGTGAACCATATGATAAACAAGGTCAGGACGCTCAAACCCTGTATTTTTTTTTTAATTAAAAAATAAAATAAAATAAGAATACGTTTTAATGCATAACCTTTTATTATGTAAATGTATAAATACATAATTCAAATTCTCAAACTGAAACAAATGATTGTATAACTACATGGAAAAATACGCGCATGAAAAGTAATATTCTTAAGATTATATTAAACCTAGAAAAGAACAGGGCAACGAATAAACCTGGGAAAGTAACGGACCAGGAAGTTTAATGAAGTAAAATAAAATGTTTTACTTAAAATATTGAAGCTAAAAATAAAATATTAATACTATATTTTAAGTAAAAAATGTCTTATATTTTTACTTCACTAGAATATTTTGTCCTTTATTTTCAAGATTTATTAACCTATCCTGTTCTTAACCAGGTTTAATATAATCTTAAGAACGTTACTTTTCATTTTTTTTTAATCATTTCACCCCGAGCAAGGCGGAAACGCCACTGATGTGCAGGAGGCTATATAAATGTAAAAAGATTAATTAGAAAAGAGTGAGGAGTACAAACTAGTTAGAAAGGAACAATAGAAAGCTGAGAAAGCAGGTGCGATGAGAGATACATAGGTGGAGAGAAAGGGAAGGTTATACAGGGGTGGGGAGAGAGCTAGAGTCCAGTGGTTAGTAGATGAGTATTGACTTTGCATTTAAATTTCTGGAGGTTGTACCCATCAGGAAAGCAAGAATACGGGAGCGAGTTCCACAGGTGGGAAGTGCGAGAGAAGCTGCAGGAGTAGAATTGTCGTCTGCATTTGGCTAACCTGACTGTGAATGGGTGGGACCCAGATGCCAGTCTAGTTGCACGAGTAAACACCTGTTGAGGAGGCATCAGTGACTTAAGTTCGTCTGAGCCGAAGCCATGAAAGTATTTATAGAACAGACAAAGGGAGACCACATTTCGACGATGGGGAAGTGGCTGCAGTCGAGCTGCCAGATCAGTACCTATCACATTACAGACTCTCCTTTGGAGCCTGTCAAGAACACTGAGGAGAACGGCAGGGGCACCTGACCATAAATGGCAGCAGTACTCCATGCACGGACGGATGGTTGACTTGTATATATGCAGGATGGATTCAGGTGGAAAAAACATCCTGGATTGACATAGTGACCCAACCTTCTTAGCAGTAGATTTTGCTACATGCATTTATTTTCACCAGCCATTGATATTAATTTAAATTAAAGTTAATGCTGAAAACCGCATTCAAAAATATTTAAACAAAAGTTATATGCAATTGTTTAAAAGAACAATAAAAAATTGATTATTTATAATTAATTCTGATAAATAAAATGATAAGTGATAAGAAATATTTGATTGACAAAAATAATAAAAGATATCATCAGAATTTAAATGCTAAAACTGTATGAAAAATATTAAACAGAAAAATGTTATAAAGAATAAGTTTTATTATTAGAAACATTAGTCACTCACTCACTCACTTATGTACTTATATAGTTAGTCTCCCTTTTTGGACTTCACATATTTGATGTAACTTTTTTTTAACTGAACCAAAATTTAAAACTTTTTTTTTCAAAATGTAGCTATGGTGTCCTCACTAATTCTGTTTGAAATTTGGTTGAGAACAGAATAGTTGGTGAAGTTTGAAAGCTGCCTAGATTCACTCAATGTCGCAATTAAGAATATATTCAACCACTACCGTGGTTGAATGGAAAAGAATTTAATAATTCTTTGTCATCATCTATAACACAACGCATGCATCCACGTTTAGAGCACATGGCTTTCTCAAACTGTCCCACCTATCGGTAATCGTACGAGAAATCTGTTTTAACATAATATGGACGTAAGTTATTGTAGGGTTATTTTTAAGCACAGCTAAGATGTGGCACAAGACCGAAATGTTGGTACCCAATGAAAATTGACATCACTACTTAATTGTAATATGTTATTATCATTACAACACTGTCCCACTACTCAGATTTGCTTTTAATCTTCTAAACTTTGCTAAAGAAACCTAACCAACAAGGCAGTAGATGGTTTTGCATTCCTTCGCGTAAACTGGTTACCACCCAAGTCTATAGAACACTGGCTTTCTTGCAATTTTAGACATAGATGTTGGGGTGGTAGAAAAATGGTTTCATACCTTTCCTAAAGGTATCTGCACTTACGTGAATATAATGAACTCGACTGGCTTTCGACCTGGACCATCCAATTCGAGCCGTTAACTATCACCACACACTGACTCTTTTTATACATCAACTTATGATAATGACAATTCTGAAGGAAATGTATTCGGACATTTAAAAAATGCTTTCAGAATTATGAAGTGTTTTTCGTAAATTAAGGTTTTATAAAAGTGTTTTTAGATTTCGTCTTTATCGGGACTATATATATATAATTATTTTCCTTATTTCCTTTAACCATTTAATATACAGAAACGATTTCTTTCTACAATTCATCAAAGCTATCTTTTCGATGACATTAATAATGGACATTTTCCGTTCAGAAAAATAAAATACTTTGGCGAATTAGAAAAATACCGCGATATAAATGACAGGAATAAATAAGAGTAAAAAAAAGCAAATACGCAGTAGAAAAGACAGGACAAAGAATTAAAAGTTAAAAAAGAAAAATATGAATTAAAAAATTAAGAAATGAAATCAAAAGGAAAGTGAATCATTTAAGCAATCAAAGAAGAACAAAATGTGTCATATCTAGGACCCTCTTCATAAAAAAGAAAATGTCAGTCCTTTGATAAAATTAGATTATATAATAAGAATAAAAATTAAGTAGTCAGAATAAGTGATTTAGTAAGCTATTGATAAAAGTTGTAATGGAAATTATAAAAGAATATATATATATATATATATATATATATATATATATATATATATATATATGATGACTATAGCATATAAAACCAACACCTATGCTTACACACATGCTTACGGCCAGATGACAAAAGAAAGAAAAAGTTATTTTATCCAATGGCCAGCAGAGGAATGGATTTGTGGGTAGGTTAGAAATTCAACTAGCTAAAAAAAATACACAGGAACACAGAATTTAACAGGACTTAAGTCCAATCAAAGAAATAGAAAAAAGGACAGCAAAATAAAAAATAAAAAACTTGTAGAGGTTGTAGAGGCTCATCCCTTGTTCCCTGTTTAGGATGTGGTTTCCCATCTTTTCACTCTTTTCTTTAATTTTCTTCCTCACTTGGAGTAGATAGACTAAACTATCGCCCGGTTCACACTCCACCCACGTCTATTGACCAGGTGTAGAGGCTCATCCCTTTTTCCCTTTCTCTTTTCCAATCTTTTCATTCTTACGTAGCCCTCTGCGCTTCAGTAGCATTACCGCCTTGCTTGGGGTGATATGACTATATATATATATATATATATATATATATATATATATATATATATATATATATATATATATATCAGCAAACACCTCCCCATAGCTAGGATGACTTCACTCGAATGTACTGACCAACAATACATATGTCTCTGCCTGTCTCTCCTCAGTTCGGTTAGTTATCAATTCTTTCTTTACCGTTCTCCCTCGTCTCCTGACTGCTCCATACTAGATAGCATTGCTGACGACATAGATAAGGCTATTTCCTATCAATCATTCGCCCAAATATTTGTATTTGGAGACCTCAATGCCCATCACTCTGAGTGGCTTGAAAACGCTGTTACTGATCCAGCGGGCATTCACGCCATGAACTTTGCTATTTCCCAATCCCTTACGCAAGTGGTGGACTTCCCCAATCGCTTCCCCAGCACTCCCTCGGGTCATTTCTCACTGCTAGATATATGTTTTACCTCTGCGCCTGATGCCTGTCAAGTCTCGCAGCGTTGCCCTTTCGGCAACTCCGACCACGCTGTAGTCTCTCTCAGTATTTCTTTCCAATCTCACTCACTCCAGGAGCCCCCTACCTATAGGACCTCCTACCTCTACCAAAAAGCTGACTGGGATGCCTTTCGCGATTTCCTCTGCGACGTCCATTGGGGAAAAGTGTTCGACCTATCAGTTGATGACTATGCTTCTGAGGTCTCGTCATGGGTGAAAGCTGGCATTGATGCCTTCATACCCACCAGGAAGTATTGCTTAAAACCTCATTCCTCTCCGTGGTTCTCTCCGGCCTGCTCAGCCGCCATTGCCCACAGGAACCATTACTTCCGTCTATTCCGGAAACAGTCAACTGATCACAATAGGCGCCTGTTCATATCTGCTCGCAGTGAGTGCAATAGAACACTAAATGACACCAAACAGTTGTTTGCTGAGAGAATGCGACAGCACATAGCTGAACGCAAGTTCAGCTCCAAGGACTATTGGAGGATTTGTAAACGAGTGCTCAACAATAGAAAATCCTCAATACCTCCTTTAATCCATGGATTTGAGGTTCTCACGTCATCTGCGGACAAAGCTGAGTGCTTTGCCCACAGATTCTCATCCAACTCTACATTCGACTCGTCCGTAGTACACCCACCCGACTTCCCTATTAGAAATGAGGCCAAACTGCACGACGTATATATTAGCCCGACAGTAGTATCCAGAGTAATTTCAAAACTCGACCACCATAAGGCTTGTGGAGACGATGGAATCCCGGTGATAGTCCTTAAGAGCTGTGCTCCTGAACTTTCCCCTGTCCTCACTAAACTATTTAACTACTGCCTTTCTGCTTCCTGCTTTACTGCATGCTGGAAGTTCTCTTCAGTCGTTCCTGTATTTAAGAATTGTGGTGAAACCTCGGACTCATCCAACTATCGCCCTATCAGTCTTCTACCGATATTCGGGAAAGTATTCGAGGCTATAGTCAATGCTGAAATAGTTCGTCATCTCACCGCTCACACACTG